>OZ024836.1:4815068-5385068 GCA_964016985.1 Anodontia alba
CCCACAACATATGCACAGCACTTTTCAAACTAAAATATTGATATTATTCTTATTTCTCCATGGAAATGTGTTCTAATGATATGTTGTGGGTACTCATTAGAAGTGCCTCAGTGAGGTGCTTCTAATGAGTACCACATCATATGTTTTCAAGGAGAATTAAGAAAAATATTTGGCAGATAGCTGCTCTTATCTAAACCTATGATATGTTTTTTTGTGGAGAAATAAGAAAAATATATATCTGGAGCTAAGCTTAACCGATTTTATCCTGAATAAACTCTCCCCTACTATATATTGGAAGACTCCACTTTCAATTTTAGGTATGTGAGGCTATATCATTTAGATATTCCTAGAGAAAAATAGCCAAACTGTTTGCAAACATTGGAGACCTTGATTAGATGCTGCACTCTGCAGAATGCGGCATCTGATCTGAGTCTGCACTGTTTGCCGATTACTCTTTTAGGGGTCTGTAGACTACAATGAGTTAATTTGAGCAGAATATGAGAAAATATTGATTATGCGATGTGAACAATGAATGCTCAGATCAGTCTGTGCATGTCATGCAAGCTGATTAGGGTCTGCAACATTCATCAATATATTTTACAATGTTCATTGAATCCATAAGCTGACAAGAAAAGCCTTATCATACTGTTCAAATGTGCAGACTGATTTGGGCCTTCCTTGTTCGCTTAGGTGATAAGGACATCTTTTTCTCATGTTACAGGTCATTTGAGCTTCGTCAAGAAAAAAAATACCTTTGAACATGTGCAAAATGAGTAGATTCAGATCATCCTGCACGTGCCCAAGGTATCATCTTGGCCTTTGCTCTCTTCAAACATTTTGTAGTATCTGATGATTCTCATTACGAAAACACACCTATTCAAATATATAGAAAATTTTACCTCCAAAAACATAAAATTTTCAGATAAAAAAATCTGATATTTTTCATATTTCTGCTCAAAACATAGATTGTGGGTACTCGTTAGAACCGCCTCATCGAGGCAGTTCTAACGAGTACCCACAATCTATGTTTTTGAACAGAAATAAGAAAAATAATGCATACCCCTGTAAACCCCAGTTTTACTATGTAAAAGTGGGGTTTAAGGGGGTCTAAATTATATAGGCATGTTTTCGTAATGTGTTAGCCAACAGCGAAAGCTTTGATGCTGAGGCTGATCTGGGACTTCGCTGTGTGCGTTTGCCTAAAGACACGTTTTCACATGGCGCAGCCCAGTTGTCTAAAACTAACAATGTCATTAGTTAACGTATCATTAAGACTTTGATCATTAAATATTGACGGGCCCCCATAGCCTAGTGGATAAGAGAGTTGACTCTTAATCCATTAGGTTTCTCACCGCTGTGGTTCGAGCCTGGCTCGGGTCATATGTGGGAAAGCCAAGTTCTGCTTACGGATGGTCAGGTGGGATTTCTCCAGGTTCTCCGGTTTTCGCCCACCTTCGATGAACGATCGGCTCGATATAAGTGAAATATTCTTGAAAGGGCCGTAAAACCCAAATCAAAAAAAAAAAAAAAAAAAAAATCATTAAATATTGCATATATGCTAATATTTGGCTGAAAAAAGTGAGTAGCTTTTGCATTTGCAAAAGCTACTCACATTTTTTCAGCAAAATTACCTGTGAATTAGATATTGTACTTACTAGAACAGTTATCATTCTAACCACTAACGAGCTAATTATGCTAACGATGCTTTGAACAACTGGGCCCTGATGACATTTTCCTCCCCCCCTGGAAAGCAGGGTATTTTATTCAAGCCATTGATGCAGAATATAATCAGAAAATATAATAGAATTGTTGTCAGCTAATTTCAAGCCTGGTATCATTAGATATTTTCTACGGTCATTCTCCCCCTTCCGCTGATTCAAGAAGGATAGTTGTCAGTTTCTTGTGGAAGAATGTAAAAGAATATGCACAAGTACTGGTTAGTGTTGACTGGGCCAACTCCCAACTCAGATCAAATCAAATTACAGCATTAGCAGTGATAAAGGTTTAGGATCCCAGCAATAGTGTTACAAAGAGGTTGTGAGTACAAGAACTGGAATGGTTCAGGGCCCTGTTGTTCAAAACTAACGATGTTGTTAGTTAATGATTCATTAAAATTTACATCAAGTGATACGCAAATATGCTGAAATTTTTTGATGATCTTTTGCAGCTACTCACATTTTTTCAGCAAAAAATATCAGAATATTGTATATTGAATTCGCTAAAACAGTTAACGAAATGACACTTAACGAGCTTGTTAAGCTAACGATGCTTTGAACACCTGGGCCCAGATCATTACTCTACCGTATTTACCCTGAATACACAGACAACTTAACTCCTCTCCGAGGCCGGCCTCAGTGGCTCAGTTGGATGCGCCTTTAACTAGTGATCAGGAGGTCATGTGTTTGATCCCCGCTGGGTCCGGCAACATTCTTTGGTGGAGATTGATCATGAAATATCATGAAATATTTTCTAAGGTCATTCTTTCCCGTCTGCAGATTCAAGAACTGCAATTGTCAGTTTCTGGCCTAAAAATGTGCACAAGTTCTGGTTTACTACTTAGAGGATAAGCCTGCCCTGAAAAAAGTGTGATGGCGCTGAACATGACCCTTATTGGTTGACAGGGCCATAAAACCTCAACACAAATAAACTCCTTACCATGCTTGCCCTGAAGTTTGAACAAAAATATTTTTTTCTTCACTATTTGCTCTGGACTGTCTGTTCAAATACTTTAAGGCTGCGTTCACACTGGAGACTTGATCCGGATCAGTTTGATTCGGATCAAGTTGATCCGGATCAAATTGCGTTCACACTAGCAACCAAGCTGATCTGTATCAAGTTGATTCACATCAAGTTGCGTTCACACTATGGTCTAAATTGATCCAGATTAATTTGATCTGCATCATGTTGATCTGGATCAAATTTGTGTTCACACTGTTATTTCGTTCACATTGCAGCAACGTAAATTTGATTCGCATCATCTTGATACGGATCAACTTGATCTGAATCAAGTTGGCCCATAGTGTGAACACAACTTGATGTGGATCATTTTGATCTGCTAAAATGATCTGCATCAAATTAGTCCTAATGCAATTTGATGTGGATCAATTTGATGTGGATCCACTTGATCTGTATCAAGTTGATCTGGATTAAGTATGTAGTGTGAATGTGGCCTAAATTTAAACTGGTCATCTTGACCTCCTTACAGTATAACCTCAATGGCTCAAACCCGGATGGCTCATTTACCCTGGATGATTCGAACTCGATTTTTCAGTCCCTACAAAATCCTTCCAATAGCTCAAGAAAACAAATATTTAGGATTTTTTCTTATTTTATCATGGAATTGTATGTTGTGTGTACTCATTAGAATTGCCTCATTGAGGCAATTCTAATGAGTACACTCAACATACAATCATTGTGTAGAAAATCGAAAAGATTTCCCTTAATTATCGCTATTTGCTTCCTGAACTGGTGCCATGATTAACCCTCAGTGGCTCGAACTACCCTTGTCTCCAACGAATTTCCATGGTCCCAAAGATGTTCGAGCCATTGAAGCTCGACTGTATTTTGGAAAAGAAGGAAATCCAGTTAAATGTTTTTTTCTTACTTCTCCACAAAAGCATATGGCACTTCTAATGAGTCCCCAAATCATATGTTTTTGTGGAGAAATAAGAAAAACATCAATAGTTTTTGATTGAAACGAAGAAAAGCCTTATCTGGAGCTATGTTTGGTGACATTTAACCCTTGTCCTGCTGAATAGTTTAAGATGCCATGCCCACCTGATTTTCAGCCAATCATATTACTTGATACAGATTGTTACTATGAATTCACATTCTAAATGGCAAACAATGCAGATCCAGATCAGTTGGCTTCTTCAGAAGCCAACTGATCTGGATCAACACTGTTTGCAAAGGCAGGGTATATCCAGGCTCAGCAGGACAAGGGTTAACGCTTAGCACTCTGGGTAAAATTTTCAGCAGATGACATTTTAAAATATTTTTCTTATTTTCCCCGGAAACAGGATTTGACATTTTCATGCAAATTGGAGGCAATTTGCATGAACTGTCAAAATCTGTTTTCTGGGAAAATAAGAAAAATATCATCAATTTGTTGTCTGCTGAATTGATCAGAGAGTGGTAAAGGTTAAATTCAGCAGGGTAATGATATTGTGTTGTCAACTAGTTAGATGATCTGATCAATAGAACAGTTTCACGCATGAAGTGGCATTAGCTCGTATGCGAACAGCAATGGCCCGGATCAGCCTGCACATCAGCGCAGTCTGATCTGGGCCCATGCTGTTCCCCTGAAGAATACAGTAAAATCTAGTTACAAAAATCAAATGTCTCGATTAGACTCTGGGGAAGCACTGGTTGACATGGTCTAAGCTGTTTGTATCACTGTTAAGGATCCTTTTTAATGTGATGTGGCTGTTATAATGCTCAGAACTTGTCGTCTTTCAAACATTAAAATTAGGCACAAAACATGCAATCAATACATATTCACGAGAATTTGTCTTTGGAACTTTAACATTTAAAGTGCTCAGTCACATAAGCAGCAGCAGACATTCTAAAATTTATATATATATATATTCTTATTCCAAGAAAATGTGGTCACCCCCTTAATAGCTTTTGGATTTCTCCTTTGCATTGTTTTTATGCCATTTCATGTATTATACCCCCCTCAAACATTGTTTTGTGATGGGGTATATTGTTTTCACGTCCATGCATTTGTCTGTCCATCCATTTGTTCGTCTGTCCCTGACACTTTGTTTTTTACCTTATATTTTACCTTATATTTTACCTTTACCTTTAAAAATGCAGGGATGGATATTCACCAATTTATGCAGACACATTTATGTCAATAAGATGTACCTACATAAGAAAAAGGAAGGGCTAGGGGCCAATTCTCTTAGTTATTGCCCTTTGTGAATTTCTTTATGCAGTAAAAATAGTTTGTGAGCACATGATCTCTTTAACCATTTGGCTGGCATACAGATACATCATTACGAGGGGGATAGAAGTGATTAGATTTCGGTGGCCTTGACCTTATTTTCTAGGTCACTATATTGTAAATACTCTAAAAGTGAGCCTTGTGTGCACTCTTTTTCCTGATATCTTGCAAACACAACAATGGATGTTCATCTGTTTATGCAGATACATTGATATCTGTAAGGTGTACCTATATATGAGAAAGTAAGGGCTAGGGTCAATTCTCTTATTTAAAATTGTGTAGAATTTCTTAATACAGTGAAAAAAGCTTGTGTGCACATTATCTCTTTATCCAATGGCTGACCAAACAAAATACAGATACCTCAGTACAAAGGGGGAAAGAAGTTGTCATTACGAAAACACGCCTATTCCAATATACAGAAAAATTCACCTCCAGAAAACTGAAAATGTTCAGATGAAAAACTCTGATATTTTTTCATATTTCTGCTCTAAACATAGATTTTGTGTACCCATTAGAACCGCCTCACCGAGGCAGTTCTAACGAGTACCCACAATCTATGTTTTTGAGCAGAAATAAAAAAAATAATGTATACCCCTGTAAACCCCAGTTTTACTATATAAAAGTGGGGTTTAAGGGGGTCAAAATTATATAGGCATGTTTTCGTGATGTTATATTTTGGTGACCCTGGCCTTATTTTCAAAGTCACTACATTTTAAACAATCTAAAATGGGCTTTCTGTGCTTTCTTTTTCCTAATATCTTGAAAATGCAGCAACAGATGTTCATTAATTTATGCAGACACATTGATATAAATAAGGTGTACCTACCTAAGAAAAGAGCTAGGGACCAATTTTCTCAGAGTTATTGCCCTTTGTAAAATTTCTTAATGCAGTAAAAAAAGCTTGTGTGTACATTATCTCTTTAACCAAAGCAGTCAAAATATCTTGTGTGTGCATTATCTCTTTAACCAATGGCTGGAATTTGACCAAACTAATACAGATACATCATTACGAGGGGAGGGGGTGGTGGTGGAAAGAAGTGATTAGATTTGGTAGTCTTGACCTTATTTTCAAGGTCACCTCATTATAAAGACTCTAAAATTAGCCTTTTGTACACTCATGAATCAGTAGATGGAGTTTGACCAAACTAGATTAGATACTTCATATGGAAGGGTGAAAGAACTAATAAGTTTTTTTTTTGTGACCTTGACCTCATTTTCAAGGCCATACTGGCACTTTGAAACTCAAATTTTTATAGAAAAAGCTTGTGTGCACACTATCTCTTGATTCAATGTCACACCAGCATTTTGAACTTCAATTTTCTATTGAAAAAAGCTAGTATGCACACTATCTTTTGAACCAGTGGCTGGAATTTGACCAAAATTGGTTCTCATTATGCTACTTGGGTGAACCTCAAACTTACAAATCAATGTCATCCATTTTAAACAATAAGTTGTCTTAAGCCAGTTTCTTTACTGGTCATTAGTGTGTGTGGGGTATCTAAACTGCGATGGTTATTGACTTTTTTCATTAACATTGACTGAAGTCACCTCCGTTTGCTGCTCACTTTGTGCTATTGGCTGCTTCTTTGTTATGCCCCCAACTTCGTTACATTTGCTTTGTTCGTCTGTTCATTCATCCATTCATTTATCACACTTAAACATGAGTGCAATATCTCAAAAAGTATTTGAGCTTTGGGTTTGATATTTGGCTTATTAGGGCTGAGGAGTTAAAGTCAGGGCCCAGTTGTTCAAAGCATCATTAGCATAACGAGTTTGTTAATGGTCAAAATGTTAACTGTTCTAGTAAGTACCATATCTAATTCACAGGTATTTTTGCTGAAAAAATGTGAGTAGCTTGCTACTCACATTGTTTCAGCAAAAATATTAACGTACAGACAACCCTCTTTATAACAACACTCGATACAATGACAAAATTTGTTATAATGACAATTTGATTGTCACGAAACCTTCGCTTAAGAGGTAAGAATTAGTAACAGATTATGCAAAAATATTGTATTTAATACTTTGAAAAAACATATGTTTTGGATATTTGTTAGATTCCAACAAATATCCAAAATATGTGTTCTATGAGGAAATAAGAACAATGCAAGGTCTTTCTTACATATCAGTCTGCTCATTAAGGATTCTTTACAACAGCAAATTCATTTTAATGGCAACGTCTTTGGGAACAAATGCTGTCATTGTAACGAGGGTTCACTGTATATGCTATATTTAATGATCAAAGTTTTAATGATATGTTAACTAACAACATTGTTAGTTTTGAACAACTTGGCCCTGATTAATTTTATGAGTTATGCCCCTTTTAAGTTTGATATTTTATAGGGACAAGCATATAGTTGAAGGCATAGTGTTTGACAAACACACATTTCTAGCTGGATGTAAGGTACGGCTTTAGAATTAAGGGCAAGGTATTTACCTGTAAAACTATTTTTAAGCCCCAAACAGCTGTGCATTTCAGCATTCCAAAGTGATATTTCTCAGGCAGTTTCTTTCCATTTGATTGTTCTGTTTTCAATGAAGTGTCATTTTGTAATATTATTTTAGCAAGAAGGACCGACTTAGGGATCACTCTCTGGTGGCAGCTTTGGCATCGGCATTGCATTGTCTTCATAGTCAGCATCAATAATATTGCATTTAGCTCTCTTTCTCAAACACCAAGGTAAACACATCTGGCATAAAGCACCCTGACCTCTGCCATAAACTGTTACTGACCTTGACCTACTTTTTAGGCTTGGCTGAACAATGTTTAGCTTCTGCATTTAGCTCCATTTCTTGAACACCACCAGCAGTTGCAACATAACCATTCAGAAAATTTCTTATATGTCATTCAGCCCTTATCTGGTGCCTTTGGAGGGATGTGTTCTGTGATGTGACCATTTTCTGGGTACCTCCATTTTCATGTGAAAATAAAGCAAAAATTTAGAATGCCGTCTGCTGCAATTTTGAATGGCACTTTAATGGCTAAAAGGCCTGCAGTGGAAAAGTGATTAGTACTAATGCTTTCCTGTCTGGTCAGTTTGTCCATTTTAGCACTTATGATGCTAAGGGCAAATTCAGCAGACGACATTGTAAAAATATTTTTCTTTTTTCCCAGAAAATAGTATCTGATACTTCATGCAGATTGTCTCCTTAGGAAATAATTTGCATGAAGTGTCAAATCCTATTTTCTAGGAAAAATAAGGAGAAATATTTTAAAATGTCGTCTGCTGAAACTTTTATCTAGCATGCAAAGTGTTAAAAAGCTAAACTGACAGCAGTTGCTGAAATGCTGTTATTAACCCTTAAAATGCCAAGAAAAACTGCATCTGAAAATGTCGTCTGTTTATGTCGTCTGCTGAATATTCTTGCAAACTTTTCAAACCTATTTTTTGCATACAGGCAAACAGTGTGGACCCAGATCAGACTGCTCCTAAAGAAGCAGTCTGATCTGGGTCCACACTGTTTGCAGAAATGACTTTTAAAATCACAAGCAGATGACAAAGCAGATGACAGTTGTTGTGATTGGCAGTTTAAGGGTTAAAAATGAAAAGATGGATGGATGACTGATGCAGGGACGGACAGACACCCAGAAAAATTATGTTGCTCTTGCACACCCTTTCCATATGGGGAAGTGATGTAGCAAGTTTGGTTGAATTCAGCCCAGTGGTTTAAGAGGTTGGTTGAATTCAGCCTAGTGGTTTAAGAGGAGATAGCATGATGGACAGATGGATGAATGAAGGATGCATGGTAGGATGGGTGCACAGAAAAATAATGTTGCTCTCACACACCCTTACCATGAGGGGAAGTGATGTAGCAAGTTTGGTTGAATTCTGCCCAATGGTTTAGGAGGCAATAGCATGATGGACAAATGGAGTGATGGCAGACGCATGGACAGACACACACACAGAAAATAATGTTGCTCTTGCACAACTGCTGTAGCAAGTTTGGTAGAATTCCGCCCTGTGGTTTAGGAGGAGATAGCATGATGGATGGACTGATTGTGGCGTACACAATATCCCCCATCAAAAGCCATCGCAAAAGCATGGGGATAAATAATGTTTTCCCTTTACAGGGCACAAAATAGCTCAGATATACTGTTAACTATTAGCACTCTGGGTAAAATTTTTCAGCAGGAGACATTTTGAAATATTTTTCTTATTTGACATTCCATGCAAATTGTCTCCAGTCTATTTTCTGGGAAAAATAAGAAAATATAAAAAATTCGTATTCTGCTGAATTAGCCCGGAGAGTGATTAAGGTTAATTAAAAAAGCATTTAAAGTGTATGTTGTGAAATGCTGTGACATCAGAGCACTTGCCTCCATTTACCTTTACCATAGCCTGGACCAATTCAGCAGATGACAAATTGATGATATTTTTCTTATTTTTCCTAGAAAACAGGGCCCAGTTGTTCAAAGCATCGTTAGCTTAACGAGCTCGTTAAGGGTCATTTCGTTAACTATTTTAGCGGATTCAATATACAATATTCTGATATTTTTTGCTGAAAAAATGTGAGTAGCTTTTGCACTGCAAAAGCTACTCACATTTTTTCAGCAAAAAATTTCAGCATATTTGCGTATCACTTGATGTAAATTTTAACGAATCGTTAACTAATGACATCGTTAGCTTTGAATAACTGGACCCAGGATTTCACATTTCATGCACAGGAGACAATTTGCAACCTGTTTTCTGGGAAAAATAAGAAAACTATTTTAATACATCGTCTCCTGAAAATTTTACCCAGAGTGCTAAGCTTTAACTATATATCTTACTATTGTTTTTGCTACTTCTTTATTTCATTAATGAACAATATTGATTTTGAAATTTATTCTGCACCAACTGGTCTGTTAAATAGGGAATTCAGATATATATTTTCTATAGATTTCTGCATGAAAACGTAAATTGAGTCTGACAGCAGTCCAATTACCATAAATACTCTGAAAATTCACACAATTAATTAGCCTTTACCACTCTGTGGGCAAATTTAGCAGACAACAAATTGGTGATATTTATCTCTACACTTTTTAAAAAAGCAATGGGGATATTGTGAAGGCCTCCAACTGTCTGTCTGGCTGTCTGCCTCCATATCTCCTTCTAAACCACTGGGTGGAATTCTACCAAACTTGCTACATCACTTCCATTCATGGTAAGGGTGTGCAAGAGCAACATTATTTTTCTATGCATCTGTCCATTTGTCCATCAAGATATCTCCTCCTAAACTACTGGGCGGAATTCAGTCAAACTTGCTATATCACTTCCATTCATGGTAAGTGTGTGCAAGAGCAACATTATCTTTCCATGTGTCTATCTGTGTATCTGTCCAATTGTCCTGCTTTCTCCTAAACCACTGGGTGGAATTCAACCAAACTTGCTGCATCACTTCCCCTCATGGTATGGTGTACATGAGCAAAATTGTTTTTCCATGTGTCTGTGCATCTATTGTCCCTCCATCTCCATCAAGCTATCTTTTAATCCAGTGGGCAGAATTCAACCAAACTTTCTACGGGGTAAGGGTGTGTGAGAGCAATTTTATTTTTCCATGTGCCCAGTCTTCTGTGCATCCGCCCATCTGTCTGTCATGCTATCTCCTCCTAAACCATTAGGCAGAATTCAATCAACAGTCCTGCTATTAGCAATATTAGCAGTCTGATCAGGGCCTACGCTGTCCGCTGACAGAATGATTGGATACTACAGAATATATGAATAGAGAGCAAAGGCCTGGGCCCAGTTGTTCAAAGCGTCTTTAGCTTAGCTAGCTCTTTAAGGGTCATTTCGTTAACTCTTTTAGCAGATTCAGCATGCAGCATTCTGATATTCTTTGCTGAAAAAATGTGAGTAGCTTTTGCACTGCGAAAGCTACTCAAATTTTTTCAGCAAAAAATTTCAGCATATTTGCGTATCACTCGATGTAAATTTTTAGGAATCGTTAACTAACGACGTCGTTAGCTTTGAACAACTGGGCATGAATGATACTTTTATGCATGCACTGGATGATCTGAATATGCACATTCTATGCATGTTGGAGGGCACATTTTGCTTGTTATGCTGCCAAAGAATGGTTTAACCTATTTATGCCGAATTGACTATTCTACCTCAATTATTTGGACGGGTCCATTTTCCATAGAAGGGTTGTCTGTATAGTTTTTATTACCATGTTTTATGAAAAGTTCAGTATCTAATGCAAACAGTGTAGATCCCGATCAGATACCTCATTCTGTGGTGTCTGATGAGGGTCTACACCCTTTGCTAATGTCCCTTTTTGGAGGATGTTAGCCATACAAGTAAATTGGTTAACACTTAGCACTCTGGATAAAAATTTCAGCAGAATACATATTGAAAAAAAAAATATAAAAAAAAAACTCTTATTTTTCCCAGAAAACAGGATTTCAAATTTCATGCTAATTGTCATCAGTGGAGACAATTTACTTAAAATGTCAAATCGTATTTTCTTGGAAATATAAGAAAAATATCACCAATTTGTCATCTGCTGAATTAACCAAGAGTGGTGAAGGTTAATAATTTTAGACATAAATAGAAAGTATTCAGTTTCTAATGGATAGATTAACAGATAAACTATTTCAGGACAGATGACAAAATATTGTTATAGACAGGCTGCCTACAAGCATTTCAAGAAATGTCATAACTGCACAGGAGCTTTTTAACATGTCAAATTTTAAGACTAGCAGATGACATTTGTCAGCTCACCTGACCCAAATGCTCAGGATGAACTATTCTAATCGCTTTCTGTCTGTGGTCTGTGTGCATGACCTCAGGCTTTACTGTTTGCATATGGTAAAAATTTCAGCAGAAAATAGTCTGAAATATTTTTCTTCATTTTTCCTATAAAATACGGTATGATGTTTTATGCAGATTGTCTCCATAATCATTCTTGACTGATTTGCATGAAAATTTTATGTGCACACAGTTGAGCTGTCCTTGCAAGTGACATGTCTTCTTCCGACTCATTCAGTACATGTAGCTTATTCAACAAACCAAATATTACAGCATTAACATCAGGTTGTTTTTCATATGTATCCTTCATATGCTGTTTCAGTCAGTAGATGTAACTTATTCGACAAACCAAATATTACAACAGTAGCACCAGGTCGCTTTTCATCTGTAACCTAAACTTGTTGTTTCAATCAGTACATGAAGCTTATTCCACAAACCAAATGTCACAATTGCAGTACCGGGTTGTTTTTCATCTCTATCCTTAATTGCCTGTTATCAGTCAATACATGTAGCTTATTCCACAAACCAAATATTACAGCAGTAGTGTTTTTCATATGTATCCTTAATTGACTGTTTCATTCAGTACATATAGCTTATACCATAAACCAAACATTACAGCAGTAGCACCAGGTTATTTTTCATGTGTACCCTTAATTGACTGTTTCAGTCAGTACATGTAGCTTATTCCACAAACAAAATATTACAGCAGTAGTGCCAGGTTGTTTTTCATATGTATCCTTAATTTGCAGTTTCAATCAGTACATGTAGCTTATACCATAAAGCACATTACAACAGTACATTTTTTTTTATCTGTATCCTTAATTGACTGTTTCAGTCAGAACATATAGCTTATTCCATAAACCAAACCTCACAACAGTAGCACCAAGTTGTTTTTCATATGTGTACTTATTTGGATGTTTCAACCAATATATGTAGCTTATACTATACACCAAAAATTACAGCAGTAGCACCAGGGTGTTTCTCATATGTATCCTTAATTCTTAATTGGCTGTTTCATTCAGTACATATAGCTTATACCATAAACTAACCATTACAGCAGTAGCACCAGGCTATTTTTCATGTGTACCCTTAATTGGCTGTTTCAGTCAGTACATTACAGCAGTAGCACCTGGTTGTTTTTCATGTGTTTCCTTAATTGGCTGTTTCAGTCAATACATGTAGCTTATTCCATAAACCAAATATTACAGTAGTAGCACCAGCATGTTTTTCATGTGTATCCTTATTTACCTGTTTCAGTAAGTACATGTGGCTCATTCCACAAATCAAATATTACAACAGTAGCACCAGGTTGCTTTTTATGTGTATCCTTAATTGGCTGTTTCAGTCAGTACGTGTAGGTTATTCTGTAAACCAAATATTACAGCAGTAGCACCAGCATGTTTTTCATGTGTATCCTTAGTTGGCTGTTTCAGTCAGTACATAAAGCTCATTCCATAAACCAAACATTACAGCAGTAGCACCAGGTTGTTTTCCATGTGTACCCTTAATTGGCTGTTTCAGTTAGTACATATAGCTTATTCCAAGCATTACTTAAATGCAGTAGCATTACTTAAATGCAGCATGTTTTTCATCTTTATCCTTAATTGGCTGTTTCAGTCAGTACATGTAGCTTATTCCACAAACAAAATATTACAGCAGTAGCACCAGGTTGTTTTTCATGTGTATTCTTAATTGGCTGTTTCAGTCAGTACATGTAGTTATTGCACAAACCAAATATTATAACAGTAGCACCAATTTGTTTTTCATGTGTACCCTTAATTGGCTGTTTCAGTCCATACAGGTAGCTTATTCCGCAAACCAAATATTTTTCATATGTGTTCTCAGTTTGTTTCTCAGTCAGTACATGTAGCTTATTCCATCAAATATTACCACAGTAGCACCAAGTTAATTTTTATATTTTTTCTTAGTTTGATGTTTCAATCAATATTTGTAGTGTATACTATACACCAAACATTACAGCAGTAGCACTAGGGTGTGTTTCATATATATCCTTAATTGGCTTTTTTAATCAGTACACTGTAGCCTAAACCATACACCAAACATTACCACAGTAGCATCTGGATGTTTTTCATATGTATCCTTAATTGGCCATTATATTCAGAACATATAGCTTATTCCAAAAACCAAACATTACATCAGTAGCACCAGATTGGTTTTCATTTTTATCCTTAATTGGCTATTTCAGTCAATACATGTAGCTTATTCCATAAACCAAAGATTACAGCAGTAGCACCAGGTTGTTTTTTATGTGTATCCTTAATTGCTGTTTCATCAGTCAGTACATGTGGCATATTTCTCATACCAAATATTACAGCAGTAGCACCAATTTGTTTTTCATGTGTATCCTTAATTGGCCATTATATTCAGAACATATAGCTTATTCCAAAAACCAAACATTACATCAGTAGCACCAGGTTGTTTTTTATGTGTATCCTTAATTGCTGTTTCATCAGTCGGTACATGTGGCATATTTCTCATACCAAATATTACAGCAGTAGCACCAATTTGTTTTTCATGTGTATCCTTAATTGGCTGTTATATTCAGAACATATAGCTTATTCCAAAAACCAAACATTACATCAGTAGCACCAGGTTGGTTTTCATGTTTATCCTTAATTGGCTGTTTCAGTCAGTACATTTAGCTTATTCCAAAAACCAAACATTACAACAGTAGCACCAGGTTGGTTTTCATGTGTACACTTAATTGGCTGTTTCAGTCAGTACATGTAGCTTATTCCAAAAACCAAACATTACATCAGTAGCACCAGGTTGGTTTTCATGTGTATCCTTAATTGGCTGTTTCAGTCAGTACATGTAGCTTATTCCGTAACCAAACATTACAACAGTAGTACCAGGTTGGTTTTCATGTGTATCCTTAATTGGCTGTTTCAGTCAGTACATGTAGCTTATTCCGTAACCAAACATTACATCAGTAGCACCAGGTTGGTTTTCATGTGTATCCTTAATTGGCTGTTTCAGTCAATACATGTAGCTTATTCCAAAAACCAAACATTACATCAGTAGTACCAGGTTGGTTTTCCTGTGTATCCTTAATTGGCTGTTTCAGTCAGTACATGTAGCTTATTCCACAACCAAACATTACAACAGTAGCACCAGGTTGGTTTTCATGTGTATCCTTAATTGGCTGTTTCAGTCAGTACATGTAGCTTATTCCACAACCAAACATTACAACAGTAGCACCAGGTTGGTTTTCATGTGTATCCTTAATTGGCTGTTTCAGTCAATACATGTAGCTTATTCCACAACCAAACATTACAACAGTAGTACCAGGTTGGTTTTCCTGTGTATCCTTAATTGGCTGTTTCAGTCAGTACATGTAGCTTATTCTGTAAACCAAACATAACAGCAGTAGCACCAGGTTGGTTTTCATGTGTATCCTTAATTGGCTGTTTCAGTCAGTACATGTAGCTTATTCCATAAATCAAAGATTACAGCAGTAGCACCAGGTTGGTTTTTATGTGTATCCTTAATTGCTGTTTCATCAGTCGGTACATGTGGCATATTCCTCATACCAAATATTACAACAGTAGCACCAATTTGTTTTTCTTGTTTATCCTTAATTGGCTGTTTCAGTCAGTACATATAGCTTATTCCACAAACTAAATATTACAGCAGCAGCACCAAGTTGTTTTTCATATGTTTCCTTAATTGGCAGTTTCAGTCAGAACATTTGGCTTATTCCACAAACTAAATATTACAGCAGTAGCACCAAGTTGTTTTTCATATGTGTCCTTAATTGGCAGTTTTAGTCAGTACATTTGGCTTATTCCACAAACCAAATATTACAGCAGTAGCACCAGGGCCCAGTTGTTCAAAGCGTCGTTAGCTTAATGAGCTCGTTAAGGGTCATTTCGTTAACTGTTTTAGGAGATTCAATACACAATATTCTGATATTTTTTGCTGAAAAAAATGTGAGTAGCTTTCGCACTGCAAAAGCTACTCACATTTTTTCAGCAAAAAATTTCGGCATATTTGCATATCATTCGATGTAAATTTTAATGAATCGTTAACTAACGACGTCGTTAGCTTTGAACAACTGGGCCCAGGTTGTTATTCATGTGTATCCTGAATTCACTGTTTCAGTCAGTACAAGTAGCTTAATCCACAAACCATTTATTAGAACAGTAGCATCAAGTTGCTTTTATGTCTCCCGTAATTGGGTGTCTCAGTCTATACATGTAGCTTATTTCACAAACCAAATATTGCAGCAATAGCTTTAAGAGTTAACCCTTGTCCTGTTGAACATGGATATACCCTGCCTTTGCAAACAGTGTAGATCCAGATCATTTGGCTTCTGAAGGAGCCAACTGATCTGGATCTGCATTGTTTGTCATTAAGTGTTTGAATTTGTATGGGCAACTTGGATCAGGTACATGTATTCTGATTGGTAGAAAATTAGAAAGGGGTGTGAAATCTTAATTTATTCAGCATGACAAGGGTTAATAGAAAAAGCTCATAGGAAATGATACAAGATGACATGTTAAATGATACATAGTAACATATTTGAAATGATATATGATGATACATGACATGTGAAATTACATATGTGAAACAATACATGATATGTGATATGATACATGGTGACAGATGTGAAATAGTACATGAAATGTGATATGATACATGGTGACAGATGTGAAATAGTACATGAAATGTGATATGATACATGGTGACAGATGCAGCTTGTGTTCTTTGTTTTTTTCTTATTTCTCAATGTAGGCATAAGGAGGCTACTCATTGGAATTGCCTTGATGAGGCAATTATAGTTAGTTACCACAACATAGCCCCAGATAAGAGGGGTATCTACATATTATTTTTCTTGTTTCGGCATGAAAACATATGTTGTGGGTACTCATTAGAAGTGCCTCAGAATGGCACTTCTAATGAGTACCCACAACATATGTTTTCATGCAGAAATAAGAAAAAACATCAGTTCTTTTCGAATGAAATAAGCATCTTTTCAAACTAATAAAATATCAATATATTCTAAAAGCAATGATCCTTTACATAAGGATAAACACACTCAGGGAACTGAAAACTGCTGAAGAGCCGGACTTGCTAGTTTCGGCCAACTGGGCCTCATCAGTGACCCTCATAATTTTTGGAAAATACCGGAATGGGCACAATGATCACAAAGGACTAGTATATATAAACCACACTATAGTGAAGTACAGGGAGATGTTTTATGACCCTGACACACAGCACTAACACGAGCTCTAGTGAAGATAAATAGATTCTAAAAAGAATGACCTTTGAAAGAAATGAAACACAGCTTAACCCTGGTCCTACTGAACCTGGATATGCCCTGTCTTTGCAAACAGTGTAGATCCAGATCATTTGGCTTCTGAAGAAGCCAACTGATCTGGATCTGCACTGTTTGCCATTAAGTGTGTGAATTTGTATCAGCATCCCGGATCAAGTAATCTGATTGGCTGAAAATTAGAAGTGGGCATGGCATCTTAATTTATTCAGCATGACAAGGGTTAAGTGTCAAGTTTTCTGGTCTATATTGTTTGTTTGAAAAAAAAAAAAAAATCTTTTATGGAACTATGGGTGTGAACAAAAAAAAAAAAATAAATAAAAAAAGGAAGACTCAGACCAACTTACACTTCTACCATAGCTTCAGATAAGACATTTTTTCAACTTAATCCTTGTCATGCTGATTAAATTACGATGCCACACCTACTTATAATTCTCACCCTATCAGATTCTTTGAAATTATGATGCCACACCTACTCACAATTTTCAGCCAATTAGATTCCTTGATTCACATTGTTGATATAAATTTAGGTACTAAATGGCAGAATCTTCAGAAGCCAACTGATCTAGATCTACACTGTTTGCAAAGGCAGGTAGTTTTGGGCTCAGCAAGACAAGAGTTAAAAGAATTGATTTGTTTTCCTATTCCACAAAAACATACATTGTGAGGACGCATTAGAAATGCCTCAGAGAGGCCTCTCTAATAAGTATTCAAAATGTATGTTTACATATCTCCATGAAAACATATACTGTGGGTATTCTTTAAAAACTCCTCAGAGAGATGTTTTAATGATTACCACAATATATGGAAAAATAAAACAATTATCTGTTTGGATACCCGTCTTATCTGAGCTCTGCTTCTGCAATATAGCAAGGGTTTTCTGTCTGTATGCTGTCACTTGAACAAGAAGTAAGCATATAACATCAATAACCAGGCTGGTCTGGGACTTGCCTCTTCCCATTTGTCATCCTGTATTTCTTCCAGTGTAAGGTATCAGGTTTAATTGTAACCCACAGTGGGAACACTGACATGTTCAGATACTTTATTTACCCTAAATCTTTTTTCCTTACTGTACTTGTCATTAACCCTGTTCCTGCTGAACCCTGATATATTATGCCTTTGCAAACACTGTAGATCCAGATCAGTTGGCTTCAGAAGAAGCCAACTGATCTTGATCTACACTGTTTGTCATTCGATATGATAGTTTATATAAAAATAAATCTGGATCAAGTAATCTGATTGGCTGAAAATTTGAAGTGGGTGTGGCATCTTAATTTATTCAGCATGACTAGGGTTATATTTCAACAAGTCTTTTTCACTATCTGTTGATCAGTGTGCCTACAAACTGCTAGATCAGTAGCAGACAGCCTAGACCTTGATCAGAAACTGTGTTCTACAGCTTCTGGTCTGGGTTTACATTGTTCCATGGCTGTTCAGGCCTGTCTGTCCAGATAAATAGGGTAATTGTGGTATGCTATAAATCATACATAGGGTAATTGTGGTATGCTATAAATCATACATAGGGTAATTGTGGTATGCTATAAATCATACATAGGGTAATTGTGGTATGCTATAAATCATAACTCTGGATGAGGTTCTTTTTCAGCCAAAACTTGAGACATTTTCTTATTTCTTCATGTAAATGTATGGTGTGGGTACTCATTAGAAGCACTATTGAGGCCCCACAACATGCAGTATTCGGCCTAATTACCGCACATACCCCTATAAGTGCACAGTCAAGTGATTCAGTAGTCTTCAGATTAAAACCAGTGTACTTTTTGTTTACTTCTTTATACAGGCATTTATTGTGGGTACCCATTTGAATTGCATCGACTTGTCAGTGCAATTCAAATGAGTACCCACAACATATGCTTTTATAATGAAAATCAGAAAAAAATCACATAAACATCATCAAATAAGTTGTTTGCTCATCATTTTTTAAAGTGTACCCTTAGTAGGTAGATACATATTTTACCACAAGTTTTCCTAGCAATTTTGAAAACCCTAAGCACACAGTGCAGTAATTAGGTCAAATACGGTATTTCTCTTATGTATCCACAAAAAGTACACAGTAAAACCTGTCATAGTGGCCATATCTATTAAGCAAGTAATCTGTTTTAAGCAAGCCTGCATTCTGTTCATGAAAAAGGCAATTGTATTAAAACTCACCTTTATTATGCAAGCACCTGGCTTATGCAAGCACATTTTGATTGACACCATTACAGCCCTTTCAATACTAAAACAAGTTAATATACCATTTTGACACAAATGACCCTCATGGGTTGACATGTCCTTAAACCCAAACTCATCATCATCATATTTTGATTATCCCATAGGTGGTTGCTTAACCCATTGTAGCTTGGAAACCCCTAAGGGGTAACTGGCAAACAGTGCAGACCCAGATCAGATGCTGCAGAATGCGGCATCTGATCAGGGTCTCCACTGTTTGCAAATGGTTCCACCATTTTTCTCTTGGGATATGTTAATCACGTAGCCTGACATACCTAAAATTGAAAATGGACTCTTCCAATATATAGTGTGGGGAAGTTCATTCAGTCTACAATGGGTTAATACAGATTGGACTGCATTCCAAGGTACTTCTGATGATATATATCTTCATGGAGGAAAAAGAAGAAGAATTTTTCAGATTCTCTTCTGATCGGGAGCTATGAGTGCACTTTTTGTGTAGGCAAACAGAGAAAATCTTTACCATACTCATCATCATATATATATATGTGACCTTTGACCACAGTGACCTTTGGTTTAACCCTTGTCCTGCTGAGCCCGGATATGCCCTGTCTTTGCAAACATTGTAGATCCTGATCAGTTTGCTTCTGAAGAAGCCAACTGATCTGGATCTGCAGTGTTTGTCATTAGGTATGCAAATTTGTATCCACAGCCTGGATCAAGCGATCTGATTGGCTAAAAATTAGAAATGGGTGTAGCATCTTAATTTATTCAACAAGACAAGGGCTAAGTTTAACCCTTAAGATGCCAAACACAACAATTGTCGTCTGCTTTGTCTCCTGCCGGTGACTTTTTTGAAAAGTTTGCAAGAAGATGCAGCAGATGACATAAACAGATGACATTTTCAGATGTAGATTTTCTTGGCATTTTAAGGGTTGAGTGTGCATGTGCTTGAGTAATAACTTATAATACTAACCATTTGAACCGCAATGTGAGAAAATGTTCTTTCTGACATGTGGATCCAACAAAGACTTTGATCAAACTGTGCATCCGCACAGTTTGATCAAAGTCATTGTTGTCCGCATGAAGAAATTTTGCATCCTTTGCTATCCAAAATGTGCCTACTGAAGATTCTAACAGACTGCGCAAATGCACAGACTGATCTGAATCTACGCTGGGTGCCCATGTCGGACGTTACGTTTTCTGATGTTACAACTCATTTTGTTTCCTTGGTAACCTAGCTAATGATGATACTGATGAAAGTGTCTGACATCTCCAATGAAGCGCGACCGATAGATGTCGCAATGCCATGGTTAGACTGTCTCCTGCAGGAATTTTTTAATCAGGTTCTCGTGAATGGCATTTTTTGTCATCTGGTTCCCAGCACTGGCAATGAAATTACAGGATAACAGAACTGCCTTTTTTTTCCTTTTTTAAACCTTAATGCCAAGTGGACTCTTCTACATAAATTCTTTGGACTGGTTCATTTCCAATATAAGGAGTTTCTTGCCTTTTTTTTTTTTTTTTGTAACCGTGTTTTATAAAAAATACATGTCCTAAATGCAAACAGTGTAGCTCTTGATCAGATGCCACTTCTGGCAGTGTCTGATCAGGGTCTACACCGTTTTTTCTAATGTCCTTTTTATGGGATGCTAGGCATAAATAGGTTATTTGTTTTTTAATTTAGTTGAATTTTTATTTTTTATTTTTTTTAAATGTGAAGAATTGTTATCATGGTACTGGTTACCTGTACAGTCAGAGAAGCTGGGAGTCAGTAAATGTTAAGTGTTTTAGCATGTTGAATTCCCTCACCAACTATTCCCCTTACAATAGATATAGATGTAGTAATTTGTTGTTGTCTGGTATATGGCCTCATAGACCAAGTACATAAGCATGGCTCATTTAGGAAAAAAAAAAAACAATCTGTAATTCAGATGCAGAGCTAATCTCTTTCTCAGCTTCACGGAGACATCCATATTTGTGAATATGCTGTACATTACAGACATACAGTGGTTTCAAAAATTACTTGATTCCTGTCATTATGAAATCTGTTGCAAATTCAACACATTAACTCTAAAGCGAGAGAATATTCATTGAAGCAAATACAAGCTTTGTAAAATTTACCTGAAGCAAGTACTAGATTCCTCAGAGAAAATAAGGCTTGAAATGTCAAGTCTTATTCTCTCTGAAAAATAATTTCAAAAAAATCAGAATCTTGTCTACTCCAGTTTTGCTTTGGGCTTAAACTGCCAATCACAACAATTGTCATCTGCTTTGTCATCTGCTTGTGATTTTAAAAGTCAATTTTGCAAACAGTGTGGACCCAGATCAGACTTCTCATCTAGGAGCAGTCTGATCAGGGTCCACACTGTTTGCCTGTATGCAAAAAATAGACTTGTAAAGTTTGCAAGAATATTCAGCTGACAACATAAACAAACAACTTTTTCAGATGCAGGTTTTCTTGGCATTTTAAGGGTTAAGGGTTAAATTTTGTTTACATGTACCCTTCACCATTCTTGTCTGCACACATTTTGCATTGTATTGATTGCAAGTTATACATGTACTTGGACTGTGTAGCCATTGTATAGTTATAAGTGTGCTTCAATGGACTTTGTAGAAATTTTGTTTATGTTTAAGTGCTACTTAGTTTGAGTTCTTATGATTTGAAATGCATGCTTCTGATTGTTGTATTATTTTTGTTTTATTCTATGAATAAATCTTTCAGTTGCACTTAAACTGAAGCCATATACATGTATTCATACCTCAAAATAAGATGCAGGATATCCTCATAATATTTTTCTTATTTCTCCATGAAAACATATGCTGTGGGTACTCATTAGAAGTGCCTCACCGAGGCACTTCTAATGAGAACCACAACATAACTCTTCATGGAGAGATAAGAAAAAATATCATTGCTCCTCTGTTAACCCTTCTCTTGCTGAACATGGCTTGCCCTGTCTTAGCAAACAGTGTAGATCCAGATCTGTTGGCTTCTGAAGAAGCCAACTGATCTGGATCTGCACTGTTTGTCGTTAAATATGTGAATAATCAAAAACCCGGATCAAGTAATCTGATTGGCTGGAAATTAGAAGTGGGCATGGCATCTTAATTTATTCAGCAAGACAAGGGTTAAGAAAAGGAAAAAAAGCAACAACAAATAAACCTTATTTGGAACTGTGATAGATTCCTACTATTCATTTTATCCCACTGCCGAAAACAAGACATTTGCAAACAGTGTAGATCTAGAAGAGATTACTTGTATCTTGCCTTCTCATCAAAATCTGCATTGCTGTTCTGTGTGTGATTTTGTCAAACATCATTTTTCAGTTTAATGGATTTGATTTGTCTAGATGAGAAATGGAAGAGTCCATTTCAAATAATTAATTTGATATGAAAGGATTATTCCTATTTCACTTGTAACAGACCAAATATTCTGTGGCCCACTCAGACCTATTAGGTGCGCTCAAAAGTAAGTGAACACAATGAACTGGTATTATTCCATTTAAAGCAATTAAATTTTAGCTTTGTGGATTTATGCATTACCTGGGACGAGTTGCATAAGGCGAGCGTTACAGAGCGCTTTGTAGCGCTTCGCAATGCAACGGTACGTTACCAAAAAGCGCTTCGTAGCGCTTTGTAACTGTGTTCGGAGCTGACTCGCTATCCGAAACAGACTGTTGCATAGCAACGAGACAAAAAAAATGGCGGCGCCCGACGTAGTCAGTGTCCGTTTTAAGAGATGAAATGTTTCTTATTTATTTTATTGTCCTTAGACGACATGCATTGTGCAGAAATGACCATAGAACACAAAACCAATCGCTGAAGCAAGTTTTTTACGATAAATTCATAGTTTGAAAATCGTGTCATTTTGGCAGACATTTTAAAAAGCGCTCCAAACAAGCGGAGCGTTGCATAGCAAGAACAAATCGCTACAGAGCGCTACATGAAAGCGCTTTCTTTATGCAACTCACCCCTGAATTTAAAACATCAACACATGGGCCCCTGTAGCCTAGTGGATAGGAGAGTTGACTCTTAATCCATTAGGTTTCTCACCACTATGGTTTGAGCCTCACTCGGGTCACATGGGAAAGTCAAGTTCTGCTTACGGATGGGCAGGTGATTTTTCCCTTGGTTCTCCAGTTTTCACCCACCTTTGATGAACGATCAGCTCAATATAAGTGAAACATTCTTGAAAGGGCCGTACAACCCAATTCTGAAAACAAAATGAAAAAAAAAACATCATCACAAAGCATGTTAGATTATTTTTCTTCCCCCACCTCACCGCGCCCTGCAAAGAAAATAGTTATGATGTTAATTAAAATAATCTGCACACGCTGCCATAAAAACCCTAAATATTGGGAGAGACATGCCTGAGAAAACAGGGTAGACCCAGATCAGATGCAGCAGAATGCAGCATCTGATCAGGGTCTACACTGTTTGCTACTCCTCCAGCACTATTTTAGACACATCAACAGGTAGTAAAATACATTACGAAAACACGCCTATTCAAATATACTGAAAATTTTACCACCAAAAAATGGAAATTTTCAGATAAAAAATCCTGATATTTTTCATATTTCTGCTCAAAACATAGATTGTGGGTACTCGTTAATCCGCCTCGATGAGGCAGTCTAACCAGTACCCACAATCTATATTTTGAGCAGAAATAAGAAAAATAATGTTTATCCCTGTAAACCCCAGTTTTATTCTATAAAAGTGGGGTTTAAGGGGGTCAAAATTATATAGGCATGTTTTCGTGATGAGACTTGTTCAGACTGTAGGACAACTATGGGAAGGAGTAAGATATACCAATATTTAGGGTAAATACGGTGTCATTTTAACTCAGCAAATAATAAATTATTACATTTTTTTCTATTTTCCCAACAAAGTAGACTATTTCCATGGAATGTCAAATGCTTTTTTAGAGAGAAATAAAAGAAAAACAAATGCAAAATCTCTTAGGTGAAACTTTTAACCAACATGCAGAACATGAATGAAATGTTAAGCCTTATTTTCAGAAAACAGTAAGAAAAACTGTCTTTCATTTTTTGTCTGCTAATGTCAATTAGGGAGTTCTGAAGGTTAGAAGGCATGCATGTCTGTCATAAAAATCAACACAGAATGGCAATCTTGCAAATTTCAATGAGATGGCTTGTTACAAGCTGTCTCACCTGGATTTACTTTGCTTGGAAAGGTATTGTGGAGGACATGTTAAGGAAGAGTATTTGATGATAATTTTTGGATAATTTTCTCTAGCTCTCCATAAATACATGTATTGTGGGCACTCATTAGAAGTGCCTTGCTGAGGCACTTCTAATGTGTACCCACAACATATGCTTTTATGGACAAATTGTAAAAACTTTCGCAGAATTATCATAAAATACCCATCATTCACAAGTTCTGTGACATATACTTCTGAACAAAAGTGCTTGAAATGTCAGCTAGGTTGAATACAAACGGTAATTTTCTTTTTTTACAGTTTGCTTCATGGAGCCAGTTTTTGTTATGTTTCTCTTTCTTTTATATGGAGTTAGATATGTCAAGATCTTAACAGTATTAACCTGCCCATTGTCTCTGGACAAATTCAGCAGATGACAAAATGATGATATTTTTCTTATTTTTCCCAGAAAATAGGCTTTGACATTTCATGCAAATTGTCTCCCCTGGAGACAATTTGGATGAAATGTCAAAGCCTATTTTCATGGAAAAATAAGAAAAATATTTTAGAAAATGTCGTCTGTTGCAATTTTCACCTATAATGCCAGGCCTTAACCTTCCCGTTACTAATATTATGAATGGCTTACCATTTACTTAATAAGCTTTATAGATGGTTTTGAGTTTTACCATTTTGGAGTGTTGTTTTTTTCTTTTCTTCTTAGCTTCTGATGATTTTATTAAAAGTGGCTGATATTTCTAATGAGGTTCGACCCTTGGAAGTAGCAGAACCCTGGATAGAGTTATTACTCGAAGAATTCTTCCAACAGGTATGAGGAAAGCTTTTGGGTGGCGTTAATTTTGCTTTCTAACAGGCTTGCTGCCATTTTACTAACAGTAGGGATGAAGAAAGGTGATTGGGGTAACTTAACCTGTTTATGCCAAATAATCTCACAAAAAGACTTAACCCATATCCTGCTGAGAAAGTTTCTGATCTGGGTCTTCGGAAGGGGTACTCTTACCTGAGCACGTTATTTCCCTTGTTTTCCATCAATTTACGTCACACTCAAACATGATATGTATCCATGGACTGGCCAACTATTAGCGCAATAGTCGTGATCACATGACTACCATGTGATTGCAAGTCATGTTACAAACCAGTGTTTGCTTCACATATAAAAAACTAAAAACAAAACAAAATCTAAGAGACTAGCACAGTGTTTGGCCATTGCAGGAAAGATTTGACAACTTGCAATGATACTTCTACCGTTTGTGTATATTTATCACTGGAAGTTGTTTAATTAACCCTTGTCCTGCTGAACCCGGATATACCCTGCCTTTGCAAACAGTGTAGCTCCAGATCAGTTGGCTTCTAAGAAGCCAACTGATCTGGATCTGCACTGTTTGCAATTCAGTATGTGAATTTATATCAATAATCTGGATCAAATAATCTGATTGGCTGAAAATTTTAAAAGGGCGTAGCATCTTAATATATTCAGCAGGACAAGGGTTAAGTAGAGTTCACTTGATTGGCACAGGAGCCTTTTTGATTGGATAGGGGTGAGACTGAAAAAAAAAAGAAAAGAAAAAAGAAAATTAAAAAAAAAACAGAAAAAATGAAAGTGATGAAAGTTGACTGTGATTGTGGAGAATTATTGCACCGATTGACCTGGAATATTGACAAATGAAGAGTTATGATAATGTACATTCCTTCCCCTATCTGACAACATAAAACTAAAGAACAAGATTGTTTCTGGAGGTGCTGAGGTGCAAACTGGCCTACACCCAAAAGTGTCAGGTACATGTACTATTTTCAAAGAAAAATATCATCAGTAACTGTTAGTCTTCTGCTGATTTGCCCATAGCATGGTAAGTGTTTAAACACAATGGTGAAAAAATGGGCTAAAACAATGACTAGTACCTGGTATTCTGTTCCTGTGATTAGTAATCTTTCAGCAACTCTATGTTAGAAAATTGCCAGACCCCTCGTTTTCTTCAGATTTCAAAATGACCTGTCATATATAGCTAAAACATGTATTGAAACTGACATTAATCCTGAAGCTCTAATCAGAATTACATCAGATGACACTTTGATTTTTTTATTTTTCCAGAGAAGTTAAGGCTTGACATTTAATGTGACTTATCTGCCCATGATTCACATGAAATATCAAGCCTTAATTTCTCTGAAAAATCACAGAATCAGTTTGAGAATGTCCTCTGCTACAAATTTGCTTAGTGCTGAGTAAGACACCAGGGCCCAGTTGTTCAAAGCTAACGACGTCGTTAGTTAACGATTCGTTAAAATTTAAATCGAGTGATATGCGAATATGCTGAAATTTTTTGCTGAAAAAATGTGAGTAGCTTTTGCAATGCAAAAGCTACTCACATTTTTTCAGCAAAAAATATCAGAATATAGTATATTGAATCTGCTAAAACAGTTAACGAAATGACCCTTAACGAGCTCGTTAAGCTAACGATGCTTTGAACAACTGGGCCCAGATACTTCCCTATTTATGAAAACACTTCAGCCAGATACAGTTGAGCTGTGCTCAGCCATCATGTTTCGAAAATTGCCTCTAGTTGTAGTACATATACAGTGTTTTGCTAGTCATCCTGTATATGAATTCATAGACACATATTTTTAGCTCGACTGAGCCAAAGGCTCAGGATGCACTATTGTGATCACTCCCTGTCCCAGCCTCTGTCCATCTGTCTGTCCACACCTTTGAACTACTTCTCTGAAACCTGTGGAGCCTTCTGTCAAGAGGGGGATGGAAAATTTGTACAAATGGTCAGGGTCTGTTAAGTAAGATGGCAGCCATGCCCATATATGGTAAAAACTCTTAGATATCTTCTTCTCCAGAACCAAGAAAGCTTTGAGGCTGAATCATGGTATATAACATTAGAGACTCAAGGTCTATCAAGTTTGTTCAAATGATGACCCTAGGTTGACCTTTGACCTTTTTACAGCAAGGTAAAGTTTGTGTCCCTATGCATTTCTATGGGAAAAATATTGAAAATTATTTTCTCAAAATGTATTAAAGACTAATGGCTGAAACTTACAATGTAAGATCAAAGTTGCAAATCTTTTTAGTTACAATCAAACTTTTGTGGTAGGGGTATTGTTAATTTGTTTTAATGGTTCTGCACTATTCAGCAAGATGGCTGCCATGCCCATATATGGTAAAAAACACTAAAAAATCTTCTCCAGAACCAAGAAAGCTTTAAGGCTGAATCTTGGTATATAGCATTGGGGACTCAAGATCTACCAAGTTTGTTCAAATATGATCCTAGGATGGCTTTTTACCTTTTTACGGCAAGATCAGATTTGCATCCCCATACTTTTGTGTGGTGAAAATGTTCAAAAATTATTTTCTCAAAATGTAATAAACTAATGGCCGATATTTACAGTGTATGATTAAAGTAGTGATACATGTACCTTATAGTTATAATCAAAATTTTGTCCCTCTGGGAGTTATCCGCTCTTGCCTCTGGGTTATATACATATCTTTAAACATCTTTAATCTCTCTGCCTCGTTATCCAGATGATGTTACCGACAAAAAATGGCTGGTAACACTTTCACAACAGATATTATTGAGGGAAGGTTGCCTACTTTTGGGATAGAGGTGGATGAAGTACACCATTACACCACCACAATGACATTGTATACAGATCATAATTCGAGGGTTGAGTGCAAGACTGGCGTAAGTCAGATGGTTGTTTTTCCCCAAACCTAATCTCCTCACCATGAAGGCGTTATGAAGATTACAACATTTCTTTCTGTAAACAATGAAAATTTAGGTGCCATTGCTCGTATGAGCAATGGCACCTAAATTTGCATTGTTTACAAAGGGTTCCAAGTTGCCCCTAAACAAAGGTTTCAAAAATATGTTTGAGTTACTATAGTCTTGCGCTCAACCCTCGATATACTTTTAACCCTTCTCTTGCTGAACACAACATGCCCTGTCTTAGCAAACAGTGTAGATCCAGATTAGTTGGCTTCTGAAGCCAACTGATCTGGATCTGCACTGTTTGTCATTAAATATGTGAATTTCTATCAAAAACCTGGATCAAGTAATCTGATTGGCTGGAAATTAGAAGTGGGCGTGGCATCTTTATTCTGCTGGACAAGGGTTAAGCCAAAAAAATACAAACCAATTATGTCAAGTGGTCTCTTCTGCAGTAACTTTGGACCAGTTGATTTTCAACAGCAGGGTGTCCGAATAGTTTTAATTATTACTATGTTTGATAGAAATTCATGTATTAAATACAAACACTGTAGACCCTGATCAGATGCTGTATTTTGTGGTATCTGATCTGGGTCTGCACTGTTTGCCAACGTCCCTTTTATGGGGCGTTCAGCATAAATGGGTTAACAATGGCCACTAAATGTTGTTGTATTTGTTGTTGTTGTTTTGGGCTGTTCCTGTTGTTTTACAATTTGTTTTTGTTGTAAATATTAATGTTCTAGGGTACAGTTGTTTGTAATTACAGTGTTTGTGTATAAATATTGTAATTTTCTTTTAAAAAGGAGTTACTTGTGTAGGTAGGTTTGGTTTGGTTTAAAGCAAACATGAATAAAATGGCAGTCACTTCTGTTGAATATTAAAATAAAAGATTTATGCAGAAATTATAAATTGCACTTTAACTCTTTCACTGCCACAGGCAATAATAATAGGCTTTTGCAAACAGCATAGATCCAGATGAGATGGCTCATAATGACGCTGTTTGACATTCAGACTTTCATTTTTACACATAAACTTCTTTCCAAGCAATAGTTTGTTTAAAAAAAAAAAAAAAGCAGACGACAAATGTCGTCTGAATTTTGGCACCAAAAGAGTTAAAGGGACTGGATATGCTTGGTAGATTTATGCCATTTTTTGAAAGGGCAACTTTTATGACTTTCTGTTTGGTTTCCTGCACACTTAACCCCTTCTGAAAAGGGATCTTTATTTTCAGAAGTGGGGCAAAACAATTTTAACTCTTTGCATGCTGGGTAATTTTGCATGCTTTTTTGTTGTCCTTGGATTTTTTTTTTTTTTTTTAAACTTTTTCGAAAAAATCTTTAAGGAATACCATCAGAGTGTCAAACAGTTTGGATTCAGATCAGGCCCGACGTTTTGTCGGGCCTGATCTGTGTCCAAACTGTTTGCAAAGGTTATCAGCAGATGACAAAAGTGGCCACTAGCAGTGAAAGAGTTAAAGCATTGAACAAAGTATGTTTGCCCTTTGTTTTTTTTTTTAACAAATGCTGAGCAGCATATTTTGCTTATTTCACATGGATATTTTTTATATCAAATGTCAGATATGAGAGACTCATCGCTATTTTTTTGTTTTGTAATTTGATCACATTTCATTAATCTTAAGGATTTAGTGCTAAAGCCGTTGAATAATTGTTGTTTAGCTATGATAGGAAGATTGTCTAGACATTTTGTTATATATGTCAATGACATAATAATCATCAACACTCTGGGTAAAAATTTCAGCCTCAGTTTTAAACATATTCCATGGGACCTGGCGAATGTTAACCCTTATCTTGCTGTTCACGACAACCCCTACCTTTGCAAACAGTATAGATCCAGATCAGATGGCTTCTGAAGAAGCCATCTGATCAGGATCTACACTGTTTGCCATTCAGTTTGTGAATTTGAATGAAAACATTATATGATGTAATCTGATTGGCTGATAGTCAGAAATGGGTGTGGCTAATTAAATCATTCAGCAGGATAAGGGTTAATGCATGAAAAACCATGTTTGATCCCTATAATGTCATAGCACCAGAAGCCGGTGGCTCAGTTGGATGCCCCGTCCGACTGGAGACCAGGAGGTTGCGGGTTCAACCCCCGCCGAGGTCGGCAACATTCTTTGGTGGAGATTGATCATGAAATATTTTCTACGGTCATTCTCTCCCTTCCGCTGATTCAAGAAGGGCAGTTGTCAGTTTCTGGCGAAAGACTGTGCACAATACTGGTTAACCGCTTAGAGGACTAAGCCTGCCCAGTAAACGTGTGGTTAGGTAAACTGACTGCGCTCGACATGACCCTGTTGGGTTGACTGGGCCGTAAAACCTCAACACAAACAAACATAGTACCAGATAAGGTGCTTTTTTTTCAACCAAAAATTATTGATATTTTTCTTATTTCTCCATGAAAACATATATTGTGAGTAGGCCCTGGTTTTCAACACCTCCCACGGGACCTGGCGAATGTTAATGCATGAAAAACCATGTTTGATCCCTGTAATGTCATAGCACCAGGTAAGGTGCTTTTTTCAACCAAAACTTGTTGATATTTTTCTTATTTTTCCATGAAAACATATATTGCGGGTACTCATTAGAAGTGCCTCGCAAAGGCCCTTCTGATGGGTACCCGACATATAAATGTTTTTGGAAAAATGAAATATCTTTGAATGCAGGTCCAACTGGTGATCAGGAGGTTGCAGGTTCGACCCCTGCCGGGTCGGCAACATTCTTTCATTGAGATTGATCATGAAATATTTTCTATGATCATTCTCTCCCTTCTGCTGATTCAAGAAGGGCAGTTGTCAGTTTCTGGCGAAAGAATGTGTACAATACTGGTTAACCGCTTAGAGGACTAAGTCTGCCAAGTAAAAGTGTGGTTAGGTAAACTGACCACGCTCAACATGCCCCATTGAGTTGACTGGGCCATAAAACATTAACTCAAACAAACTCATTAGAAGTGCTTTGCAAGCACTTCTAATGAGTACCCACAATATATAAATTTCTTGGAGAAATAAAAATTCTGGAATGTCCAAATTATTGCCACCTTTATCATCTTATCTGGATTCTGGAGCTATGCAAGAGACATTTTTTTTTTATCATATGGACAGAGCTGACATTACAGTCTATAGACATAATGCTGCTATGTTGTCATTTCATGCAATTCATTAGACTTTCTTTTTGACACGTAATAAATATTCCTTCAGCTTCATTAATGTCTGCAGTGTGAGTAGACGACAAGTAAGTGATACCTTTTGTGTTCTACCACTCTTGACATTTCATTCATACTCATCAAAGGAGATGATATTAACATTTACCCCAGTATGGGCTAATTAAGCAGACGACAAATTGCTGATATTTTTCTTGTTTTTCCCAGTAAAAAGGATCTGATAGAGACAATTTGCATGAAATGTCAAATCATTTTTTTCTGATATTTTTCTTGTTTTTCCCAGTAAATAGGATCTGATAGAGACAATTTGCATGAAATGTCAAATCATTTTTTTCTGGAAAAAATAAGAAAAATATTCCAGAATTTTGTCTGCTGCAATTTTTTACCCAGCATGCTGAATGTACGAATTACCTCTCTGGTGAGAACTAGGGACTAACTACCCATATACCACAGGTCCTGGTGAATGAATGCCATTAGACGTATCACCAGTCAAAATTCTGATTCGGATTCTGAATGTTAATAAAATGTCAGGACCTATTTACTGGGGAAAATATGTTCAATGTTTTCTTCTGATATTTAAACTAAGCAGGATAAATGTTTAAAAAAAAAAAAAGTAGAAAAAAAACAAAAAAAAAAACCCAGCTCAGACTTAACATTTAGTATTGTCTGAGAAAAGTCAGCACAAATAACAAATTGATGATATATGCTGTCTCCAGCCTTATTTTTGGAAAATAAGAAAGATATAATTATGGTTGTCTGCTGTTTTTTTTTGTTTTTTTTGTAAAGCGGACTAAGGTTAATTAACTATTAACATTTACCATGCTATGGGCAGATTCAGCAGACGATACTTTTCTTATTTTTTACTAGAAAACAGGATTTGACATTTCATGCAAACTGTCTCCTTGTGAAAAATAAGGGGGGTGGTTGGGTGAGGAGAAGGTGTCCTGTAGCTTTTGTCATCGGGGCGCCCAACTGATACTGGCTTACAGTTGGGCAAGGCCTGCTGTCCTTGCATCAGGTAAGGGTAGAGGGGGAATGTTGTTATTTCTTCAGTTCCTTCACTTTCTTTCATTTTCCTCTTTCTTCCCTATCCTTCTTTTTGTGCTACCTTTGTAGCATGGCAGACACATAGGGATCATGTTGTCCGTCCGGGTTGTAGTTGGCATCGGTGTTGTCACACTTTTCATTTCCGCTCAATAACTTTTGAAGGGATGCATTGATTTCATTCAAACTTTGCAGAACTTTATCACTATAAAATACAGGTCAAGTTCGAATTGGTAATCATCCGCCAAATTTTGGCTGAGTTATGGCCCTTTTTCGACTTAGTTTTTGTTATTCGTTTCCGCTCAATAACTTTTGAAGGGATGCATTGATTTCATTCAAACTTTGCAGAACTTTATATCACTGTAAAATACAGGTCAAGCTCAGTATTGGTAATCGTCCACCAAAGTTTGGCTGAGTTATGGCCCTTTCTCGACTTAGTTTTTGTTGGTTTGTTGATATTGGTTTCTGATCAATAACTTTTGTAGGGATGCGTTGATTTTAGTGAGAGGACAACTTTTGCTGTGTTGATTTTTTACCCCAATAAACATACAGCAAGTACCTTTACCTTAACAAGGCATTTATTTTTACTATTATTTCTGAATATGTACACTTACAAATTCAAAGTATTTGCAAATATTGTGAATCCTGCACAAATAATCACATCAGAAGTCACTAGTAGATGACTTTTGACAAAAAATAAAAAAAAAATAAAAGAACATGCAAAAAAAAATTCATTTACAGTACACCTATTATCATTTTCACTTATTATTTTGATCACATTCCATACTATCTTTGTATGTTTTTACTTGGCTCTGTTTCAATATTTCCATGATATCTGATTGAAATATACACCAAATTTAGAAATGGCAGTTTGGTCGGGGGATTTGCCATCTCTTCTGATGGCTATTGTTATTGTTGGGGTAAAATACAAGGTGAAGATATTGTGTCCCCTCAATAACTTATGAATGAATGCGTTGATTTCATTTGAAGTTTGCAGAATGGTATATCATTATAGCATAGAGGTCAAGTTTGATTTTGGTAATCATCCAAAAAATTTCGGTCGACTTATAGCTCTTTATTTACTTGATTAATAAAATTCAGACAAAGTACTGAGGGGTCACCTTTAGGGATAGGAGCTATTATTAGGACAAATACATTGTTTTTAGCTCACCTGAGCTGTGCTCAGGATGAGCTATACTGATCACCTTTTGTCCGTCCGTCCGTCCGGTTGTCCGTCCGTTAACCCTTTCAAACGACAACTCCTCCAAAGCCATTGAAGCGATTTGTCCCTAACTTGGTTAAGAATGTTGCTCGGTTGGGGGCCTCAAGAAATAGCCAAAATTTTGGTGATCTGCCTCTTGGTTTGGTTGTCATGGCAACAGAAAGCTCCCATAGGCTTGTAATGAGAAAATGGTTAAATTGCATTTTCTTCATAACCAGTGAAGTAATGTGAACCATATTTGGCAGTTATGATCATTGGATGATTGTCTACCCAGTGCATGTGATTTATGACCAATGGCCATTTTGTTTGGTTGCCGTTGCAACGTTAAATTTTAAAAAAGGAATTTTTTAAATGACATCTCCATAACCACTCAAGCAGTATGATTCAAATTTTTGTACAAATTTTGCTTGTGTAAGGACAATTAAAAATAGCTAAAATTATGGTAATCTGCCTCTTGGTTTGGTTGACATGGCAACAGAAAACTCCCATTGACTTATAATAGGAAAATGGTTAAATTGCATTCTCTCCATAACCAGTGAAGTAATGTGAACCATATTTGGCAGTTATGATCATTGGATGATTCTCTACTCAGTGTATGTGTTTTATGACCAATGACCATGCTGTTTGGTTGCCATGGCAACATTTAATTTTAAAAAAGGAATTATTTAAATGACATCTCCTCCAAAACCACTGAAGCAGTATGACTCTAATTTTGTACAGATTTTGCTTGGATAAGGAAATTTAAAAATAGCTAAAATTATGGTGATCTGCCTCTTGGTTTGGTTGCCATGGCAACAGAAAGCTCCTATAGACGTGTAATGGAAAAATGGTTAAATTGCATTTTCTTCGTAACCAGTGAAATGATGTGAACTATATTTGGCAGTTTTGATCATTGGATGATTGTCTACCCAGTTTATGCATTTCATGACCAGTGGCCATTTTGTTTGGTTTCCATAGCAACATTAAATTTAAAAAAAAAGGACTTTTTTTAATGACTACTCCTCCAAAACCACTGAAGCAGTAGGAGTCTAATTTTGTACAAATGTTAAATGGGTAAGGGCAATTGAAAAAAGCTAAAAGCCAATCTGCCTTTTGGTTTGGTTGCCATGGCAACAGAAAACTCCCATAGACTTATAATGAGAAAATGGTTAATTTGCATTTTCTCCATAACCAATGAAGTGATGTGAACCATATTTGGCAGTTAAGATCATTAGATGATTGTCACCCAAATTATGTGTTTTATGACCAGTGACAATTTTGTTTGGTTGCCATGGCAATATTAAATTTAAATAAAATGAATTCTTTAAATGACAGCTCCTCCAAAACCACAGTAAGCAGTGTTGCAAACTTCCTTACTGCTTATGAAGAGTCAATAAAACTGAGACTCCCATTTTCTAATCCGTAGTGAATTCTTTGTTTCCAAAGGCAATCTTTTTGACATTTATTATATTTCTCTGCCCGTGTGCTGTTTACCTGTATAAAATCATGATATTGTTAAACAACTCTTCAGAAACCACTTAGCCAATTTCCACAAAAATTTCATATTGATCCTACTTTTGAAATGTGATAGAGAGTTTGTTCAAATGATCACGCTCCATTGACTGTCATGCCCATGTATTCTTCTTCAAAACTAAGAACTGCTGTATGATGATCCTTTCATTTGTTGCAACGATAGGATTGGAAAAATGTTGCATAACAGCTGCATATCTGCAGTGGCTATGTCACCATAGCACTAGTTAAGGCGCTTTTTTCACTCCAAAAATATTGATATTTTTCTAATTTCTCCACAAAACATATGTTGTGGTACTCATTAGAAGCGCCTCGCCGAGGCGCTTCTGATGAGTACCCACAACATATGTTTTTGTGGAGAAATAAGAAAAATATTTACCGGATACCCTCCCTTATCTAGACCTATGTGTCACTCAGGTGAGCGAGACATGGCCCGTGGGCCTCTTGTTTCTTTTTTCATATCAAATGGTTGGCACTTTAAAGCAGGTGACAAGTCTGATTTTTGGAATTCTAGTTCATCTCATCAACTATCTCTTCTATCTCTTTTCTCCCTTTCTCTGGGAGACGACACAAAATGATCCACTAGGATTGATGTGTCATTAAACCCTGACTCAATCAAATCTGGGAAAAATAAGAAAAGTATTTCAAAATGTCATCTGTTGAAAATTTTACCCTGCATGCAACGTGTTAATCAAATAATTATGTTTGTCAGGACTGCTGGACTTTCATAACAGAATTTAGGGCTTGACATGTCATGCTGATTGTCTCATAAACAGACAGTCTACATAAAATAGTTGTTTCTATTTTCTGGGAAAAATGAAAAAAAAAGTGTGAAGGGTCACTAATGAGATTTTATGAACTTGCTTAACAGTATCTACACTTTTTTTGACATTTTTAGTGATTTTGGTAAAAAATACCTTTCCCATAATAATGACATTGTTCATAGCTTTAGTGTTTAGATAAATATTTTTCATTTTTCTCAAATGAATTAGCTGTCCAATTATAAGGGATCATATGGAAAAAATGTTTTAAAATATTGTTTAATAAATCTGACCATTAGCAGGGTAACTCCTTTCATCATTAGTGAAATGTTAGTGTCATGAATAATCAACATTTTGCATGCTGAAGTGAAATATCAAATTTAACCCATAAATCACCAGTTTCACCAGCAGCAGACGATATTCTAAACTATTTTACTTTTTTGAGCGAAAATAAGGTTTGACATTTCATGTGATTTTCTGCTCAGAGAAATTCATATGAAATGTCAAACCTTATTTTCTTGGAAAAAAAAAAAAAAAAAAAAAAATTAGAATTTCATTTTGCCATAATTTTGCTTGATGCTTTAATGCTTACCACTCTCTGGGCTAATTCAGCAGACGACAAATTGGTGATATTTTCCCCAGAAAACGGGATTTGAAATTTTATGCCCATTGTCTGTACTGGAGACAGTTTGCATGAAATGTCAAATCCTGTTTTCTGGGAAAAATAAGAAAAATATTTCAGTATGTCGTCTGCTGAAAATTTTACCTAGAGTGCTAAGTGTTAAAGGTTAACATTTCTTCTTTCCTTTTTACGGTAGAGTGATATTGAGAAGTTGGAAGGACTGCCAGTAGCTCCATTTATGGATCGAGAGAAGGTCACAAAGTCTTCGTCACAAATAGGTTTCATCAAATACGTACTGCTGCCCCTGTTTGAGGCCCTGGGGACCCTTCTTCCAGTGATAGAGGTGAGATGATATTAGCAACTTGGCTGAGTATTTGATCAGACAAGACTGAGCAAAAGGTGTAGACCCTGTACACCATGATCAGACATGGCATTCTGCAGGTGTCTGATCCCTGTTAGATGCTCAGCCAACAGTTTCTAGGCACACCAACTGGTATTAACCCTAGTCCTGTTGAGTCCTGATATGCCCTGTCTTTGCAAACAGTGTAGATCCAGCTCAGTTGGCTTCTGAAGAAGAGGCCAACTGATCTGGATCTGCACTGTGCACCATTATGTGAATTTGTATCAGCAACCTGGATCAAGTAATCTGATCGGTAGAAAATTGGAAGTGAGCAGGGCATCTTTATTTATTCAGCATGACAAGGGTTTAATAAATTTACTCAAATTTTAGGACAGTTATGAGTAAGAGACTCATTTGTTTGAGTTCTTGTTCAGCGACACGTCAACCTTGTGAGTCATTTTGTGCTGTCTCTCAGTGTAAGGGAGAAACAGGACAGAAGAGCTTTTAGATGAGAAGAAACAGAGTGGTAAGGATAATGATTATAATAAAATGGGTCATGTCAAGCAAAAAAAAGTCTTTGAACATCTGCAAAATGTGCAAATTCAGATCATCCTGCATATACCCAAAGTATCATCTCCATTCATACATTCTCTAATATAGGGATCAAACATGGTTTTCATGCATTAATATTCGCCAGGTCCCGTGGGAGGTGTTGAAAACCGAGGCCAAAGGCCGTGGTTTTCAACACCTCCCAAGGGACCTGGCGAATGTTAATACATTGAAAAACCATGTTCGATCACTATTATTGCATAAAAACTGAAAACATTTGCTACATTTCGCGTTATTTCTTGCACTATTTTGTTTTGCCTTTTCACCGATGTCTCGCGAACGCAATTTCCACGGACTATACTCATTCTAGGGCCGGGCAGTACACATCTCGTGATGGTAGCAATTTTGTGGCCCTGATACAGGCATATTGAAAGTTGCGTAGCTGTGCATTAACAGCGCGTGAATTGCCTTGTTAATACACGGCTTTTCGCCAGTTAATAACATGCGGCATTGCTTTTTATGCAATAATATCCAATGATTCTGCTAGTTGACAGTGAGGGCCTTGATCAGACTGCACAGGCACAGCCCAGATTGTCTGAATTATCACAAAATAGCAGCTGTTCACACATTTATCACAGAAAACTGCACTTGTTGCACATGTTCCATTTGTGAATAGCAAAGGCCAAGGGCAGCTAATGAAGATAGTCCGGTTACAATCACTTGACTGGGTGTGGTCTAAATGTGAGCAAATCACTGTTAAAATTGCTCAGTCTATTCATAAATTTGATTGAACAGCGTTTCTTTTGGCACTCTCACTGTTATTCAAAGAAGTTGGAGGGGCATATTGCTTCTGGGGCTGTCATCCATTCATCCATCCATCTGTCCATTCGTCATGCTTTTTTATGCACAGCATAACTTCAGACACTTGCATGCTACCTTTTTGAAATTTCTTTTATGGATTCCTATATGGATTCATGAAAAAATAGCTGACACGTATTTTTTTCTCAACAGGATTTTGCCCCTTTCCTGAGTTATTGCCCTTTGAAAAATATAGATGCACTCTTGTCAGCTAAATATCTAAAAAAAACTATTGAAGCTAGAGCCTTGAAACTTTATGAATAGACTGGTAGTGATGAATTGATGACCTGATTAATTTTTTAATAAATTCTAAAAAATACTTCATGAGTTATGGCCCTTTGTAATTTGGGTCATTTTTACCTTGTCAGCAAAATATCTCAAAATTGTTGGAGCTATAGCCTTGAAACTAGGTGGATTGATTGGTAATGATGAGTAGATGACCTGATTAACTTATGAATAAATTCTGAAAAATATTTCATAAGTAATGGCCCTTTGTAAATTTGGGCATTTTTCCCTTGTCAGCAAAATATCTCAAAAACTATTGAAGCTAGAGCCTTGAAACTTGACAGATAGATTGGTACTGATGAGTAGATGACGTGATTAACTTTTGAATAAGTTCTGAAAAATACTTCATGAGTTATGGCCCTTTGTAAATTTGGGCATTTTTACCTTGTCAGCAAAATAACTCAAAAACTGTTAGAGCTAGAGCCTTGAAACTTGATGAATTGATTGGTTATGACGAGTAGATGACCTGGTTAATTTTTTGAATAAAATCTTGAAAAATATTTCAAGAGTAATGGCCCTTTGTAAATTTGGGCATTTTCCGTCAGCAAAGTATCTCAAATACTGTTGGAGCTAGAGCCTCATGACTTGATGAAAAGATTGGAAGTGATGAGAAGGAAGTTGGGGATGTGGGGGAGGCCTATTACTTCTGGGCATGAGTAATGTCCCTTTGTAAATTTGGGCATTTCCCTTTGTCATCAAAATATCTCAAAAACTTTTGGAACTAGAGCCTCATAACTTGATGAATAGATTGGTAGTGACAAGAAGAATACCTGATTAACTTTTGAATAAATTCTGAAAAATATTTCAGGAGTTATGGCCCTTTGTAGATTGGGCCAATTTTACCTCGTATTATCTTTAGAGGCAAGCATATGATTGGGGGCATAGTGTTTTACAAACACAATTGCTAGTTATTTAAGAAATGAATTTTATTTTTTTCAAAGTTCATTGAGGTATGACCGCAGTGGGAGGCGTGCAAAGTGAATGAACCCAGAAGGGGTTCATTCATTTGCATGCGACCCACTGCGGTCATACCTCAATAAATTTTGGAAAAAATCAAGTTCATTACTTATATATACATTATTTTTCTCGCGTACTTTGGAGAGAACTTTACATTACAGCCTGCATTAAGGGCAGGTGGATTATATTTGGATAGCTTAAGATTTAAGGTCCTTTTTTCAGCACCTGTTGCTATCATGACCACTAAATTCCAAATCAGACATTAGTACTATCACTTGCATAAATAAAGAAAGAATTAATGAAAGAATAGCAAGAACAAGTTGCAGGGCTACGGTAGATTTCCTATTAGTTCGAACACTCTAATAATTTGAACACCCCATATTGTTTTGAAATCACCTCCCGAAAATTGTTCTATTAGTTCAAACAGTCCCTTAGTTTTTTAAAACTGATTTTTAAATAGTTCGAACACGTGAAAATTTAATGTTAATTAATCCATTAATATATTTAATAAATCAGTTCACCCACTCTCTTTCTTATGGTTCGTAAACTGTACATGTATATCGTTAAAATCTGCTACTGAGACAGGGATTTTTTACACAGAAAAATGTCTCAGAAAATTCAGACCCATCTTATAAACAAAGTCTTGGGCCATATCGGTATTTTTGCCAAAGTCCGGTGATGCCACATAGTCATGGAAAATGCCGATCATCGAACCGGGAGAAAGCTATAATGATGTTTACCTCAGAAACTTCCCCCGTCCCCGTTCCCTTGACAGAAATTTACTAATACATCCTAATAAAATCATAATAGATTCCAAATTATTATCCATCCCCGAAGATTCAACACTAAAACATAAATATTTTTGAAAAGACGTTTTTTCCTTACAATGTACACCAGAATTTCGAAAATAATTAAACAGACTTTTTGGACTGGTCCATTAGGTAAAACTGACAAGGAAATAAGACAAAAGAAAGCATTTAATATTTAGCACTCTATTACAACAGACAGCATTTAGGAAGGATCATGTCTCATTTAGAGGGTCCTTATCTGAGATTTTCTAATAATTCGAACATCGGGATCAATATTTATTTTTTACCTGTTCGAACTAATAGGAAATCTACCATATATTGCTTTTGGGTCATTCATCCATCCATTGGTTCACCCATATGTTTGTCACATTTTGCATAGAGTCAGGCTTTTGAAATTTAGAGGACTAATCTTGCCCAGGAAATGTGTGAGTAGGTTAACTGATTGGCCCAACATGAGCAAACAGTGTTGACTGGACAGTAAAATATCAAACAAGCAAAGATTAAAAAGGAATGACAAAATGACACTTCACGTAAAGATCCAGGATTCTTGGAAAGGTAAATAAGTACACTTCGAAGAAAAATGACTCTTGAAGTATACAATTATCTTCTCAAAGTCAGACATTCTATCATTTGCACAACAAATCCATACAATAACAAAGGCAGAAGGAAAAAGAAGTATAGCAAGAAATCTCAAGACTCTGTTTGTTGTACGTTCATCAAGCAAGGTGCGTAAGATTAGGTTTTACTCAATTTCAGTGAGTGTTTGTTAGGAGATGAAAAGGCAATTATAATCAGAATTCTGATTTAAAAAATGAATGCATCCAGGGGAGATGCATAATTAAACTCCGGGTCAAGTGATTGTAACTGGACTATACCAATATATCATGATCTAGACCTTTATTCTTCTGCTTGTGTCCTGAAGACCCCATTTCATGTTGTATAGAAAAGATTAGGATTTAACTGGCAAATATAATTAATGTGTTTAGAGTGTGACTGATCATAGGGTTTTAACATTTAAATATTTCCATAACACTTGGCTTGTTAGGAAAATCGAAAGAATTTATTTTTTTTTGTTCCTTTTAGCATTATGTAAATGCTGAAGCTTGTTAGGAAATTACAGATAGCATATAAAGGAACTTAGCATTGAGGATTTGTTAAGTTTGAATATCTCATTACGAAAACACGCCTATTCAAATATATATAGAAAATTTCACCTCCAAAAACTGAAAATTTCAGTAAAAACACTCATATTTTTCATATTTCTGCTCAAAACATAGATTGTGGGTACTCGTTAGAACTGCCTCAGTGAGGCAGTTGTAACGAGTACCCACAATCTATGTTTTTGAGCAGAAATAACAAAAATAATGTACACCCCTGTAAATCCCAGTTTTACTATATAAAAATGGGGTATCGCACCCTTCTCTGTTTCTCAGTTTTCTCTACTAGTTCTTCTGTCCTTCTTGTTTTCTCTGGGAGACAATATAAAATGGCCCACAAGCATTTACGGTAAACATCCTAAAATTTCGAACACTTTATTCCATACTCTTTTGGCCAAAAATTTGCTTTTTATGCAGCTGTTTCTTAAAATGCTTAATGGAATCTTCAGGAGCAGTCTGATTTGGGTCTGCACTGTTTGCATATGTCATTTTGTCAGACACTTTGGTGTTTGAAAATTTAGGACATTTGCTGTATTTGTTGTTAATCCTTCTCTTGCCCTGTCTTAGCAAACAGTGTAGATCCAGATCAGTTAGTTTCCGAAGAAGCCAACTAATCTGGATCTACACTGTCATTAAATATGTGAATTTCTATCAAAAACAAGGATCAAGTGATCTGATTGGCTGGAAATTAGAAGTAGGTGTGGCATCTTAATTTATTCAGCATGACAAGGGTTAAACAAGACCTCAAAGGTCATCATAAAGATGGAGCTAAACGTAAGGATTGAGGTAAAAAATGATAAGTCAATGGACAATGAATTAGTCATGAAGGGCATAATCTGACACCACACTTTACGCCCATGTGTTAGGAAGCATAGCTCCAGAAATCTTTAACCCTTGTCATGCTGAATATATTGAGATGCCACACCCACTTCTAATTTTCAGCCAGTCAGATTACTTGATTTAGGTTGTTGATACAAAGTCACATACTCAATGACAGACAGTGCAGATCCAGATCAGTTGGCTTCTTCAGAAGCCAACTGATCTGGATCTGCACTGTTTGCAAAGGCAGGGTAAATCGGGGTTCAGCAGGACAAGGGTTAATGGCTCCATATTCCGCAAATATAGACATTTTTTATCCAAGACAGATTTAATAAATTGATATATAGTATGTAAACTATCATAAAAAGTGGCACCTGACAGGCTCTAAAATTTCAGTCTCTTGTTTTTTAAACTGGATCAAAATGAAATTATTTTTTATCAATCTCTGAATTAATGTTGGCAACATTTATTCAGAGATACGATAAAAAATCATTTTATTTCAAGAACGAGAGACTAACTGAAATTTTACAGGCTGTCAGGTGCCACATTTTATGATCGTATTAATACTATATATCAATTTATTAAACCTTTCTTCAATAATTAAATGTCTACTTTTGAGGAATAAGGAGCGTTTAATATTTTCCTCATGTCTCCACAAAAACATATGTTGTGGTATTCTTTAGAAGTGCCTCAGTGAGGAGCTTCTGATGAGTGCCCACAACATACATTTTCGTGGAGAAATAAGAAAACAAATATTTTCCTAATACTCCCTCTTAACCCTTGTCATGCTGAATAAATTAAGATGCCACGCCCACTTCTAATTTTCAGCCAATCAGATTACTTGATCCAGGTTGTTGATACAAATTCACAGTCTAAATGACAAACAGTGCAGATCCAGATCAGTTGGCTTCTTCAGAAGCCAACTGATCTGGATCTACACTGTTTGCAAAGGCAGGGTTAATCCCGGATCAGCAGGACCAGGGTTAACTTGAGCCATGGGAAGAATGTGTTTTGAATGATTTAACCTTTACCACTGTCTTGGCTGATTCAGCAGACAACAGATTGATGACATTTTTAGCTCACCTGAGCTATGCTCAGGATGAGCTATTGTGATCACTTTTCGTCTGTCGTCCGTCCGTCCGTGTGTCCGTCCGTCTGTGCGTTAACATTTTCAAACGACTTCTCCTCTGAAGCCCCTGAGCCAATTTTGCTCAAATTTCATATGGAGCCTCCTTAGGTTGGGGGAACGAAAATTGCTAAAATGGTCGCGGTCCATTGACCAAGATGGCCGCCATGCCCATATATGGTAAAAACCTTTAAAAATCTTCTTCTCCAGAACCGAGGATGCCTTGGGGCTGAATCTTTGCATAAGTCATCGGGGACGGGAGGTCTACCAAAATTGCTAAAATAAATTTCGTATATTGACATTTGACCTTTTTACGGCAAGGTCAAGTTTGCTTCTCTATGCATTTGTAGGAGAAAAAACTTTAAACATCTTGTTCTCCAAAACCTACGATGCCTTGTGGCTGAACCTTTACATATATCATCAGAAACTGGAGGTCTACCAAAGCTGCTAGAATATTGGTCGTACATTGACATTTGACCTTTTTGCGGTAAGGTCAATTTTGCTTCCTTATGCATTTGTATGGGAAAAAGTTCAGAATTTCAAACGACTTCTTCTCTGGAGCCTTTGGGCCAATTTTGCTCAAATTTCATATGGAGCCTCCTTAGGTTGGGGGAATGAAAGATTGCTAAAATGGTCGCAGTTAGTTGACCAAGATGGCCGCTATGCCCATATATGGTAAAAACCTTTAAAAATCTTCTTCTCCAAAACCGAGGATGCCTTGCATAAGTCATTGAGGACAGGAGGTCTACCAAAATTGCTAAAATAAATGTTGTATATTGACATTTGACCTTTTTATGGCAAGGTCAAGTTTGCTTCCCTATGCATTTGTATGGGAAAAACCTTTAAAAATCTTGTTCTCCAAAACCGAGGATGCCTTTTGGCTGAATCTTTACATATATCATCGGAAACTGGAGGTCTCCCAAAGTTGCTAAAATAATGGTCGTACATTGACATTTGACCTTTTTACCATGAGGTCAATTTTGCTTCCTTATGCATTTGTATGGGAAAAATATTCAGAATTTCAAACGACTTCTCCTCTGGAGCCTCTGGGCCAATTTTGCTCAAATTTCATATGGAGCCTCCTTAGGTTGGGGGAATGAAAGATTGCTAAAATGGTCGCAGTTCATTGACCAAGATGGCCGCCATGCCCATATATGTTAAAAACCTTTAAAAGTCCTTCTCCAAACCGAGGATGCCTTGGGGCTGAATCTTTGCATAAGTAATTGGGGACGGGAGGTCTACCAAAATTGATAAAATAAATGTTGTATATTGACATTTGACCTTTTTACGATAAGGTCAAGTTTGCTTCCCTATGGATTTGTATGGGAAAAACCTTTAAAAATCTTGTTCTCCTAAACCGAGGATTCCTTGTGGCTGAATCTTTACATATATTATCAGAAACTGGAGGTCTACCAAAGTTGCTAAAATAATGGTCGTACATTGACATTTGACCTTTTTACTGTGAGGTCAATTTTGCTTTCTTATGCATTTGTATGGGAAAAATATTCAGAATTTCGAACGACTTCTCCTCTGGAGCCTCTGGGCCAATTTTGCACAAATTTCATATGGATCCTCCTTAGGTTGGGGGAATAAAACATAGCTAAAATGGTCGGAGTTCATTAACCAAGATGGCCGCCATGCCCATATATGGTAAAAACCTTTAAAAATCTTCTCCTCCAGAACCGAGGACGCCTTGGGGTTGAATCTTTGCTTAAATCATCGGGGACAGGGGGTCTACCAAAGTTGCTAAAATAATGGTCGTACAAGTTTGCTTCCCAATGCATTTGTATGGGAAAAAACATTTAAAAATCTTAATTCTCCAAAACCGAGGATGCCTTATGGCTGAATCTTTGCATATATTATTGGGAACATCTGCATGTCTGCAGTGGCTGTGTCACTCAGGTGAGCAAACTGTGGCCCGTGGGCCTCTTGTTCTTATTTTTCCCAGATAACCAGATTTGACATTTCAAACCTGTTTTCTGGGAAAAATAAGAAAAAAGTTTTAATATGTCGTCAGCTGAAAATTTGAGTGCTAAGCATTGATCAGTAAAAGAGTCTAAGCATTGATCAGTAAAAGAGTCAAATGCTGGGCTTGATGCAGATATTTGATGGATGGACAGACAGACACAATGCAGATATTTGATGGATGGACAGACAGACTACTACTTAGGCAAGCATGACATGAACAAAAACAGCTGGGCTTAATAGGGCAGTCAGTAGTGTGTCTGACTGAAGAGCCAAGGGTCACAAGTTTGAATCTCAGCTTGACCACATAACTTGCATGGAGATTGATTGTGTAATACTTTCTGTGGTAATTTTCCTCTTTCCACTCATTCAAGAAGGCTAGTTGTCAGTTACTGGCAAAAGTATTCGCATAAAGTACTGGTTAACCGCTTGGTGGACTAAGCTTACCCAGGAAAAAGTATGTGTAGGTTAATTGACAGACATGACATGACCTTAACCCTTTTCATGCTGAATAAATTAAGATGCCCACTTCTAATTTCCAGCCAGTCAGATTACTTGATTTTAGTTTTTGATAGAAATTCACATATTTAATGACAAACAGTGCAGATCCGGATCAGTTGGCTTCTGAAGAAGCCAACTGATCTGGATCTACACTGTTTTCTAAGACAGGGCATGTCGTGTTTAGCAAGAGAAGGGTTAAGAGTGTTCACTTGGCAGTAAAACTCAAACTAAAACAAAAAAAATAAATAAGTAAACAAAAACAAAAAAAAAAACTACTAAAGCAGGCATGACAAAGAACAAAAATCGTCTTGACTGTGCTATGAATAAATAGGTTTAATCACTGTGGTTTTAATGCAAACTTTTGATTAATCAATCAAAGTATCCCTGATTGCTTAACTTTTACCACTCTCTGGGCAAATTCAGCAGACAACAAATTGGTGATTTTTTTCTTATTTTTCTCAGAAAACAGGTTTTCAAATTTCATGCAATTTGTCTCCATTGGAGAGACAATTTGCATGAAATGTCAAAATCTGCTTTCTGGGAAAACAAAATATGAAAATGTCGTCTGCTAAAATTTTCATCTAGAGTGATAAATGTTAATCAGTTGCACACAGAACTGCATCATAATAATTGATTACTGCATTTTACTGCTGTTATTGTTCGCTATAAGAAGAAGTGCTTTTAAAGGGGAAGTAACCCTGTGTTCTGTAGCATTCCTTTAATGCTGAACATGCTAGGTAAAATTTTCAGCAGACAACAATTTGAACTATTTTTCTTATTTTCCCCAGAAAACAGGATTTGACATTTCATGCAAATTTGTCTCTCCTTTGTCTTATTTTCCCCAGAAAACAGGATTTGACATTTCACACAAAATGCAAATGAAATGTCAAATCCTGTTTTCTGGGGAAAATAAGAAAAATATTATCAATATGACATAAATAATTATCAGTATGTTCGTGGCTTTATGCTGAGTATACTGGGTGTAATTTTCAGAAGACAACATTTTGAAAGATTTTTTCTTATGTTTGCCAGAAAACAGGACTTGGCATTTCATGAAAATTGTCTCCTAAGGAAATATTTTGCATGAAATGCCAAAAAACCCTGTATTCTGGAAAAATTAGAAAATTTCAGCAAAAGACACTTTGAAATATTTTTTCTTATTTCTCCAAGAAAACAGGATTTGACACTTTATGCAAATTGTCTCCTGAGGAGGCCACTTGCTTGAAACGTCAAACAAACCTTGTTAGCTCACCTGAACAAAAGCTCAGGGTGAGATGTTGTGATCACCCTCTGTCCGTCGTCTTCTGTTGTCCGTCGTTCGTCGTCAACAATTAGTTTGTTAACACTCTAGCGGTCACATTTATAAAGCAGTCATCATGAAACTTGCTCAAAATGTTTGTCTTGATGATTTCTAGGTCAAGTTCGAAACTGGGTCATGTGGGGTCAAAAACTAGGTCACCTGGCCAAATCAGCGGAAAACCTTGTTAGAGGTCACATTTTTCAAGCAATCATCATGAATCTTGCTCAAATTGTTTGTCTTGATGATTTCTAGGTCAAGTTTGAGACTGGGTCACTTGGGGTCAAAAACTGGTCACCAGGCCAAATCAAAGGAAAACCTTGTTAGCACTCTAGCGGTCACAGTTTTGAAGCAATCATCTTGAATCTTGCTCAAAGTGTTTGTCTTGATGAGATCTAAGTCAGGTTCGAAACTGGGTCACTTGGGGTTAAAAACTAGGTCACCTGGACAAATCAGCAGAAAACCTTGTTAACACTCCGCGTCACATTTATGAAGCAATCATCATGAATCTTGCTTAAAAGGTTTGTCGATGCTTTCTAGGTCAAGTTCGAAACTGGGTCACTTGGAGTCAAAAACTAGGTCATCTGGCCAAATCAGCAGAAAACCTTGTTAACACTCTAGCGGTCACATTTATGAAGCAATCATCATGAAACCTGCTCAAAATTTTTGTCTTGATGATTTCTAGGCCAAATTTGAAACTTGGAGTCAAAAACTAGGTCACCAGGTTGAATCAAAGGAAGACCTTGTTAACACTCTAGAGGTCACATTTTTGAAGCAATCATCATGAATCTTGCCGAAAATGTTTGTCTTGATGATTTCTAAGTCAAGTTTGAAACTGGGTCACATGGGGTCAAAAACTAGGTCACCAGGCCAAATCAAAGGAAAACCTTGTTAACACTCCAGAGGTCACATTTTTTTAATAATCATCATAAATATTGCTCAAAATGTTTGTCTTCATGATTTCTAGGTCTAGTTTAAAACTGGGTCACTTGATGTCAGAAACTAGATCATCAGGCCAAATCAAAGGAAAACCTTGTTGACACTCTAGAGGTCACATTTTTTGAAGTGATCATCATGAATCTTGCTCAAAATGTTTGTCTTGATGATTTCTAGGTGACGTATATTTTACTGTATAGCGACTTTCTTAAGTTTTTCCGTTTAGGTCAGTTTCTCAGTAATTATTGGTCCTACAGAGTGATATTTGGTACTTGTGAAGTGTTTGTATTTAGGTCAGGTTCTTAGTAACTATTGCTTCTACAGCCAGTGATACTTAGTACAGGCATACATCTTAGCATGGCCTCTTGAGTGCAGTCATCCGTATTTGACCTTTACCTCTATTTCACAATCTATTAGACATGCTACGTTGTCTAACTTGTAAATATAATCATTTTGAATTTTGATCAGAATGTTTGCCTTGATCAGTTCTAGGTCAGGTTCTCAAAGTGCTATGATACTCAGGTGAGCGTTACAGGGCCATCATGGCCCCCTTGTTTTTGTTTTTTTTTTGTGTGTGTGTGTTGGGGGGGGGGGGGGGGGGGGGAGGGGGATGCTGGGGAGGGGAGAGGGTGAGAGTTCGGAAGGGGAATACGAAAAATATCATCAGTTTGTTATAAAAAATATCATCAGTGTGTTTGTGGAATTCCTTAATGCTGAACATGCTGGGTAAAATTTTCTGCAGACATAGTGTTTTTAAATATTTTTTCTTATTTTCCCAGAAAACAGAGCTTGACATCCTTAGGAGACAATATGCATGAAATGGTAAATCCTGTTTTCTGTGAAAAATAAGAAAAAAATTGCTAATTTGTTATCTGTTGAATTAGTTGAGAGTGTGATAAAGAATTTTATTATATAGCTATAAATATTAAATGATTAAAATGAACGATAAAATCTGAGGAACAACGATGCCAATTTTCTCAATACCAGCATGTAATATTAGAATTGCATGCTTTCTTTAGATCAGTAATGCTTGTTTGTCAACCATTAACAAATCTCAAACTTTATTACCATTGTGGAATGTTGACATTGTATGATCTGTGGCGTCATTTTCACTTGATGTCATGAAATATGACATCACTTTGGACCAAAGCATCATAAATTACTCTTAAAAGTTTGAAAGTCACGGGTGAAATAACACAACTGATTTTACGGTCGGAAATTTTGTTTTACGGCGACGCGTCGCCGTAAAACAAAATTTCCGACCGTAAAACCGCCGATTTACCTCCCCAAATGACAAATTTGAATGCAGTTATCCCCATTCTAATGCATTTATTCATTTTTCTGTTAAAAAATTGTACTATTTGCACGAAACGACAAGTGCTGTGAGCTGCAGTATAACCAAGTGCCAGCCAATGAGAAGCGACGTTACGTGATGACGTCGGATTTCCGACAGTATATCGCAGAATATACCGTCGCAAATTTTTGACGTTACCCAATCAGACGTCGCGTTACATACGCAAGTGCATTAGAATTTGTTTTTTACGACTAGATTCGCTGCGAAACAGCAACAGTGCAAAAATAATATCATGTTGTTATTGCACTAGTGCAAAAATGATATCTCTTTCTGATATCAGTTTTGCAATGTTACAGAAAGTGCTACTTCAGTGTCAAATTAAACAAAAATACAGAATATACGGAATAAGAAGCAAAATGAGAGAATAATATTTATAGCTATATAATAAAAGGGTTATTCCACTGATATTGGTGAATATTGTCCCTCGTTGGGATATGTATGCGTCCTTCCATATCCCAACTCGGGACAATATTCACCAGTATCAGTGCAATAACCCTATAATATTTCAGAGCTCTAGATAAATATTCAGATAAATAGGTTTGTTATTTCTTCATAAAACATTTCTATAGTTTGGTTATGGAGAAATAAGAAAAAAAAATATTGGTAGTTTTGGTTGAAACAAAAAGTATATTAAGAACTGCTGTTTTTGTATTGTTTGGTCTAAGACTACAGTATTTACATTAAATACAATGTATTAGGACACCTTAACTTCTTAACCATACCGTATTTACCCTAAGTATTTGAACACTTTACCATACTTGTCCTAGAATTAGAAATAGTCCAGTCTACTGCCTATTGATGTGTCTAAAATATTGCTGTATGTATGGCAAACAGTGTAGACCCTGATCAGGTGCCACATTCTGCAGTGTCTAATCTGGGTTGACACTTTTTGCAAAAGCCTATCTGTCCCAATACTTAGGGTTACTGTGGTACTTGCCTTAGAATTTTCATGAACTGTCAAAGCCTGTTTTCTGGGAAAAATAAGAAAAATATTACAAAATGTTGTCTGCTGAATTTTTTACCCAGCATGCTAAGTGTTAATGAGTTAATGTAGTAAACAGTTGGTTTTCTTAAAATAGACCTCAGCATTATTAAAAAATCTTGACAAATCTGCTCAAGTCCTGTCATTATCACAATCAGCTGGAGAGGAAATAATCCTTTATATCAGAGGGCCGGCTCCATTAATTCTTCATACTTCCTGGTGATCTTATGACGTACATACACCATGTGTCTATGGGTGATGTCAAGTAAAAAGGTACCTTATCTTTGTGTTATGTGGACAGCAAAAGCCCAGATCAGACTGCACAAACGTGTCTTTCAATAAGAAAATCTACCTGATATTATATCAAACAAACCAAGAGAAAAGGTATGTTGCCTAAAGGATAGGAGAGTTGACACTTAATCCATTAGGTTTCTCACCACTGTGGTTCGAGCCTAGCTCGGGTCACATGTGGGAAAGCCAAGTTCTGCTTACTGATGGTCAGGTGGTTTTTTCCCGGGTTCTCCAGTTTTTGCCCAGCTTTGATGAACAATCGGCTCGATATAAGTGAAATATTTTTGAAAGGGCCATAAAACCCAAATCAAAAGAAAAGGTATGTTGGATAAGCAGACAGCAAAGGCACTGATCAGACTGCACAGATGTGCAGTCTGATCAGAGTCTTAGCTGTCTACCTGTATAATCATTTGATTCTATAGTACAGTAAATTCAGCAAAAATATTAGCCTGTATGCTGTATTTATTGATCAAAATTTTGACGATAGGTTATCTATAATGACATTATTAGTTTTGAAGAACTGGGCCCAGCATGCTTAGCATTTAACCCATTCAACCCTTCAGACCAAAACATTCTTTTTGCTAGGCAGATCCTATTTCACATGAAATGTCCAACCTTATTATCTCAAAAAAAATAAATAAATAAATAAAATGAAATAAATAAATAAAAAAGAAAAGAAAATATTTTGAAATGTCACCTTCTGCTTATATGACTGCTTTAAAGGTTAACCCTTGTCATGCTGAATAAATTAAGATGCCATGCCCACTTCCAATTTTCAGCCAATCAGATTACTTGATCAAGGATGTTGATATAAATTCACATACTAAATGGCAAACAGTGCAGATCCAGATCAGTTGGCTTCTTCAGAAGCCAACTGATCTGGATCTACGCTGTTTGCAAAGAAGGTATATCCAGGCTCAGCAGGACAAGGGTTAAAAAAGGAGTGAAATGAGTAATAACTGCTCTGTATCTACCATATGGTAAGTATCCTAAAATTTCTTACACCAAAGTATCTGACAAAATGACATATGCAAACAGTGCAGACTCATATCAGTAGGTTCAGTCTGATCAGGGGTTATACTGTTTGTCATTCCAGTATGTATTGTAAAAAGCAACTACACTACAATCTCTTTATAACACGGTTCATTATAACACGGTTTTGGATATAACACGGTTCAAACATGGATCCCAAAAATGTATAGATTATATTGAAAAATGACCATATATGGTCATTTTTCAATATAATCTATACATTTTTGTTTGGACATAACAAGGTTGTTTAACTAAATAGTGTTATAAAGAGGTTGTGGTGTACATAAAAAGCAAAGTTTAGGCCAAATACATAAGGAATTATTGTGTTCAAAATTTTAGTACATTTACCGTATTTTCTCAAACATGTTTGTCCAAATACTTTGGATAACTACAAAGTAACTACAAACATTCTATATTGATCACTATTGAATCACGTGACCCAAGATGAACATTTTCCACTAAATTAGTCTGAAAATTCCGAGATTGATAAAGGCCATTGAGTGACTAAAATGTGAAGATCCAATTTAACCCAAGTTAACTGTTATGGTTATTGGTTGTTAGTTCTATTTACTCTCCTGTTGACTGAAAACTAATTTGAGCCGCGACCTGAGAAAAGTTATCTTTGGCATTGATATAGTCTGATCAGAATCTTCACTGGGTGCATTTTGGATTGCCAAGGATGCAAAGTTTTTTCATATGGACAAAAAAGACTTTGATCAGACTGCTGATTTGAATCTTCTTTGGGCGCACATGTTTAAAGGTACATTTTCTCATGTTGCGGAACTACTTTTTTGTTACAGAAAGATATTATACAGCCAGTAAGGAATGCCCTGGATTACTACACACAGATGCAAAAGGCAATGGAGGAGGACTCGAAGAAGAAAAAAGACTCATCCACAGAGCGGCCAAAACAAAATGGACTAACAAACAATGTTAAAGAGGGAATAAGTGTATGACGGAGACGGGCATCTGTTCTGTAGGGCAGCCAAGAGGCAGAGTATTCAGATTTGAGTTTTCTTATTTTTCCATTAAAATCTTTCATGAGCAATATGAGAAAAAGGTCCATATGCCATTTCCAAACAATAGTGAACCCACTGATGATCGATTATAATCGATCATTAGTCACTTTTGCCTCTTGTGACTGATGATCAGAAAGAATTTTTATAGTCGACTAATCAGACAATTCTCTTCTTAGAAACATATTTATATCAACATTCTATTTTTATAGGCAAATTATAAAGAAATGAAATTCAAAGCTGTCTATTTGGTGAAAGTCAGCCAAAAGTACAGATATTTTTCTTATTTCTCCATGAAACATATGTTGTGGAGAAATAAGAAAAATATTAGTATGGATACTCCTCTTACCTGAAGTTATACCTTAGCAGCTATGTTGTTTCATTAGAATAATCTCACAAAATCTGTTGAGATACCTTTTCATTTTTTCCCATAGTAAAAATGAATGCAAATTATGCAGAAATCTGTAGGGTAGGTAACTTGGAGGCAGATTTTAAAGAAATTCCCCTTGTTCAATTTTTCTGAAATTTTCACAATATTGTTGTGAAACAACAATAATTCAAATTCAGGAAAGAAAAGTAAAAAATATTTTCATAGACAAAAATTAAAAAAATCACTTTACTACAGAAATTGCATAGGTCAGACCAATTTTTGGCCATAAATTTAATTTTAGGGTAAATATTTGAGAACAAGATACAGAAACAAGAAAGACAAATGGTTTCTGATAAGATATGGTAAATCGGAACAAAACATTTTCATTTAGAATAAAATGCCAAGCAAAAAAATACCTTTTTAAAGGATGTCAAAAGGACAGAAGAAGTTTGAGATCTCAACTCCTTACCATACTTATCCTGAAATTTGAACAAATTCATTGAACTGCCTGTTCTTGTGTCTAAAAGTAGTTGGATTAGTTGCAAACAGTGTAGACCCTGATCAGATGCCACATTCTGTGGCATCTGAAGTAAGTTTACACTGTTTGCTTAGGCTTGTCTGTCCCAATACTTGGGGTAAATATTATAGATCAACTGTCATTTAGGGGTAAATATATTATTGCCTTATTTCTCCATGAAATAATTTAAGTCGTGGGCAGGGCTGAAAAAAAATGCTGGTCTGTCAGTCCCTAGTGCCCCGGGCCTGGGTCGAATTGATTTCAATCTAAAACTGTTCACTTTTTGCTAATTTCACACAATTAATCCATTTATGCAGTATCCCATAAAACAGACGAGAACAATGTAGACCAAGATCAGATGTCACATAATGTTGCATCTGATCAGGGTCTACACTGTTTGCATTGAATACAGGAATTTCTATAAAACATAGAAATAATAAAAACCAACCAGACACCCCTTCTAGTGGAAAAGGACCTGTCCAAAGAGTTCAAGGTAGTAGAGTCTGCTTTGCATATATGGGTTAAGGCCTGGACCTTGTAACAACTGTGGGGGTGGTCGGGTGTGGCAAGGGTGTCCTGTATCTTACGTCACTGGGGCATCTAACTGATATTGGCTTAGAGTTGGGCAAGGCCTGCTATCCTTGTAGCAGGTAAGGGTAGAGGGGGAATGTTTCTATTCTGTTTCTTCACTTTCATTCCTGTTCCTCTTTCTTCCCTGTCCTTCTCTTTCATCTCCGCTACTATCTCTTCTATCTCTTTTCTCCCTTTCTCTGGGAGACAACACAAAATGACCCACAAGAGTTGACATGTCATTAAACCCTGACACAATCAATTGTAACAACTGAACAACAAATGATAATGATATAGAGTCACACTTTAATGGCTCAAACCACTTTGGGAGCATGGAAATTTGTTGAGATATGGGTAGTTTGAGCCACTGAGGGTTAATCATGGTGCCAGGTCAGGATGCAAATGGCAATAATTTAGGGATATCTCTTTGATCTTCTACACAATAATTGTATGTTGAGTGTACTTATTATAATCAACTCATTGAGGCAATTCTAATGAGTACACGTCAAACAATTTCATGATAAAATGAGAAAATTTCCTAAAATATTTGTTCTCCTGAGTTATTGGAAGAATTTCGTAGAGACCCAAAAATGAGTTCAAATTAGCAATGTTAAACTATCCACTGGTGTTCGAGCTATCAAGATTCAACTGTATACAAAAATATATGAGACTATGATCTTCAGAAAACAAGGCAGTTCCAATAAATACCACAACCTTTGTTTTCAACAAGAAATGAGAAGACATGAAAAACTGTTTGCTTGAGAAAAAAAAAAAAAAAGAAATAAGAGTCCAATCTAGAGCATGAAATTTGTCTCCAAAATAAAAAAAAAATCCAGTAGCCTCACTGATGTTGAGGGGATCAGAAAGGAGTAACTGTTGAGAAAAGGGAGTTTTGACCACAAGGAGCAGAAGGGATCAAAGAAATAGCCAGAGCCTTCTGTATCTTGGTTGAACTATATCAAGTAAAAAGGGGACATGGATATTTGAAGGTCCAGATCAGCATGGGCATTTGTTCAGTCTGATCAAGGCCTTGTCAGTTCTTATTTTTGACCTTAATATCCATACATGTACTATGCTTGAGCAGTTTAGATCAAGATCAAACTACTCCTAAAGGAGCAGTTTGATCAGAGTCTGCACTGTTCATTTCATTACGAAAACACGCCTATTCAAATATATAGACAATTTCACCTCCAAAAACTGAAAATCTTCAGATAAAAAATTCTGATATTTTTCATATTTCTGCTCAAAAACATAGATTGTGGGTACTCGTTAGAACCGCCTCACCGAGGCAGTTCTAATGAGTACCACAATCTATGTGTTTGAGCAGAAATAAGAAAAATAATGTATACCCCTGTAAACCCCAGTTTTACTATATAAAAGTGGGGTTTAAGGGGGTCAAAGTTATATAGGCTTGTTTTCGTGATGTTCAGCCAGCACATTTTATTCACCTTTTAGAATGAATTAGGGATTAAGAATATTAAGGGTAAGATTGTACTCATAGAAATATTTGATGCAGCTGATTATGTTGATGAACAGGGAAAAAATCTGTTCAGATTGTGGATGTACAAGCTGATCTGGGCCTTTTTTTCAAAATTACCATAAACCCCACATTTTGTCAGATAAGGCTTAGCTTTACAGTGACTGTACAGAATATGCAGACGACAATTTAACCCTTAAATTGCCAGTCACAACAGCTGAATACATTTTTATTAGCTCACCTGAGCAAAGCTCAGGGTGAGCTATTGTGATCACCCTCTGTCCATTGTCATCCATAGTATGTTGTCCATTGTCAACAATTAGTTTGTTATCACTCTAGGGGTTGCGGTTTTTACCCAGTCTTCATTAAACTTGCTCAGATTATTTGCCCACAGGAACTCTAGGTCAAGTTTGAAACTGGGTCACTTGGGGTCAGAAACCAGGTCAAATCAAAGGAAAATATTGTTAACACTCTAGAGGTCACATTTTGCAAGCAATAATCATGAATCTTGCGCAAAATGTTTGTCTTGATGATTTCTAGGTCTTTGAAACTGGGTCATTTGGGGTCAAAAACTAGGTCACCAGGCCAAATTAAAGGAAAACCTTGTTAATACTCCAGAGGTAACATTTTTGAAGTAATCATCATTAGTATTGCTCAAAATGTTAGTCTTGATGATTTCTAGGCCGTTCAAAACTGGGTCATTGGGGTCAAAATCTGTTTGTCTTGAAGAGTTCTAGGTTAAGTTCAAAACTGGGTCACTTGAGCTCAATAACTAGGTCACCAGACCAAATCAAAGGAAGACCTTGTTAACACTCTAGAGGTCACATTTTTGAACCAGTCCATGAATCTTGCTCTTAATGTTTTTCTTGATGATTTCTAGGTCAAATTCGAAACTTGGTTACTTGGGGTCAACAACTAGGTCACAGGGCCAAATCAACGGAAAACCTTGTTAACACTCTAGCGGTCACATTTTTGAAGCAATCATCATGAATATTGCTTAAAATGTTCGTCTTGATGATTTCTAGGTAAATTCAAAACTGGGTCACTTGGGGTCAAAAACTAGGTCAACAGGCCAAATCAAAGGAAGACCTTGTTAACACTCCAGAGGTCACATTTTTTAAATAATCATCATGAATCTTGCTCAAAATGTTTGTCTTGATGATTTCTAGGTCAAGTTTGAAACTGGGTCACTTGGGATCAAAACCTAGGTCACCAGGCCAAATCAACGGAAAACCTTGTTAACACTCCAGAGGTCACCTTTTTGAAGTGATCATCATGAATATTGCTCAAAATGTTTGTCTTGATGATTTCTAGGTCTACTTCAAAACTGGGTCACTTGGAGTTAGAAACTAGGTCACCAGGCCAAACCAAAGGAAAACCTTGTTGACACTCTAGATCACATTTTTGAAGTGATCATCATGAATCTTGCTCAAAATATTTGTTTGTCTTGATGATTTCTAGGTGAAGAATGGAACTGGGTCGCTTATGACATATATTTCACGGTCCAGTGACTTTGCTAAGTTTGTCTGTTTAGGTAAGTTTCTCAGTAACTTGTTCCTACAGAGTGATATTTGGCACTTTTGAAGTGTTTGTGTTTAGGTCAGTTTCTCAGTAACTATTGCTCCCACAGCCAGTGACACTTAGTACATGCATACATCTTAGCATGGCGTCTTGAGTGCAGTCATCCATATTTGACCGTGACTTCTATTTTACAGTCCATTAGACATGCTACATAGTCTTGTGAATATAATCATTATGAATGTTGGTCAGAATGTTTGCCTTGATCAGTTCTAGGTCAGATTCTCTAAATGTTATGATACTCAGGTGAGCATTACAGGGCCATCATGGCCCTCTTGCTTATTTATTTATTTATTTATTTATTTTTAGAGAAAATAAAAAAGTTTGACATTTTACGTGACGTGTCTGCTAGGCAGACAATGCACATAAAATGTCAAGCCTTATTTTCTCTGTAAAATAAAATAATACAATGTCTGCTTCAATTTTGAATGGTGCTTTTAAGATTACCATATGTACTCTAAGCATTGGGACAGACTGGCCTGAGCAAATGGTGTAAACCCAGATCAGACAGTTCATTCAGTATGTTTGATCCTTGCCTACTGTTTACTCTGGCCTGTCTGTCCAAATATTTAGGGTAAATATAGTATATTTTATTTAGCTTGCAAAAGGTAAATTTTAACATTTATTCCCCAAATTGGGCACCTTTATCTGCTTTGAATAGAATCTAAATGAATGTCAAGCCCTATTTCCCGAAGAAGAAAAATGGAAAAGAAAAGTATTGGTTGTTGTCTGCTACTATAATAAGTTACACAGAGGACTTGCCAATATTCTTTTTTTGCATGCTAAATAAAGATATAGCAGACAACATTTTGAAATGTTATTTTCCTAATGAGACAGTTCATATGATATGTCAAGCTTTACATGTCAGATAATACAGTATTTACTCTAATTATTTGGACAAACTATATAGAACCTAATCAGATGCTGCAGTGTACAGAGGATTATCTAGGTCTACACTGTTTGCCATTCATCCAGCAATTCTTAGACACATCAGTGGGATGTAAGATGGATTTGTTCGGATCATAGGATAAGTGTTATAAGGACTATATGTCTGGCACTCTGCATAATGTGTTCAGCAGATGACATACTGAAATATTTTTCATATTTTTCCCAGAAAACAGGATTTGACATTTCATGCAAATTGTCTCTATTGGAGACAATTTACATGAAATGTCAAATCCTGTTTTCTGGGAAAAATATTACCAAGTTGTTGTCTGCAGAATTAGCCAAGATTGATAGAGGTGCCCAGATATTTGGGGTACTTACAGTAAGAAAAATCCTGCTTGTTTGTTGTCTGCTGAATTCATGCAGAGAGTCACCGGTAGTTTGTTTTTGATTTTTTGTTTTGTTCTTATTTTGTGTGTTTGGATGGTACCAGATAGTATGTGTACTTATTAAGGGATATTGATATACTTTCAAGGGAGACAACTCTGTCCAAATAATTTTTGCTCCCTTCTGAAAGGGGTCTTCTCTATAACAAAGGAGTTTGTGCCCTTGTTGGAAGAAATTCTTTCCTTTTAGGAAAAACTCCTCTTCAGAAATGGGTTTTGTGCACAGGAAAGAAATAAGGAAGTTATAAAAGTTATCTCCCTTGTCAAAAAATATTTACCAGATGTATCCATTCACCTTAAGTAAGATTACAAATTTGAGTGAATTCCATCCTATCATATTCATCAGCTGGAAGTAGACCATACCCGACCCTGCCAGTACATACCCACACCCCTACCCCACACATTTCTGTCAGTCCCACCCCATCAATAAAATTAAAACATTACCCATTTCATTTTCATGAATGCATACTGACATCTCAGGGAAACTACATAATTTACAATAACCAAAGAGTAATACCCCTTGAAAACTCGTCAACTATTCTTTTAAGAGTTTTCTGCTTTAACTCGGAAAGAACAACGGTAGATTTGTTTACTAGTCTAAATCTATGACCTTCAGGGTGGTTGTTTGTACTGCAGAAACATTAATATGCTAGGTCAAAATTTCAGCTGACAGCATTCTGAAATATTGTTCTTATTTTTCCCTGAAAAATAGTGTTTAATTGACATTTCTTATTGTATGAAGTGTCAAACTCCATTTGCTAGGGAAATAAGTAGAGATATCAGTTTATTGTCTGCTGGATTTACCCGGAGTTCTAAAGGTTGAAAACTAAAGTAGATAATTATATATTGTGAAAAAAAAACAAAAAACAACAAAAATACTTCAAAAATGTTGGTGTACATTGGGTCCATAATTCTTTAAGCACCAAGCAAAATTGTAGCAGATGACATCCTCATTTTTATATATTTCTCAGAAAATTAACTTGCTGTTTATGTGAATAATCACTTTGCATGAAATGTGACGACCTATTTTCTGGGGGAAAAAAATAATAAGAAAAACATCGCTCGCTTCACTTTATTCTCTTCTAGTATGCAGAGGTAATAATTTTGAAGTCCACTACAACCTCTTTATAACAAAGTTCATTATAACACGGTTTGGGATATAAAACAGTTCCAAGATTGCTCCCAAAAATGTATAGATTCTATAAAAAATGACCATAAATTTATAATCTATACATTTTTGTTTGGATATTACACGGTTGTTTAACTAACATGGTTTATGCTATGGACCCCAACAACAGTGTTATACAGAGGTTGTGGTGTACGTATACTGCTGACATTCAATTCTGTGCAAAATATTGAATACTGCTTGGCAAGGTGGTAAGATAACATATTTCATTTATTTGAAATATATTCAAATTTTTGCTTGCTCGCTGAATATATATATAAGTCTTTTGTGCTTCCAGTCTTGTTTTCTAAACTATGCTCAGCAAGTTGTCAGTTTCTTACAACTTAAAAATTTCCCCCAGTAAATTGTAGGCAGTTCTTTATATATGTATTTTGACTCTACTCTGAATAAATTGTAGCCATTTTCTCCCCTTTCTTCTATCATGAAAAAATAGCCTGCAGCAGTGAATTGCATACATTTTCTTAAAAAGCATATTCAACCTGATTACTGTGCACTTAGGTTTTTCAAAAATACTGGGAAAACTTGTGGTAAAATATGTACCCACCTATACTAAAGGTACACTTAAAAAAAGAAAAAAGATCAGCAAAGGACTTATCAAATGAGATTTATGCCATGTTGTTGTGTTTTGTTTTTCTTCTGATTTTCTTTATAAAAGCATATGTTGTGGGTACTCATTTGAATTGCATCAGCAAGTCTACACAATTCAAATGGATACCTACAACGTATGCCTTTATAACATAGACAAAAAGTACACTGACTGTAATCTACAGGAATTGCTTGACCACATGTGCTTACAGGGGTATGTGCAGTACCGGTAATTAGGTTGAATACGGTATTAAAACTGCTGTCACGTGGTGAGCTAGCTTAGTAAGTTTGATCCCATTTCATATTTGAGCCATCGCATGACAAAACCTACAATAAGACTTGTGCAACCAGCAAAGACTCAGATCAGCCTGTGAATCTGCAAACTCTGATCTGAGTCTTAACTGGTTGCACGAACCTTCTGCAGCCTTCAGGCTATCCAAAGAAAGAAAGGCGAAAACCCTAGCCATACTGGGTGGATGAGTAGTTGACATGGGTAGTCACTGTTCGCATAGGTGTTATTTTAGGTTTTGTTGTGCACAGGTTTTGAAATTATTAATGTAACTTGTAGCTATATTGCTGGCATTTGAGGCAGTCTTGGTGGTTCAATTACATCTGACTGGTGATCATGGGGCCACAGGTTCGAGCCCTGCTGGGTCCAACAACATTCTTTTATGGAGATTGATCAAGAAATATTTCATCACGAAAACATGCCTATATAATTATGACCCCCTTAAACCTCACTTTTATATAATAAAACTGGGGTTTACAGGGGTATACATTATTTTTCATACTTCTATTTGAAACATAGATTGTGGGTACTCGTTAGAACTGCCTCGATGAGGCAGTTCTAATGAGTACCCACAATCTATGTTGTGAGCAGAAATATGAAAAATATCAGAGGTTTTTTATCTGAAAATTTTCAGTTTTTGGAGATGAAATTTTCTGTATAATTGAATAGGCGTGTTTTTGTAATGTCTGCTGTCATTCTTGCTCTTCTGCAGATTCAAGTTTCTGGCAAAAGAATGCCCACAGGTACTGGTTAATTGCTAAGAGAACTGACTAAGCCTGCACAGAAAAAAGTGTGGTTAGGTAAACTGACTGGCCTTGATCTTGACTAGGCCATTAAACACCAACCCAAACTAAAATGATTTATTTCTTTGGTAAATTGTAGACATTTTTCATAGTGAAACTACCCTCAAGAAAATTACTTCCGATATGTAATATAGCATGCTTTGAATGATTTGAAACTACCATCACATTACAAAAACATGCCTATTCAAATATATTGAAAATTTCACCACCAAAAACTGGAAACATTTAGCCAGTTTCTTGTTTCAAAGCCACCTTAGATAAATTGTAGAGAGTTTTTTTTTATGTTTTTGAAACTACAATCAGTAAAATTTAGTTAGTTTCTTGTTTTGAAACAACCCTCAATAAGTTGTAGCCAGTTCCTTCTGTTAAAACTGATCCTATTTTACTGTATTTATGGTAAATGTCCTAACATTTCAAACACTTTATTCCAAACTGTTATGGTTTTATGCAGTTGTTTCTTAAAATACTTAGTGGAATGACAAAAAGTGTAGACCCTGATCAGACTGCTCCTTCAGGAGCAGTCTGATCTGGATCTGCACTGTTTGCATATTCCATTTTGTCAGACTGTTTGGTGTATCAAATTTTAGGACATTTACCGTACTTTAAATATTTGGACATCTTAAATCCTGAACATACTTGTCCAAAAATTTGAATGGGTTCATTTGATTACCTTTTGGTGTCTTAAAAATTGCTGGATGGGTGGCAAATAGTGTAGACCCTGATCAGACAATAAAGGCGAGGCATCTGATCTGGGTCTACACTGTTTGGTCAGACCCATCTCTCCAGATACTTTTGGTAAATACATTAGTTATAGTGCAATCTTTTAGTACGGTAAATGTCCTAAAATTTCATACACCAAATTTTCTGACAAAATGGCATATGCAAACAGTTTAGACCCAGATCAGACTGCTTCTAAAGCAGTCTGATCAGTACCTAAATCATTTGCTATTCCACTAATTATTTAAATGACAACAGAAATTTAGGCCAAAAGAACTGTATTGAAAAAAGTTTTCTAAAATTTAGGACATTTACTGTAGACATTTATTTTCTGTTGATATGTACATGTATTTGTACGTTGTTAATATACGTTTGTACATTTTCTTTTTTGTTTTTATGAGTTTAGTATATCACTTGTTTGTATTCACACATCCTTGATGATATATACATCAAATTGTACGAGTTGGATTAAGCAAAAATGGTGAGCTCAATTACCCCTTGATTTTGGACCAAATATCTTTTATCTTACCATATTTACCAAAAATATTTGGTTGCCAGGCTCCAAAGTGCAATCGGTAAGCATCTGACTGCAGATCCAGAGGTCGCAAGTTGGAACCTCAGCTTGGCCTCTTAAAATCTTTGTCCTGCTTAATAAATTAAGATGCCACGCCTACTTCTAATTTTCAGCCAATCAGATTACTTGATCCAGGTTGTTGATACATATTCTCATACTGAATGACAAACAGTGCAGATCCAGATCAGTTTGCTTCTTCAGAAGCCAACTGATCTGGATCTACACTGTTTGTAAAGACAGGGTATATCCAGGTTCAGCAGGACTAGGGTTAACAATCGTTGAGATTGATCATGAAGTCATTCTCTCCCTGCTGATTCAAAAAGGGCAGTTGCCAGTTACGTTGAGTATGTGCACAAGTACAATTTAACTACTTACACAAAAAAAGTCTGCCCAGGAAAAGTGCGAGTAGGGGAACTGATCAGCTTGGCATGACCTGAACAGTGTTGACTGGGCCATAAAACTCAGCTCAACCTGAAGTATTTGGACACCTTAACTTCTGACTGGTCACCTTAAATTCTTACTGGTCTTAAACAAATGCATTTGGCTACTTAGTGATGTGTCTAAAGTTATGGATGAGTGGCAAACAGTTTAGACCCAGATCAGATGCTGCATTGGGTCTTCACTGTTTTCTCAGGCCTGTCTGTTTGAATACTTAGGAAAAATGTGGTAAGGTTTTTTTGGGGTTTTTTTTGGACAGGTTTTTCAAGAAAAAATTCCATGATGGGTGGCGTCCGGATGGGTGGCATCAGGTAGGCGTCATCCCAGGTTTACCTTTTGGTTAACCTTTTTTCAAAGTGATACGTTTCCTTTATTCTTCAGTGGAAAACCAGTCCATAATGCAGTTAGGCATTTTTCTTGTTTCTACCCAAATTGTTGATATTTTTCATCTCCATTATGTGGCTACTCATTTGTAGTATCTTGTCTCAGCTCTTTGAATGAATCTGCACAATATACATTTTTTTTTATGGAGAAATAAGAGCAATATTTATTTTCCTCATGATCAGTCACTGGAGCTTAATTGTTTGTATATTATAGCCAGAGATAAGAGTATCCAAAAATAAATACTTTTTTCTGATTTGTTAAAAAAACAAAACAAAAAAAAAAAAAAAAAAAATGGTGTGGGTATTCACTAGCCATTGCCCACAATTGTTTTTGTGAATAAATAAGAAAAATATCCATATGTTATTACTGGAAAAAAAGCATCTTATTGGCAGTTTTGGTATATTTCTTAACCCTTAAAGCGCCAGTCACAACTATTGTCATCTGCTTTGTCTTCTGCCGGTTACTTTAAAAGTCATTTCTGAAACAGTGTGGACCCAGCTCAGACTGCTTCTTTAGGAGCAGTCTGATCTGGGTCCACACTATTTGCCTGTATGCAAAAATAGGTTTGAAAAGTTTGCAAGAATATTCAGCAGACGACAATAACAGACAACATTTTCAGATGCAGATTTTCTTGGCGCTTTAAGGGTTAAAGGACTTGATATGCCTGGTAGATTTTCGGCCATTTTTAAACAAGGGAGACAACTTTTGTGACTTTATGTTTGCTTTCTTGAACTTCAAATCCCTTCTGAAAGGGGTCAAGGGGTCTATTCTTAAAAGAATTTGCTCCCAAGGGGAGATAATTCTTTCCTTTAAGAATAGACCCCTTTTCAGAAGGGAGTCAAAACAATTTTGACAAGTTGTCTCTCCTGAAGGTGTATTATGTTCCCATTTTGCTTGACCCAACTCATTTCATGTATTGCGTTATATATTAGTTTTAGTTTGATCATATTTTATTGCAAATATTATTATTAAAAGAAGCAATGATATTGGACTAGAGGTTGGTTCTCACTGCATGAGTTACTGCCCCTCCACTGCAGTTCTACATAAACTCTATATTTTATTTTTTTTTTTTTCATTTGATTTTTGGCGAATATTTTGTTATTTTGGAAAAACATGTCCATTGAGAAAGTTGTCCAGGACCTGCTCAGACTTCTCCAAAAGGTTCTTGCTTCCTACCATTTATATATTTTCCTCCAATTAGTTTATCATTTTGGATTTTTCTGGTTTAGACACAAAAGACTATTTTTCTGGTATAGACGCAAAAAACTATTTTTTTGGTTTAGATGCAAAAGACTATCATGATAAGCCCCATCTTTACCGATTTCACCTCATGGTTGAAGGGCAAACATTTTTGTTCAGTCAAGCAGTATTGAGGGTTGATAAATATGAATTCAGATCTTTTTTTGTACATAATGTACAGAACTGCCTAAATTTTTTTTTTGTTATCATGCTAATCATTTCCTTGAAGTTTTATGGAAATGTGACAAAACAGTGATTTCAGTGTCACAAACTTAGATGGATGGACTAAAGCTCCAAGGGCAGATTACTATGAAATGATAATTTCAGTAACATGCATTATTACTCCTCTACTGATCAGTCTGATGTTTTGTGAAAATCGAACAAGTATGGTTGCAAACCCGTTCAAAGAAACTTTAATTCCAAGGCAGATAACCCGCCAATAAAAGGTGAATAATGCCACGCACTGTTGATCATTCCTGTGAATTTTTTATGAAAATCTAACAAAAACTGTACTCACAATTCATGCCACAACCTTGGATAAATAGAACAACAGAGACGTGATAACTTTTGCACACCCAATCTTGTTTGTTTGTTTGTGTTGAGGTTTTAAGGCCCAGTCAACCCAATAGGTATGTCGAGTGCGGTCAGTTTACCTAACCACACGTTTACTGGGCAGGCTTAGTCCTCTAAGCAGTTAACCAGTATTGTGCACATTCTTTCACCAGAAACTGACAACTGCTCTTCTTGAACCAGCAGAAGGGAGAGAATGACCTAGAAAGAAAATTTCTCACGATCAATCTCCACGAAAGAATGTTGCCAACCTCGAAATCTCTCCTACTGAGAAATCTCAAATATTTGAAAATTCTTTCTTGCTTAGCATAGCTGAGCATGAAAATTTCTCTGCTAATAAATATGAAATGCCAACTATTATCTTCCTCATGGCATTATGATACCATTAGGATAAGGATATGTCATTATAGTTAACAACGTACATGATGCGATTTGTTTAAAAAGTGTCTTCATTTGAAATCATCCTGTGCAACAAGTCTTACCAGGGTTTATGTTGCCTGTTTATACAATCAAAGGTATCAAAGAACTATCCCCATGCTTCAGAGATGGGGATATTGTGAATGCCTCAATCTGTCCATCTGTCCGTCACGCTATCTTCCCCTAAACCACTGTGCAGAATTTAATTTAACCAAACTTGCTATATGACTTCGTGGTAAGGGTGTCTGAGAGCAACATTATTTTTAGTCCATCTGTCACTCTGTTAACATTAGCATGGAGTGTGGGGATTTTGCGATGTCGTGTAACTGACTGGGCAATCTACGTTTTAATTGCTCTAATTTTAGTCTTTGGTATCCGCATATACTAAAAAACTTTTACAGGTATTTTTGCAAGATGTGGATGCCAAATATTTATCAAGTATTCTCAAATATTCCGAGCTGAAAGAAACATGTAGAGGAAACGGAAATAAACAGATAATCAAAATATCAATCAATCAGTCAGTCAATAAACAAGTTACAGAACAATAATCTTTGCATTTAAGTTGGGTGGGATATATGAAGCTGGGCCCAGTTGTTCAAAGCATCGTTAGCTTAACGGGCTTGTTAGTGGTCAAAATGTTAACTGTTCTAGTAAGTATAATATCTAATTCACGGGTATTTTTGCTGAAAAAAATGTGGGTAGCTTTTGCAAATGCAAAAGCTACTCACATTTTTTTTCAGCAAAAATATTAGCATATAATCCATATTTAATGACCAAAGTTTTTTAATGATATGTTAACTAACGACATCGTTAGTTTTGAACAACTGGGCCCAGCTTAGTTAGCAAATTGGTTTCGAATGCAGTAGAAGTCTATGATTGCAATAATTGTGCACGAATGGCTTCAAATGCACATAAGCTGAAAATATGTTATTACAACAGAACATTTTAGTCAATGCACTAACATCCAAATTCATACATACTTATAAAAGGTATGCAGTATGTATCTCGGCAGAGTATTGAACAGCCCTTGAGTTATATGGACAATGGCTTCATTGATAATTGCTCCATTTTCATCCTGCATTATTTACATCATAATGATTGAAAGGTTTTGACAGAAAAAATGTTGAATGTTGTAAACAAATTTTTTTCAGGTAATAGGAGGAAAATGTATAAATGGTAGGAAGCTGGAATCATTTCGAGAAGTTTGAGCAGGTTCTTCTGGACAACCTTCTTGCTGGACATGTTTTTCTTAAATAAAAAAGTTTTCTCCAAAAATTAAGTGAAAAAATATAAAGGTTTAACACTAGATCAGACACACTTTAACCCATTTTAGACTGAATAAACTCTCCCACAGTATCTGTTGGAAGTGTCCAATTTCAGTTTTAGGTATGTCAGGCTATGTGATCTAGATAGCCCAACAGAAACAAGAGCTGTCAGTAGACAGCATAGCTGGCCTGGAATTGGGGTGATACTGGAGTGTCAGGGTGCTCTTTAGGACCATTCTGATCTGGGTCTGCACTTAGGCCTATCTGTCCCAATACTTAGAATTATTACGGTAAGAGGAAATGTTATGGCATTTTAGCTCTTGATAGGATTTCTTGTGCTATGGTTTGGTCATTTGTTGTCATGAATTTAACATTATCAGGGATCAGTTATAAAATTTCTAAGTCTGTGACCTTGTCCTTGAGGTCATTATGATAACTCGTAGATTTCATTGGACTGAGTTGAAACATGGTGAACAGTTTGACTATGAGGTGATGCAGCGCATATTGTTTTGAGGTTACAGTGCACCAAATTTTGACAGTTATAGCTCTTAAAAGATTGTTCAAGCACGATTTCATTTCCAGCTCACTCCTGTAGTTTTCATCTGATCAAGCTGTTATTTGTATGTTGTTGGAAAGAAACAAGATGTGGAGAATTGCAGCAAGGTTACAGTACACCAACTTTTCATATTCTTTCAAGGTTACAGTACACCAAATTTTCATAGTTATTATTAAAGCATCCTCACTTGCTTTCAGGCTAACTCCTCGGACAGATTTCACCCGTACCAGTAAAGACTATCAAGTGATACAGCACATATTCGTTTGAGGTAACAGTACACCAATTTTTTGCCAGAATTATTACACTTCAAACACAGACATCTCGACACGTCTTGTTACCCTGCAGTAGTGGGGACATCATGCAGTAAGTCTCATTTTCAAGAGCAAATTGGGCTTGTGATTTCATGAAATCTCAAGCCTAATTTGCTCTTGAAAATGAGACTTACTAGATGATTCACATGAAATCTCTAGCCTTATTTTCTCAGAAAAAAAAAAAAAAAAAAAAAAAAAATTGAAGCGTCGTTTGCTGCAGCTGTGATTAGCACTTTAAGGGTCCAGATTGGATGAAAGAAAGGTTAATGGCAATAAACAATATGCATCTCTTACCCTTGCACATAATTTTTAATGCAGTATTTATGCTTAGATGACGTCATATTTTTTTGTCATTTTATCATAAAAAGGTAGTCATTTGTTTCCACTAACAACTTATCATGGTAGCCATTTGTTTCTCCTAACACTTTGCACGCTGGGTAAAAATTTCAGCAGACAATTTGCATGACGTGTCAGACCCTTTTTTCTAGGAAACATATCATCAGTTTGTCATCAGCTGAATTTGCCCATAGCATGGTAAGTGCTAACAAATCATCTTGAACAATGTCGTTTCCCACAAACTGATCACCATAATTTCCCCAAACTCCTCGTCATCTAAACAGTGTCTCATTTCCTCCTAACTAATCGTTATTATTTCCCTTAACATGTCATCATCTAAACAGTGTCTCATTTCCTCCTAATTGTCATCATTTCCACTAACACATCATCTAAACATTGTCTCATTTTCCCCCTAACTAATTGTCATCATTTCCCCTAATGAGTATTTATTATCACACAGGTCCAGAATATTTGGAAGATAGTTTTTTTGTTATTTTGTGTAACAAAATGTTCCTTATAAAGAACCCTTAAAGGCTCCATATTCCCCCAAAATAGACATTTTATTATCCAAGAATTTATTAGCTTGATATATGGTATTTATACAATCATAAAATGTGGCGTCTGACAGCCTATAAAATTTCAGTTAGTCTCTCGTTCTTGAAATGAAATGATTTTTTATTGTGTCTCTGAATTAATGTTGCCAACATTGATTCAGAGATACAATAAAAAATTATTTCATTTTTGATCCAGTTCAAAGAGAGAGACTAACTGAAATTTTACAGGCTGTCAGATGCAACATTTTATGATCTTATTAATACTAAGTATCAATTTATTAAACCTTTCTTCGATAAAAAATGTCTATTTTTGAGGAATACAGAGCTGAGCAAAATTGTAGCGAATGAATATTTTTTGGGTTTTGTTTTTCCAGAGAAAAAAAGGATTGAGATTTCATATGAAGTGTGTGCCTAGTAGACAATACACATGAAATGTCAAGCCTTATTTTCTCTGAAGAATTTAGAATATCCTCTGCAACAACTTCTGGTGCTTTAAGGGTTAACCCTAAATATTGGGACACCTTAACCCTTGTCCTGCTGAACCTGGATATACCCTGCCTTTGCAAACAGTGTAGATCCAGATCAGCTGGCTTCTGAAGAAGCCAACTGATCTGGATCTGCACTGTTTGCCATTAAGTATGTGAATTTATATCAACAATCCCGATCAAGTACTCTGATTAGTTGAAAATTAGAAGTGGGCATGGCATCCTAATTTATTCGCAGGACAAGGGTTAAATCATTATACTTACTACTTGGTGATGTGTCTAAAATCTACTGGATGGTAGGCAAACAGTGTAGACTCTGATCAGATGCCACAGAATGTGGCATCTGATCAGGGCATTACAAAAACATGCCTATTCAAATATACTAAAAGTTTTACCACCAAAAAAATGAAAATTTTCACCAAAAATTGATATTTTTAACATTTCTGCTCAAAACATAGATTGTGGGTACTTGTTAGAACCGCCTCGGCGAGGCAGTTCTAACGAGTACCCACAATCTATGTTTTTGAGCAGAAATAAGAAAAATAATGTATACCCCTGTCAACCCCAGTTTTACTATATAAAAGTGGGGTTTAAGAGGGTCAAAATTATATAGGTATGTTCTTGTGATGTCTATCTGTTTGCTCTGGTTGATCTATCCCAATACATCAGGTTATTTTGGTACATTATGGTATATTGAGATGATTCTATTGAGAAACATATGAATCACAGTGTAAGATGTACCTTATGACATGTCACAAGTGAAGACTTGGATAATATTGTGCGTTCATGATCTGATCAACAGCTTTGATGTCTCTTTGAGGAAGCTTTGCTGTCAGCTGAACACTTAGTAAAAACTGATCAGACTGTAGATGTGCAGGACGATCAGAGTCTTTGATGAAGGCACATTGTCCAGAAGGGGCATCTCCTCATGCCTTGGTTCATGTTTTGGTGCAAAAATAAGAAAAATTATTCTAAATTATGTACATCATTTATCTCCCTTTCTGGAACTATACTTTCATGATAGAATGTCATTAGCATTATTTTTCAGCTTATATTGATCCAGAGAAGGTATTTGATGTGATAATTTTGGATTTTTTTTTTTTTTTTTTTTGCAGCACAAGAACAGATCTTGTGGCACTCCTGGAATTGCCTTAAGGAGGTGATTCACATGAGTACCCACAAAATATGTTTTTTGAGAAACAAATAAAAACTTATTATCACTGAAGCCTTTTTATAACACTATTGCTAGGATCCAGAGAAAAAACAAAAAAACAAAAACAAAACATGTTAGCTAACAACAGTATTGTATCCAAACAAAAATGTATCGATTATGTAGAAAAAATGACCATAAATGGTCATTTTCCTATACAATCTATTCATTTTTTTGTTTGGAAACAGTTTTTTGGGGATTCTGCTTTAAGTCATTTTATATGTAAAACCATGCTATAATGAACCATGTCATAGAGTTTTTTTGTGTTTTAGGATACTTGTTTTAATCTTTTATCTGGACCTATGCTACATTCAAACTGTGAAGACATGGACCAGCAGTGCATGGAGAGTGCTGCAAATACCATGAATAAGTGGACAGATTTGAGCAGAGTGAAAACCTAGATCACACTGTGCAAAATTGCAGTGAGTCAGATCTGAACCAATGTTGGTTGCATGACATAGTCATCTGTTTTAACCCTTAAAATGCCAAGAAACTTGGCATCTGAAAATGTTGTCTGTTTATGTCATCTGCTAAATATTCTTGCAAATTTTTCAAACCTATTTTTGCATACAGGCAAACAGTGCGGACCCTGATCAGACTGCTCCTAGATGGGTCCACACTGTTTGCAAAAATGACTTTTAAAATCACAAGCAGATGACAAAGCAGACGACAGTTGTTGTGATTGGTCCACACTGTTTGCAAAAATGACTTTTAAAATCACAAGCAGATGACAAAGCAGACAACAGTTGTTGTGATTGGCAGTTTAAGGGTTTAAGAGACTCACTTGTGCTATAATATTCATAATTAGGTACTGTATGAGACTCAAGTGTGTCAGTGACTCCAGAGTAGGAAAAATCTCCCTGAATAAGTGCACCTTTTGAAATATTTTCTATTTTTTTTTTTCCAGACGATAAGATTTGACATTTTCTTAGCAGACCACTTGCATGAAATGTCTAATCCTATTTTCTTCGAAAAAGTCATCAATTTGTTCTCTGCTGAATTTGTAGTGTGTAAAGTGCTAATTCCACAAACGCAATCTTCTCGAGGATCTTTACTATTTAGGATCAGGAAACCATAACTTTCAATATGGGATTGAAATAGTGTTTTCTCTGTCTCATTTGTATGTTAATGAAATACAGGACCTGCCGGTGAGGGTGTCGCATAAATGTTGGCACTTTACTTTGTCTGTCATCTCGTAAATCACCAAGACAGAAAATTTGTTCTGTCTCATTTGTGTGTACTGAAAATGGCGATGCGTGACATTTTACAGGTGAGAATTACATGTATCCTGCCTGTATGAACTAAGAAATTTAATGTTCGCTACAACTGCCAAAACTGCAACAATTGCCAAAACTCCCTAAAGAACTGTGTTAAAAAAATGCTGATTTCATATTGCCAAACAAGGCTTTATGTAAGATGTTGTTCTGCTATTTCATCTCATAAACTCATTCTATACTGAATAAACTCCACCCCACACTATATTTTGGAAGTGTCCAATTTCAATTTTAGGTATGTCAGGCTATGTGATTTAGATATTCTGAGAAGAATGGCTGATGTATTTGCGAACAGTGGAGACCCTGATCAGACACTGCATTCTGTGATATCTGATCTCGGTCTGCACTGTTTGTCAGTTACCCTTTTAGGGGTCTCCAGACTAAAATGGGTCGGATTTGTATTTGTTAAGCCTTGTTTACATAGGTAAAGTTTCTTTTCTAAAGAATCAAATTTACCTGAAGTATTTGGACAGGAAGACTTCAGCAAACAGTGTAGACCCAGATCAGATGCCACAAAATGTGGCATCTGATCAGGGTCTGCACTATTTGCCACTCGGCTACAAATATTTTAGGTACATCATTAGGTAGCCAAATAGACTTGTTCAAATTTTTGAATATCAGGTGCCAGAGTATTAAGGATAAATATGGTAGGTCTGGGAAAAAAAAAAAAAAAAAAAAAACTAAATGAAAACCAAATATGTATGTGGTATTGTTGATTCGAGAAAATTTGCATGTGTCGATGAATGTGATAATCTTGTTAAAAATAAACATGTAACAGCATCTTTGTCACTTTTTCTGAGGTAAAGACTTGACATTCTTGTTTGAATTTCTATGCAATAAGTTATATAGTAAAGAAGCTTTGCCTATGTTAAAAAGGCTCGAGACAATTCCTGAAGAATTGTTTTCTGAGAATAATGTGATAGTTTTCATAAAATGTTTGTTGTGGCACGTTTTCTGATACTATTTTAATGAGATTCTAATCTAAGTGTTAAGGATATACCTTGAGAGGAAGTAAATTAGACATGGAAATATTTTTTTTCTCTGTCTATTTGGGGGCTGTTTATTAAGGATGGGTGCCATTCATTACGAAAACAAGCCTATTCAAATACACTGAAAATTTTACCACCAAAAAATGGCAATTTTTCGGATAAAAAATTCTGATATTTTTCATATTTCTGCTCAAAACATAGATTGTGGGTCGAGGCGGTTCTAACGAGTACCCACAATCTATGTTTTTGAGCAGAAATAAAAATAATGTATACCCCTGTAAACCCCAGTTTTACTATATAAAAGTGGGGTTTAAGGGGGTCAAAATTATATAGGTATGTTTTCGTGATGAATGAATATTTGTGGCAGGTTTCCTGCTAAATGACGTGTTAGATTATTTTCCCCTGATAGATATTTTCATCGGTTGTGTTTGTTATAGGGATATAAAGTGGTTGAAGGCACCCTGTATGTCTTCATTTTGTAAAAAATAAAAATGGTAGAAACAATTTTGTTATATTGTCCTTTTCCTCCATTGGAAGTATTCTGGTTCCTAGCAGTGTTGCTAAACCCCAGCTGCAAAAAAAAAAAAAATAAAAAAAAAAAAAAAAAAAAAAAATAATAAAAATAAAATAAAATAAAAAATGTGACAATTAAATATAGGTCAGGATCAACAGATCAACAATCAACAACTAAAAAAAAAAAAAAAAAAGAAAAAATGAGTCAATGAACTGTTAAATACAGGTCAGGATAAAAAAAAAAAAAAAAAAATGTCTGGGTTCCTATAATGGAGGAAGTATATGTCGGCTATGATGACTGGGTCATATGGTTTGTACAAAGACCTCTGGGTAAAATTTTCAGCAGATGAAATATTGAAATACTATTCTTATTTTTCCCAGAAATCAGGTTTTGACATTTGGTGCTCATTGTATTCAATGGAGACAATTTGCATGAAATGCCAAAACCTGTTTTCTGGGAAAATTAAGACAAGAGGCCCATGGGCCACAATGCTCATCTGAGTTAACTGCTGTAAGTTAATCAGCTCATTTACTCATCATTCCCTATCAGCCTGTCAAGTTCCAAGGCAATAGCTTAAAGTTTTTGAGATATCTTGCTTACAAAGTTAAAATGCTGAAATTTTCAAAGGGCCATATCTAGTTAAAACAAGAGGACCATGATGGTCCTTTATCGCTCACCTGACCAAACAGATTTGCATATTTACTGTTGAAGTTTCAGCCAAGTCCACTGCTCTAGGATTTTTGTATAAACTTTAAAGCACTAACCACCCCCACCCCCCTCCACCACACCCCCGGCCATGTTTTTTTTACAAATCTTGACAACTTGAACTGAATCTTAAAAGAGGGTCACCAAAGGAACATTTCTGCCAAGTGATATTGAAATTGGTCCAGTGGTTTAAAAAGTTTTATATAGCTATAAAGCCCTACGCCCTAACGGCCATGTTTTTTGACAAATCATGACAGCTTGAACAAACTTGGTAGAGGGTCACCAAAGGAACATTCCTGCCAAGTTATACTGAAATCTGTTCAGTGGTTTCTGACAAGAAGATTTTTAAAGTTTTCTATTTAGATATATAGGGAAAACAAGAAGATTTTTTTTCAAGTTTTCTATATAGATATATAGGGAAAATAAGCCCCAACCCCTTGCAGCCATATTTTTTGACGAATCATGACGGCTTGAACAACCTTGGAAGAGGGTGACCAAAGACACATTCCTTCCAAGTTATATTGAAATCGGTCCATTGGTTTCTGCCAAGAAGATTTTTAAAGTTTTCTATATAGATACATATATAGGGACAATAAGCCCTGCCCCCTGGCGGCCATGTTTTTTGACAAATCCAAACGGCTTGAACAATCTTGGTAGAGGATCACCAAAAGAACATTTCTGCAAAATTATATGGAAATCGGTCCAGTGGTTTGGGACAAGATGATTTTTACATTTTTCTATATATAGGGAAAATAAGCCCTGCCCCCTGGCGGCCAAGTTTTTTGACAAATCCAAATGACTCGAACAATCTTGGTAGAGGATCACTAAAGGAACATTTCTACAAAATTACAGTCAAACCTGTCTTAAGCAGCCACCCATGGGAAGCTTAAAATGTGGCTGCTGAAGGCAGGTGGCTGCTTAATACAGTTCAAATATGTAAGTCTACGAATTTTGGGGCAACTTTCCTCTGGCTGCTTAATACAGGTTGGCTGCTTAATAGAGGTGACCACTAACACAGGTTTGACTGTATATGGAAATCGGTCCAGTGGTTCTGACAAGAAGATTTTTAAAGTTTTCTATATAGATATATAGGGAAAATAAGCCCCACTCCCTGGCAGCCATGTTTTTTGACGAATCCAAATGGCTTGAACAATCTTGGTAGAAGATCACCAAACATTTTTGCAAAATTATATTGAAGTCGGTCCAGTGGTTTCTGACAAGAAGATTTTTAAAGTTTTCTATATAGATATATAGGGAAAATAAGCCCTGCCCTCTGGTGGCCATGTTTTTTGACAAATCCAAATGGCTTGAACAATCTTGGTAGAGGATCACCAAAGGAACATTTCAGCAAAATTATATGGAAATCGGTCCAGTGGTTTCGGACAAGAAGATTTTTACATTTTTCAATATAGATAATAGGGAAAATAAGCCCCGCCCCCTGGCGACCATGTTTTTTTGACTAATCGAAATGGCTCGAACAATCTTGGTAGAGGATCACCAAAGGAACATTTCTGCAAAATTATATGGAAATCGGTCCAGTGGTTTCTGACAAGAAGATTTTTAAAGTTTTCTATATAGATATATAGGGAAATTAAGCCCCGCCCCCTGGTGGCCATGTTTTTTGACGAATCCAAATGGCTTGAACAATCTTGGTAGAGGATCACCGAAGGAACATTTTTGCAAAATTATTTTGAAATCGGTCCAGTGCTTTCGGACAAGAAGATTTTTAAAGTTTTCTATATAGATATATAGGGAAAATAAGCCCCGCCCCCTGGCGGCCATGTTTTTTGACAAATCCGAATGGCTTGAACAATCTTGGTAGAGGATCACCAAAGGAACATTTCTGCAAAATTATATTGAAATCGGTCCAGTAGTTTCTGACGAAGATTTTTTAAGTTTTTAGTTAAAAAATCTATTTTTAGCTCCTGTGACCTAGATATGCAACGGACCGGAACCATTTGAACAACTTTGAAAGAGGACCAACCAAGGATCATTCCTGTGAAGTTTGGTCAAAATCCAATCAGTGGTTTAGGAGGAGATGTTGTTTAAAGATTGTGGACGGACGGACATACGGACGACGACGACGGACGGTGAGTGATCACAAAAGCTCACCTTGAGCCTTCAGCTCAGGTGAGCTAAGAAAACCAACAGCAATTTGTTGTCTGCTGAATTTGCCCATAGAGTAGTAAAGGTTGATCAGAATGGAGCTAAAAAATGTTTGGACATATAAATGACTCATTAGATCATGAAATACAGGTCAGGATTAATGTTTAACCCTTGTCCTGCTGAACCCTGATGGAGCCTCTAAGCCCCTGCCTTTGCAAAGTGTAGATCCAGATCAGTTGGGCTTCTGAAGCCAACTGATCTTGTTTGTTTGTTTGTGTTGAGGTTTTATGGCCCAGTCAACCCAATGGGGTCATGTCGAGTGCGGTCAGTTTACCTAACCACACGTTTACTGGGCAGCCTCAGTCCTCTAAGCGGTTAACCAGTATTGTGCACATTCTTTTGGCAGAAACACAACTACCCTTCTTGAATCAGCGGGAGAGAATGACCTAGAAAATATTTCATGATCAATCTCCACGAAAGAATGTTGCCGACCTCAGCGGGGATTGAACCCGTGACCTCCTGGTCTCCAGTCGGATAGCGCATCCAACTGAGCCACTGAGGCCGGTCCAACTGATCTTGATCTACACTGTTTGGCATTAAGTATGTGAATTTGTATCAAAAACCTAGATCAAGTAATCTGATTGGCTGAAAATTTGAAATGGGCATGGCATCTTAAATTTATTCAGCAAGACAAGGGTTAAGTCTATGATTTGGGAGAATAACATGTCAGGTTTGATGATTCTAGGAACTACAGTTAATCAGAAATTGGGCTAAATACTAGGGTTTGACACAACTGTCACATGACAATAAAATTGTAATTTTTGATGGAGCAAGAGCAGTACAGATGGATAATTCTGTGAAATTCTTGCTATATGAAGATACATGTAGTTATATGAGGCAATGGATGTGCATTGCACAGGTAGATACAATCTGCAATAAATATACAATAATTTCGTGAACTGACCAAGCCCCAAGTTATAAAACTTTTTTCATACTCAACTCAGCTGAGCATGAAATTTGTCCTGTTAATGAATCTCAAATTACTTCCCATTGCAAGTTCTTTCTTGCTAAACATAGCTGAGCATGAATTCCTTTGCTAATAATATGAAAATGCCAACTTTTGTTGGCACTTCCATATTAATTTGCAGAGAAAATTTCATGCTCAGCTGAGTTGAGCATAAAAAAAGTTTTATGGCCTTGGGACCTGCTCTGTATCAATCCCAACAGAGTACTTGTATTTTTCTGAAATATCAAACATTTACGCATTGCTGTAACTGTAATGTACAAGTAAAAATAAAAAGCACATACTTATCATATAGCAATTTATTTTTAGTTTCACAAATACATTTCCTCTTTCTAAGGACACTATCCAAGCCAGGGCACTACTACATGCAGAGCAAACTCCCAGAATTTTGTCTATTAAAAGTCCAGGGGAGCATCTAGAATCATCACGAAAACATGCCTATATAATTTTGACCCCTGTAAACCCCCCTTTTATGTAGTAAAACTGGGGTTTACAGGGGTATACATATATATTTCTGCTAAAAGCATAGATTGTGGGTACTCATTAGAATCACCTCACAGAGGTGGTTCTAATGAGTACCCACAATCTATGTTTTGAGCAGAAATATGAAAAATATCAGTTTTCAACTGAAAATTTTCAATTTTTTGGTGGTAAAGTGTTCTATTCACACACATACACCGCGACCTCTTTGTAACACTATTGTTGGGGTCCATAGCACAAACCGTGTTAGTTAAACAGCCGTGTTGTATCCAAACAAAAATGTACAGATTATATTGAAAAATGACCATTTATGGCCATTTTTCAATATAATCTATACATTTTTGGGATCCATCTTTGAATGGTGTTATATCCAAAACCGTGTTCTAACGAACCGTGTTATACAGCGGTTGAAGTGTATATTTGAATAGGCTTGTTTTCGTAATGGATTTCTGAGGGGGTTCAATTAGAACAAATTACCATACTTACTCTTCGTATTTCAACAGACAGGTCTAACCAAATGGTGTAGACCAAGATCAGATGCTGCATCTTGCAGTGCCTGGTCAGAGTCTACACTGTTTGCCACTCACCCAACAATTTTACACATTTACAGGTAGAAAATAGCATTGTTGAAGAAAAGTTTAACCCTTAAAACGCCAAGAAAACCTGTATCTGAAAATGTCATTCTGTTTATGTCGTCTGCTGAATATTCTTGCAAACTTTTCAAACCTATTTTTGCATATAGGCAAACAGTGTGGACCCAGATCAGACTGCTCCTAAAGGAGCAGTCTGATCTGGGTCCACACTGTTTGCAACAATGACTTTTAAAGTAACCGGCAGAAGACAAAGCAGACGACAATTGTTTAAGTGTTAAGATGAAGAGCAAGAGGTGTGAATATTTATGGTAAATACAGTATCCCACATTTATCAAATTTATCCATAAATTTCCCATAAAAATGAAATTTTGAGTCAACGGGGAACCCCTCAAGTCCCCCTCCACTCGCACAATCCTGAAACCATCAGACAGTAAGGACTAAACTCAAATTTCATCTTTTTCGAACTGAATTTTCATTATAACTTTTTAAATAGAAGTTTTTGTAAAAATGATCTATGATAAAAATTGTACAGGAAAATATGTGCCAACATCTCCAAAAGGTTCCATGGTGGTGACAATCAGTTTTGCTGTATACTGATGAAGCTTTCAAAAAAAACAAAACAAATCTGTCTGTGATTGACACTCATGCATTCAGGAGCATTTTTTCAGGTATTGTTTATTATTGATAGTCAATCATCACTTAATACATGCCGTTTCATTGCTATCATAAGCATTCAGTCAACCTTGGCTTTAACCCTTATCCTGCTGTTCAGTGTAGATCCAGATCAGATGGCTCTAGAAATGGGTGTGGCTAATTAAATTATTCAGCAGAATAAGGGTTAATTTTATAAATGGTTCAGGGTGTCAGATAAGCAGAGCATTTTGCTGTGCTTTTTCATTAACCCTTGTCCTGTTGAATAAATTAAGATGCCACGCCCACTTCTAATTTTCAGCCAATCAGATTTCTTGATCCAGATTGTTGCTATAAATTCACATACTGAATGACAAACAGTGCAGATCCAGATCAGTTGGCTTCTTCAAAAGCCAACTGATCTGGATCTACACTGTTTGCAAAGGCAGGGTATCAGGGCTCTGGAAATTTTGAAATCTGAATCGGTCCAGCCGATTACGTCATCAATGAGCCCATTTCCAAAAAAAAATGTGTATATCACCTGTCACGAAAACTAATGACAATTGGCAGTCCTATGACTCCTTTCAAATAATACACCTCAACTCCGTTATATGACGGAAGTCCGGGTACAACGAGCATGATCAAAGCTGGCGTCATCAATAAATACAGTCAGGTATGTAAAAAGAAAGAAAAAAAAAAAAAAAAAAAAAAAAACGGTTTTGTTGTTATTTCCACCTCCGTAGGGTTTTCCTAAACTATTTGTAAACAACTGATTCCCGTCTTGTATAAGCGCGAAGATGGCGGGAAACAGGAGAGACGGAACGAAACGACTTTCATGGACCTAATTAGGTCTAATAAAAAAGGCCTGCGCCACGGGCGGTTTTGCAGTTTTCAGTGTTTCAAGATTTAATCAGACTGCTTTAATTTTAAGCACTGACCAATCTTGCCTAGCGCAAGTGGTGCTTTACTTATTGTTACTGTGAAATCTACCTTGAATTATACTCGCGTGTTACGGCAATCAACAAAAAAAAAAAAAAAAAAAAAAAAGAAGCAATCAGTTATACCCAGATCAGACGCCGTTGTATGCGACATCTGTCAGGACGTACACGGTTTGGGAATTCATTTATCGAATCTGGGACCGACAAACCGTGTTGATCAAAACAAAAAAGAAGAGGAAGAAAACGGGTGTGTTCAAGCAGTGCATTCTTTTATCACTCTCAGTAAAGCGACCTTTGATCTTTTGGACACGCCGACTGCACCTGGATGTTTTGCAGTCTCAGTGTATTCACACGTGTCACACAAACGGATTAATTATCAGACTACCGTTACTGATGATTCGTGTTAATCGCTTGTTTACCGCACAAAGGTCAGTGAAGTGTTAATTTTTTGACAATGTTTGGATAATGACGTAATTAATTTGTTCTGCGGGTAGGTTGCCGTTATTCAGCTGTCTCTCCAATATACATGTCAAATGACCGTTTAGAGCCTTTTAACTACCATAATATCGCATTTAAAAGGTGCGCGGACGTTGACAGTTTGGAAAGACTTGACCGTTTGTGATTTTTTAGACATCATTGATTTGTGAAAATTGGTTGGTTTGGGAAATGTTGGACCGATTTATTAGCGTTTTGGGGTGTTTGAAATCGGTCCAGAATTCTTAATTTCGGTCCAGACCGGCTATTTTTCCGGTTTTCCCGAGCCCTGCAGGGTATATCTGGGTTCAGCAGGACAAGGGTTAATCATGAAAAGTGTCATAAATAAGATTATTTTGAAGTCATCTCACTTAGACAATTCTACTGATGTTCAAAAAGATGGTTTTTTTTTTGTTTTTTTTTTGTAGGAAATTACCTTACATTACCACTGTAGAAAGGGAAGTAACCAATTTGCAAAGGGAAGCAAAACTATTGTCTCCCTTTGCTAAACTGGTAACTTTCCTTTCTACAATAGTAAAGTGAGGGAACTGATTTGACCCCTTCTGCATTCAACATATATTGAAAGTGAAATTTGTATTGCGCTGAATACAGGAAAGGGTAACGAATCTGTATATTTGCAGGTCTGGGATATTACTCTACATATATGCATAATGATTCCTTTGTCCATCCCCTCTTGATAATACCGTATTTACCATATATATTCGGACAGACAGGCCTGAGCAAACAGTATAGACCCAGATGAGACGCCGCAGAACGCGGCGTCTCATCTGGGTCTACACTGTTTGCCACTCATCCAGCAATTTTTAGACACAACATCGGGTAGTGAATTGTACTGGTTCAAATTTTAGAACATATATGGTAAGGAGTTGAGGTGTCTGAATACTTAGGGTAAATACGGTAACCCTTAAAGTGCCATGCTAAATTGTAGCAGACGACATTCATAATTTCTATTTTTATGTTTTCAGAGAAAATAAGACTTGATATTTCATTTGAATTGTCTGCCAATTCAAATGAAATATGAAGTCTTATTTTCTCTGAAAAATAATAGAAAAATCTCAGAATGCCGTCTGCTACTGCTTTGACTGTTTAAGGGTTAATCTTTAGCATGCCATGTCTGAATGGCACCAGGCAGCATTCTGAAATAATTTTCTCTTCATTGAAAACAGGGCTTCTCATTTTACTCAGACTATTTCAATGGACGTCAACCTGTTTTCTGGAAGAATAACAAGATTCCTTGCTTCTTGTCCATCTGTTATGTGTAAGAGTACGCTAAAGTAATGCCATTTGTAAATGAACACAAGGTTACATAATACAAGTACATATATAATAACATATAAACCTGAACAAGACAAAAAATAATGGACAGTGGCAAAATCCTCGGCAACAACAGCTAACACTCTACAATGCACTTTTTTTTTTTTTTTTTTTTTTGATAGTAAAAAAATGTTACTATTTAGTATTATACATGGAGGGATCATTTTAACCCTTAAGTAATAATCATAACTGTAGATGACACTTTGAAATATTTTTTGTTTATTTTTCAGAGATGAAAAGCCTTGACATTTTATGTGAATTATCTAAATAGCAGATGACTCATATGAAATGTTGTCTTTTTTTTCTCTGAAAAATAAAATCAATTTTGGAATTCTGTCGCTACAAATCTGCTAAGCCCTTTAAAGGTAGAATGGGGAGATATTAGGCTGAAAGTAATTGAAACAGATACACCCTGAGTTCATTTTTGCTTACAGTAAGTTACCTCTCTAGTACTTGAAATCTTTCAAATTGGGGGCTTCACTTAAAGCAAAGAATTTGCTCACAGAGCAAATTCTTTGCTTTAAGTGTAGCCTCCAATGAGAAGGGAGGCAAATACTCTCATGCCAGAGTTATATCCCTTGGTGTTATATCCAGTCCCCTTAATGCTATCTCAGAATGTATGTTTACATTGAGATAACCAAAACTGATCCAAAATAATTTTCTCTCAAAGAAACACTTTTTCTGAAGACCTAAATCAATAATTTTCATTTTCAGTCAATATAAACTGCCCAGGAATTCAGACTTAACAAAAATCTTTGTTGTATGTATGGGATTAGTTTGGTCTGATTTGAAGCTATCTTGTAATACTTTAAGAACAACTAATCTTGTTTGCCTTATTGAGGTTTATATCATTGTCTGGAGGTCATGTGTAGAAGCAGGCATTAACTCTAATGCACCATGTTAAAAGATGTGAGCTGTGACATGCATAGGTACAGTAAAGGCAATTTCTTTTTCAATCCAAAAGTACTGGTATTTTCCTTAACCCTTGTCCTGCTGAATAAATTAAGATGCCACTCCCACTTCTAATTTTCAGCCAATCAGATTACTTGATCCAGATAATTGATACAAATTCACATATTTAATGACAAACAGCGCAGATCCAGATCAGTTTGCTTCTTCAGCCAACTGATCTGGATCTACTGTTTGCAAAGGCAGGGTATATCCAGTTCAGCAGGACAAGGGTTAATTCTCTACAAAAACATGCTACTGGTACTCATTAGCAGCGCCTCACCAATGCACTTCTAATGAGTACCCATAACATGTTTTATTTGTTTGTGTTGAGGTTTTACGGCCCAGTCAACCCAGTGGGGTCATATCGAGCGCGGTCAGTTTACCTAACCACACATTTACTGGGCAGGCTTGGTCCTCTATGCGGTTAACCAGTATTGTGCACATTCTTTCGCCAGAAACTGACAACTGCTCTTCTTGTATCAGCGGAAGGGAGAGAATGACCGTAGAAAATATTTCATGATCAATCTCCACGAAAGAATGTTGCCGACCTCGGCGGGGGTTGAACCCGCGACCTCCTAGTCTCCAGTCGGACGGCGCATCCAACTGAGCCACCGAGGCCGGCCATAACATGTTTTAACATAACAGTTTTAAGCACTATCTTCCTAAACAAGAGGCCCACCAGCCACAGCTCGCTCACCTGAGTGAAAAAAAAGCCATTGTATATATGCAAATCTTATGCATCATTTTTCCAATCTTGTCATTGCAACTAAAGAAAGGATTGTCACTGAACCGTTCTTGGTTTTAAAGAATAATGTGGTTATTATTATTATTTTTAACCATATATGGGTGTGAGAGTCAATGGAGCATGACCATTTGAACAAACTCTCAATCCCACTTCAATAGTAGGATCAACATGAATTTGGTGAAAATTGGCCAAGTTGTTTCAGAAGAGAGGTTGTTTAATATCATGATTACATGTATACAGTACAGGAGCAGGGGAAGATAACCCTCACAGAATAAAGTTTTAATTGTAACTTAAAGCTCTTGCTACTTCAATCATATATTTTAATTTTAGACACTTCAGTTATTTTTGTCTGTGTGTTTGTTCATTGCCCTCAAGGGTCATTCTTTTCATAATCTATTTATCTTCCCCAGAATGCAGGGACTTGCCAAGCTCATATCTTCATTGAATAATAAAAAAAAATGAGTGTGTGCAAAAGGATCTTCTTTCTCTGCTGGTGCTTAACCGGGTCTTCTTTCCCTGCTGGTGCTTTACAAATTCCTACTTGCCATGGCAACCAAACAAAATGGCCACTGGTCATGAAACACAAACTGGGTAGACAATCATCAAATGATGACAACAGCCAAATATGGTTCACATCATAAGTCTATGAGAGCTTTTTCCATTATAAGTCTATGAGAGCTTTCTATTGCCATGGAAACCAAAGAGGCAGGCCACTGTTCATTAAACATACAAATTGGGTAGACAACCAGCAAATGATGGTAACTGCCAAATATGGTTCACATCACTTCACTGGTCATGGAGAAAATGCAATTTAACCATTTTCCCATTATAAATCTATGAGAGCTTTCTGTTACCATGGCAACCAAACCAAGAGGCAGATCACTATACTGTTAGCTATGAATTACTCTTACCAAGCAACCTCATACCGAAAAAGAATCATGCTGCTACAGTGGTTTTGAAGTAGTTGTTTAAGCTTAGGTGAGCAAACAAATATTAGAAATTTCCTTCTTTTTTAACCCTTAAAGCGCCAAGAAAATCTGCATCTGAAAATGTCGTCTGCTTATGTCATCTGCTGCATCTATTGCAAACTTTTCAAACTTACATTTTGCATATAGGCAAACAGCGTGGACCCAGATCAGACTGCTCCTAAAGGAGCAGTCTGATCTGGGTCCACACTGTTTGCAACAACGACTTTTAAAGTAACCGGCAGAAGACAAAGCAGAAGACAATTGTTGTGATTGGCGCTTTAAGGGTTAACTGTAACAATAAGAACCTCTCTTTTTTCATATCCATCTACCTGTAGCAACATGGCTTGTTCAAATTTAAGGAACAATATGGTAGGGTGTTAAGTGTTTAGGGTAAGTATGGTATAATATATATATATATATATATATATATATATATATATATATATATATATATATATATGTGTGTGTGTGTGTGTGTGTGTGTGTGTGTGTGTGTGTGTGTTTTTGTGAAGAAAAAATGTCAAAACATTTGGTTAAAAAATAGGAACTTTATATGAAACTGCACTATCTGGTCAGGTTTATTGTCAACCAAACCAAAAATTACCAATAAGCAAAGCTTACCTCAGCCTGTATTGATGAGCATATAGATATGGGTTGCACATGTCATAAGATGTATTTTTACATGAAGAGGCTCCTATCTTGTGGCTTCTCTATATGGTAAATATCCTAAAATTTTGATCACTTTATTCCATGCATTTTTTTGGCTGATATTTTGCTTTTTATGCAGTTGTTTCATAAAATACTTTAATAGTGGAATGGCAAACAATGTAGATTCTGATGAGACAGCTCCTTCAGGACAGTTTGAGCTGGGTCTGCACTATTAGTGTATACCATTTTGTCAGATATTCTTGTATACAAAACTTCAGGACTTTTTACCATATTTCTAAAGCCTTCTGAAGAAGCCAACTGATCTGGATCTACACTGTTTGTCATTAAATATGTAAATTTCTATCAAAAATCCGGACCAAGTAATCTGACTGGCTGGAAATTAGAAGTGGGCATGGCATCTAAATTCAGCATGATAATAATTAAAGTGCTCATCAAAATTGCAGTAGATGACATTTTTTTTTTCTTTTCTTCATTCTTTATTTCATTTCTTTTAAAATAAGGCTTGGCATTTCATGTGAATCATCTGCATAGCAGATGATTCACATGAAATGCCAAATCTACTGTTTCTCTGACAAACTGAATTCAGGCCTCCTAGTGGCCCACTTTGAAAATATAGGTTTTTATATAGGTTCTTCTTACTCAAAATATAGGATATTTACAGGTTTTTCAATAAAAAATATAGGTTAAAAAAAGGTTCTTCCAAACTCATATAAAGATTTAAAACTGAGAAGAAAAAATACTTGATGAATTTTTGCGCCACAATTATTCAGATAAAGTTGATCTGAATTTTACAAAGTCCAAGCGAGCGAAGCGAGCGAGGAAAAAAATACAATTTCTTGACACTTTTCATCATTTTTTGGGACTAAAAAGTAAAAATAGTAGGGCATTTCGAAGAAAAGTTAGGGCTGAGTCGCGAGAAGGTTCAAAAAGTGAAAAATATAGGTTTTTTGATGAAAATACAGGCTTTTTACAGGTTTTATGAACAAAATAAAGGTTTTATAGGTTTGACACAAAATTATAGGTTATTATAGGTTTTATAGGTTTCACTAGGAGGCCTGTGAATTGTGTTGGGGTACGACACATCAACCATTGTGGGTCATTTTGTGTTGTCTCCCAAAGGAAGAAGAGAGATAGAAGAGATAGTAAAGATGATAGAGGGTCAGGGAGAAAGAGAGATAGGAATGAAAGTGAAGAAACAGAAGAAATAAAAACATTCCCCCTCTACCCTTACCTGCTACAAGGATAGCAGGCCTTGCCCAACTGTAAGTTAATATCAGTTGGATGCCCTAGTAACATAAGATACATGTCACCTTCGCCACACTCGACCATCCCCTGTGACAAATTGAATAAAAATGAGGTCCAGGTCACCAAAATCTAATCACTTTTTTCCCTCATCCCAATGTGCTAGCTTGAACAAATTCCATCCAATGATTCATGAGATAGGGTGCACACAAGGGTCATTTTTAGAATCTTTATAATGTAGTGACCTTGAAAATGAGGTCAAGGTCACAAAAATCACTTCTTTCCCATGTCCTAACGATGTATCTGTACAACTTTGTTAAAATTCCAGCTATCGGTTCAAGATATAGTGTCCACACAAGCTTTTTTCCATCAAAATTTGAGTTTCAAAGTGCGGGTGTGACCTTCAAAGTGAGATAAAGGTCACCAAAATCTAATCACTTCTTTCCCCAATCCCAATAATATATCTGTGCTAGTTTGGTCCAATTCCATCTATTTATTCATGAGACAGAGTGCACACAAGACTCACTTATTGAGTATTTATAATGTAGTGACCTTGAAAATAAGGTTAAGGTCAAGGTCACCAAAATCTAATCACTTCTTTCCCCCATCCTGATGATGTATCTGTGATAGTTTGGTCAAATTCCATTGGTTAGAGATAGTATGCACACAAACTTTTTACAAGGCTCATTTTTGGAGTCTTTATAATGTAGTGACCTTGAAAATAAGGTCAAGGTCACAAAAGTCTAATCACTTCTTTCCCATGTCCTAACAATGTATCAGTGCTAGTATTTTAAAATTCCAGCAATTGGTTCAAGATATAGTGTGCACACAATCTGGCTCACTTTTTGAGTATTTATAGTGTAGAGACCTTGAAAATCAGGTCAAGGTCACCAAAATCCAATCAATTCTTTCCCTCATCCTTAGGATGTATCTGTGCTAGTTTGGTCAAATTACAGCCATTGGTCAAAGAGCTAATGTGCACACAAACTTTTTACTGCATTAACAAGGCTCACTTTTTGAGTATTTATAATGTAGTGACCTTGAAAATGAGGTCAAGATCACCAAAATCTAATCACTTCTTTCCCCCATCCTTATGATGTATCTGTGCTAGTTTGGACAAATTCCACCCACTGGTTAAAGAGATAAAGTGCACACAAACTTTTTACTGCATTAACAAGGCTCATTTTTTTGAGTATTTATAATGTAGCAACCTTGAAAATAAGGTCAAGGTCACCAAAATCTAACCACTTCTTTCCCCCATCCTTATGATGTATATGTGCTAGTTTGGTCAAATTCCAGCCATTGATTAAAGAGATAGTGTGCACACAAACTTTTTACTTCATTAACAAGGCTCACTTTCTGAGTATTTATAATGTAGTAACCTTGAAAATAAGGTTAAGGTCACCAAAATCTAATCACTTCTTTCCCCCATCCTGATGATGTATCTGTGCTACTTTGGTCAAATTCCAGCCATTGGTTAAAGATATAGTGTGAATACAAACTTTTTACTGCATTAAGAACATTTTTTACAAAGGGCAATAACTCCAAGAGAATTGGCCCCTAGCCCTTATTTCTCTTATGTAGGTACATCTTATTGTTATCAATGTGTCTGCAAAAATTGATGAATATTCATCACTGTGTTTTCAAGATATTAGAAAAAACCAGCGTCGCGGATGGACACATGGATGGATGAACAGATGGACGTGAAAACAGTATACCCACCACAAACAAAGTTTGCAGGGGGGGGGGGGGGGGGGGGTATAAATATGTGTCCTAGATGCTAGAGTAATAACAAGGGAGTCTAGTAATTAACTTTTACCACTCTCTTGGCTAAAGCAGAGGACAACAAATTGGTGATATTTTTCCCAGAAAACGAGATTTGATGTTTCATACAAACGCGAGACAATTTGCATGAAATGTGAAAAATATTTCAATATGTTGTCTGCTGAAAATTTTACCCAGAGTACTAAGCATTAAACCCTGCCATACAGTGGATGTGCGATGTATATTGATTTTAAAAATGAAGCATGCAACACATACCTGAATAATGGCATAAGATACAAACAATCTGTACAAAACAGAACAACAGTAAATTGTTTTATTCACAAAAACTTTTATTTTCACATATATAGAGATAATTTTGGCTCAGAATATAATGGGAGAAAAAAATATCTCATTCAGCCAAAACTGGTGAGAAGTTATGTTTTAGTGAGAAATTTTAGCGAATTCCTTAGCTGAATTACATTTTGCTGTGAGATTTTACCTCCCATTTAGCAAATTTCAAAAAGAAATCTCTTAAAATTTTGCCTGAAAATAATCCCTGCATGTATTCATGACACACAGCTCTAGATAATGCACATCCATATTTCTTCATTAAACCATTTGAGCCCCACCAAGTGAAAAAGAGCCTTTGCGGTAATAAGCATACAGCAAAGGCCCAGATCAGGGCCTTCACTGTCTAGTAACAGAATCATTGGCACTATAGAATTTATCAATGGAGAGCAAATGCCTGAATGAGACTTTGTGATGCGATGCGTGGAATGACTCTGAATCTGTGCATTTAGACCCCTTTTTGCTTGATATGACACATGTTACAAGTTCTAATTAGAGGCACCTTGGTCAGGCACTTCCAATGAGTATTATTACAGTTGACTCTCATTATCTCGACTTCACTTATCTAGAATAACCGCTTATCTTGAATAACCGCTTATCTCAAAGTGAAAATCTGGTCGCTGTTTTGACATGGAAATCTAACAACAGGTAACAAAATATTGTGGAAAAAGGAGAAATTGCTCCTTAAGCAATTTCTCCTCTGTTCCACAATATTTTCATTATATCTGTAACTTCAGGGGTCAAATTACATAATAATTTGTGAAATGTGGTTGTTAGATTTATTTTTTCCTCAATATTCTGCAAATCTGATATGTTGAGGTATGAATATCTTGAAGTATTTCAGAGAGTTCCTTTGGACTTCCAGATAACGAGAGCTGACTGTATTTGTTTTTGTGGGGAACTAAAGAAAAGTATCTCAACATTTTTTGGTTGAAACAAGAATTCCGCGGAAGGCGTCATCGCACCTGCTGGCGCAAAAGTCACAGGAGCCACAATCAGAATGTGGTTATTAAATAAGTTTATTTCATTCTTAGCTGTGCTTACTTGGAAAACTGGGTTGAAAAAAATGTAGACAAAGTGCTAAGTGGGGCACATATATTCCAGGCCAGTTCCATTCCCTCTAATGGCTATATCTTCAGCACTGACTTTTCGTATCATACAGCCCAATGATAATGGAACATTGACGTAAAGTGTGTAAAAGTCACTGGAGCATGAAATTTAGGTCAAGGTCACGGGTCAAGGTACCTGCTAATTCAGTACATCAAGGAGAAGCACAATGCAAGGTATGGTGGTTGTAGGCCTTATAGTTGAGGAGTTATCAAACATCAACGTAAAATTTGTCAAATATAGGTCAAGGTCACTGGGTCAAGGTACCTGCCAAGCCAGTGCAATGAGGTGAAGCACTATGCAAGGTTTAGTGGTTGTAGGTCTTATATTTGAGGAGATACCGAACATCAATATAAAATGTGTCAAAGTCACTGGAGTGCACAATATAGGTCAAAGTCACCAGGTCAAGGTATCTGTCGAGTCAGTACATCGAGAAGAAGTGCTATATAAGGTTTGGTGGTTGAAGGCCTTACAGTTGAGGACATATGGAAGGGTGACGTACACGGTGTAAAAGTCAATGGAGCGAGAAATATAGGTCAAGGTCACCCAGTCAAGGTACCTGCAGAGTCTGTACATTGAGGAGAAGCACTATGCAAGGTTTGATGGTTGTAGGCCTTATAGTTGAGGAGATATTGAACGTTGACGTAAAATGTGTAAAAGGCACTGGAGCGCAAAATATAGGTCAAGGTCACCGGGTCAAGATACCTGCCAAGTCAGTACATATTGGAGAAGCACTATGCAAGGTTTGGTAGCTAGAGGTCTTACACTTGAGGAGATCTGGAACGTTGACGTAAATTATGTTAAAGTCACTGCAGCCAAAATATAGGTCAAGGTCACCAGGTCAAGGTATCTGCTAAGTCAGTACATTGAGGAGAAGCACTTTGCAAGGTTTGATGGTTGTAGGCCTTATAGTTGAGGAGATATTGAATGTCGACGCAAAATATGTCAGTCACTGGAGCGCAAAATATAGGTCAAGGTCACCGGGTCAAGGTACCTGCCAAGTCTGTACCTCTAGGAGAAGCACTATGCAAGGTTTGGTAGTTGTACGCCTTATAGTTGAGAAGATCTGGAACGTCAACGTAAATTGTGTCAAAGTCAATGGAGCGCAAAATATAGGTCAAGGTCACTGGGTCAACATATCTGCCAAGTCAGGAGGTCAGGGAGATGTGTCATGCAAGGTATGATGGTTGTTGTAGAATTGTAGTTGATTAGAATACTAACTTTGACGTAAATGTCGAACTTCCACATAACAGAACTGTTAAGAGACAGACGGACGGACGAACGGACAGACGAATGGAAAAGCGGGCACCTATGTTGCAAAGTCAGGAGGTCAGGGAGATATTTCATACAAGGTTTGATGGCTGTTTAGTCTTGTAGTTGATTAGAATACTAACTTTGACATAAATGTCGAACTTCGACATAACAGAACTGTTAAGAGACAGACGGACAGACAGACAGACAAACAGACAGACACGAAAAGTGGGCACCTATGTTGCAAAGTCAGGAGGTCAGGGAGATGTTTCATGCAAGGTTTGATGGTTGTTTAGTCTTGTAGTTGATTAAAATACTAACTTTGACATAAATGTCGAACGTCGACATAAATGTTGACAGACGGACGGACGGACGGACGGACGGACGGACGGACGGACGGACTGACGGACGGACGGACGGACGGAAAATCGGACGGAAAATCGGACGCCTATATCGCACCCTGCTACAAGCAGGTGCGATAAAAAACACCTTGTCTATCTATAGCTTTAATAACCAGAGTCAGGTCATGTCTGGAGCTTCAATGAAATCATCTTTTTAGATTTCTAACACGATCACAGCATTAACATTTTTTATGGGGAAAATTTAAAAATATAATATGAGTGTCATGCTTAATGAGTTCAGTGCATAAGGGAGCAAAAGTGAAGATCAGCTTTCACATCTGTCCAATCTGATCAGCGTAGCTTAGGAGTAGCCAGAATATTTTATTTCTCAACAAAAACATACGTTGTGAGTAGCCACAATACAATCGAACCTCAGTGACGTGAATGTCTTTGAGACCATGAATGGTTAATCATGGTGATAATTTAAGGAAATCTTTTTGATCTTCTACACAATAATGGTTTGTTGAGTGTACTCATCAAAATTGCCTCAATGAGGTGATTCTAATGCATACACACAACATACTATTTCCTGATAAAATAAGAAAATTTCTCTAAACTATCCATAAGTATTTGCTTTCTCCAGCTATCAAGAGAATTTTCTCTCAAAAATGAGTTCAAATTAACCATGGTAAACAAATCATTGGTGTTCGAGTCATTGAGGTTTACTGTACAGTACCTCTTTTCATTGAGAAATAAGAAAAATTCCAAACTTTTAGGTTTGAAAAAAAAAAACAAAAAAAAAAACAAAAAACGAACAAACAAAAAACATCTATCTGGATCTACGTGACCTGAGCCTTTGCTCAATAAATTCTGCAATTATCAGTCAGATTCCTCCCATCAACCAGTGGGGAGACTTAGACAGTATTTATACCACAGAATAACATAAATAGTATGAACAAAGATACATGTATGAACTGAATAACCAGATAATGCAATAAATGGTCCAAGTGCATTTGGAACGGGCAAACACCCAGGGCCCAGTTGTTCAAAGCATCGTTAGCTTAACAAGCTTGTTAATGGTCAAAATGTTAACTGTTCTAGTAAGTAGAATATCTAATTCATAGGTATCTTTGCTGAAAAGAAATGTGAGTAGCAAATGCAAAAGCTACTCACAGTTTTTCAGCAAAAATATTAGCATATATGCCATATTTAATGATCAGGGTTTTGACGATACGTTAACTAACGACACTATTAGTTTTGAACTTACTAGAACAGACAACATTTTGACCACTAATAAGCTCATTAAGCTAACGATGCTTTGAACAACTGGGCCCTGATCAAGTTGCAACAGAGCAGTCTGATGTAAAGAGAATGGATCCACCAGGGCCCACTTGTTCAAAGCATCTTTAGCTTAACAAGCTCGTTGATAACGAGCTAGTTAACAGTTATAGCTGAAGTATTTTCAAACACACTGATATTTTTGCAATGCAAAAGCTACTCACATTTTTTCAGCAAAAAATATCGATGTATTTGCCATATTTCAAGACAGAAAATTTCACGTCACGTTAGCTAACAGCTTTGTTAAGTTTTCAGCAACTGAACCCTGGATGATTTCATCACCATTCCGTAAAGGGAGACTTCTGCAAAGTTGCCTCTCTAGTATTTGAAACCTTTCAAAAATGGGGGCTTCACTTAAAAAAGGAAAGAATTTACTCCCAGAGGAAATTCTTTTCTTTAAGTATAGATCCCTATGAAAGGGAGTCAAATATTTTTGTTTCTGAGTTGATACCCTTTGAGGTGTGTCCTCCAGGAGCAAAGTCTATTTCCCCCAAGTCAAGTATTTTCATGTCAGTTACTTTCCTTTCTCACAAAGGAATGAAGCACAGCTGAAAAAATTTCCCACTTGTGGGATTCGAACCCGGTCTGTCCAGATAAAAATCCAATGCTCTAACCACTGAGCCAAAGAGTCAACTCCCTGACGCAGTTGTCAGAGATTGAATATATACCTACAAGCTATGCGTAATCTGCCAAGGCAGATAATCGAAGTTTGAGTGCTAAGTTGTAACACTCCCCATTTTTTGATGCGAAGCCATTTTCGGCCAAATAAAGTCCTATCCCGAATGAGCCCCATCTTACGACATGAAAGTCATAACAAAGGAATAAAGCATAGCTGAAAAAAAATCCCACCTATCATGGGATTTGAACCTGGTCTGCCCGGATAAAAATCCAATGCTCTAACCAGAGCCAAAGAGTAAAATCCCTGATGCAGTTGTCAGAGATTGACTATATATCTACAAGCTATGCGTAATCTGCCAAGGCAGATAATTGAAGGTAGGAGTGCTGGGTCGTAACACCTTGGTGATGTATTCATTTCCCTAATGCTTTCTTTTTTCCCCGAATAGAGTTTACAGTATCCAGTTTCCACCATGTGAACATCAAAGGCCATGATAAGATTGGTCCTTTGCTTTATACATACGTACAGATGCCCCGTGGGCAATACAAGGACATAAATATTTATTTGGCAGTTTTCTTCTTTGTCCCAACAGGTCCAAATCTATGTTTAGTTCTAACTGGTCTTTTCATAAGAGTCCTAACTAAAACTTTAGTGCCATCCTTCTTGAGCTCAGCCTGTCGTGTTGAATGTCTCGTTGCTCTGGTGATGAGGCCCCGCCCCTCTTCCCCAGAATCACCTTCACCTTGACTCACAGGACTGATTAGTAAAACTTCATCATCTTCTGTGTACAACTTCTTTGTTCTGTAACAAATTATTGTAAAAACACTAAGTATTGGGACAGACAGGCTTGACCAAACAGTGTAGACTCACATCAGATGCTGCAGAATCATTGTTTGTGTTGAGGTTTTCTGGCCCAGTCACCCCATAAGGGTCCTGTCAAGCGCGGTCAGTTTACCTAAGCACACTTTTTCCTGGGCATATTTAGTCCTTAAAGCAGTTAACCAGTGTTTGTCCACATTCTTTCGCCAGAAACTGACAACTGCCCTTCTTGAATCAGTGGAAGGGAGATTGATTGTGTTGGGGTTTAACGACACGTCAACCCTTGAGGGTCATTTTGTGTCGTCTCCCAGAGAAAGGGAGAAAAGAGATAGAAGAGAGAGTAGAGGAGATGAAAGAGAGGGACAGGGAAGAAAGAGGAACAGGAATGAAAGTGAAGAAACAGAAGAAATAAAAACATTCCCCCTCTACCCTTACCCACTACAAGGATAGCAGGCCTTGCCCAACTGTACGCCAATATCAGTTGGACGCCCCAGCGATGTAAGATACACAGCACCTTCGCACCACCCGACCGTGGAAGGGAGAGAATGACTATAGAAAACATTTCATGATCAATCTTCATATTGATATTTACAGTTGACTCTCGTTATCTCGACCTCGCTTCTCGAAGCGAAAATCTGGTCCCTGCTTAAACATGAAAATCTAACAACAGGTATAAAAATATTGTGGAAAAGAGAAGGAGCAATTTCTCCTCTTTTCCACAATATTTTCAATATATCTCTAACTTCAGGAGTCAAATTACATACACATTTGTTAAATGTGGTTCTTCGATTTATTTTTTCCTCAATATTCTGCAAATCTGATATGTCATGGTACGGATATCTCGAAGTATTTCAGAGAGTCCCTTGGAATTCGAGATAACTAGAGTCGACTGTATCTTATTTCCCCATGAAAACATATGGTACAGGTACTCATTAGAAGCGCCTTGCTGAGGTACTTCTAATGAGTACTCACAACATTAGAGCTACGTATGTCATATATGGAAACTTTGATGTTTTCTCAGCCAGGAAGATATGTGATAAAAGTTTGCTGACATCTGCCTAAAAAAGGCTTATTTTTAAGTCAAAATATCCAATTTAGACAAAACCTACAAAACTATATGTGTGCCAGTAAAGACTCAGATTAGCCTGTGGGCATCGGCCCAATCTGATCAGTCCGCTGTCTGCATAAGAAAGCTTGGTTCCTTGGCTACCCATTGAGCACACAGCAAAGACTGATCAGACTGGACGGATGCTCAGGCTGATCTGAGTCTACACTGGGCACACATGCAATTCTGTTCATTTTGTCATGCGCTGACCAAAACAAATGTTTTTACAAACAAACGGCGTAAATCCTGACGAGACGGCTCATAATGATCCCTCTCTTCAGCAAAAATATTTAGGGGGGTATTTGATGGGAAGCATTACGTTTTCGTAAGGGTAGTGGAGGTTGGTTGTATTTGAATCCTGGGGGTGATGCAGTTTCCTGTAATCCTGTAGATGGCTGTTTATTTTAGTTCTGTGGGTTGTTGTCCTTTTGGAATAACCCAGAAGAATGAAAAGAATGTGTTCTGGTCATTTCTTAGTAGATAAACAATATTAAAATGGAAAGAAGTGTCTAAATGAAGTGGGCTCGATTAACTAAATGAGGGAAAGAGAAAGGTAAGCCGGGTACCTATAGCGACATCTGCATCTTAGAGAACTGGAGCTGCCTGCAATTTCTGCAGCGTCTGATCAGGGTCTACACTGTTTGCAAAGGCCTATCTATCCCAATACTTAGGGTTATTACAGTATCCCAGAATTATCATCCAATACTCAGCCCTTTGCAACTGCTCTGAATTTGGATAAGTACAGTATATACCCCTCTAACATACATACTTTTTTCTTGGCCTCTTCGCTGATCTTTTGACAGGTTCTTCTTCTGTAGGCCCTGGCGGCAGTAGAATGCCCTCTGGGGAAGGACTCTTTTCTTTGAGCGATGGACGAGTTCGAGAAATTGGTGGGGAGAAGATGAAAGACTTTGTAGGAGTGAAAGGCTTTGGTGGTGCTACTGTAACAAAGGTGAGAAACAACAAGTCAGTATTAACCCATTTAAGCCTGGCGTCCCATTAAAAGGGACATTGGCAAAATAGTGTAGACCCAGATCAGATGCCGCAAAATGTGGCACCTAATCATGGTCTACACTGTTTCCACTAATCACGGGAATTTCTATAAAACATCGTTATAATAAAAACTAACCAGACACCCTGCTATTCAAAACAGACCAGTCCAAAGATTTGTGGTAGGAGAGTCCATTTGGTATAAACAGGGGTGGGAATGATAAATCAACAAAACCACTGAAAATGTCCATACCTTCTACCCTTCCCCAACAAAATACGATATTTCAAAAGCTTGTGTCATGATCAGAACTTTTTTTCTAAAAAATCATCAAAACCGCTGAATTCAGCTTATCTGCTGAAAATTCTCACCCCTGTATAATAAATGAGTTTAAGGAATAATTGTGATTTTATTAATTTGGCACTCTTTGCAGGGGTGTCTCATAGTCCAGATAAGGAATTTTAACCTTGCCTTTCCAAATAAATTAAGATTCCATGCCCACTTCTAATTTCCAGCCAATCAGATTACTTGATCTGGGGTTTTGATAGAAATTCACATATTTAATGACAAACAGTGCAGATCCAGATCAGTTGGCTTCTTCAGAAACCAAATGATCTGGATCTACACTGTTTGCTATGTCATGTTCAGCAAGAGAAGGTTTAATCAACCATGAAGTATTGATATTTTTCTCATTACTCCACGAAAATGTATTTTGTAGTACTCATCAGAAGGGCCTCAGTGAGGTGCTTCTAATGGTATACACAACATGTTTTCATGAAGAAATATTTACCTGGCCCTCCTCCTTGTCTGGAGCTATGGCATGTGTTAACTGATTTAATAAAATTTTATCACTTCTGACAGGCCATAAACAACCAACATTCATGAAAGCTTTGCAGAAACATAATCTTTCACAATTCTAACATTAAACCTTAAATTTATCAAATTTATCCAAAATTTCCTGTGAAAATAAAATTTTGGGTCAAACAGGTCAAACAGGGTTCCAGCTGCCCTCACCCCCCCCCCCCACCCCCATCCCACCCCACCCCACCCCCTCCCAACCTTCTGAATCCACCCTGCTAAGGAGGCAATAAAGATTCTTATTAGACTGAATATGCAGGCTGGTCTGGGTCTTTTCAACTCCATATGAAATAATGGCTCTTTCCTTAATTTTTATCTGATTTGGAGTTTTATGGCCCAGTCAACACTGTCAGGGTAATGTGGAGCTGGTCACATAACCTACCGTAAATGTTCTAAAATTTTGTACACCAAAGTGTCTGACAAAATGGTATATGCAAACAGTGCAGACCCAGATCAGACTACTCCTGAAGGAGCAGTCTGATCAGGATCTACACTGTTTGCCACTCCACTAATTATTTTAACCCTTGTCCTGCTGAATAAATTAAGAGGCCACACCCATTTCTAACTTTCATCCAATCAGGTTCTTTGATCCATATTGTTGATATAAATTCAAGTACTTTATGGCAAACAGTGCAGATACAGATCTACACTGTTTGCAAAGGCAGGACATATCCAGGTTCAGCAGGACTAGGGTTAAGAAACAACTGCATAAAAAGCAAAATTTAGGCCCAAAAATGTATCAAAAATAGTGTTCAAATTTTCCGAACATTTACTGTTCTCATACTTTTTTCCTAGGCAGGCTTGGTCTTATCTTGATGCGAATGAGGCTACTGACTGAACTATCATATCTAGCAAGAGGCCACTTCAAACATCATAAACGCATTGCAGAAATACAAGCCAGTATCAACATTAACCCTTGTCCTGCTGAACCCGGATATACCCTTCCTTTGCAAACAGTGTAGATCCAGATCAGTGGCTTCTGAAGAAGCCAACTGATCTGGATCTGCACTGTCTGCCATTAAGTATGTGAATTTATAGCAACAATCCGGATCAAGTATCTGATTGGCTGAAATTTAGAAGTGGGTGTGGCATCTTAATTTATTCAGCAGGACAAGGGTTAAGTGTCAATTCTGTGACTACTGGTCACCCTGGAGATACAAAAATGCCATGCTTTAATTTAGGCCAGTTTTTCCAGTGACTCCTCATGCCTTTACCAAGATGGATCACAAGAAAACATAGGGACGACACATAACACAAACCAACTCTTCTGTGACTTGGACCAGCAGTACAAATAATATAAACCCTTAAAATCCCAATCATAATTGCAGCAGACAACAATTCAATTTTTTAAAATCATTCTACAAAGAAAATAAGTTTTGACATTTCATGTGAATCGACTGCAAAGTAAACGATTCACATGAAACGTCAAGACTCTTTTTCTGAAAAATTAAAAAAAAAAACTAGACATGAGTCCAAAGTATAACCCCGCCCTTTGGACCCCAGGGCATGACGCAGAGGAAACTCTAGCACAGAGCTGAAAGTTCAGATCTGGGTAAGTAGCATACCAAATTTCAACTTCCTAGCACAAAAGGTACCCAAGTTATGATCTCAAAGAGAAAAGTGGACATAAACGTCAATGTAAATTTGAATATCAACATTTGTGTGCAGAAGTGCGTACATACAGACATAACATCATGGCAAAAGGCTATAATATGTCTTTTGCAGGCCGGGGCATTAAAATTATAATGTTGTCTGCTACAAATTTTGCTAGCACTTAAACCTTCATCACTCTCTGGGTTAATTCAGCAGACGACAAATTGATCTTTTCATTTTTTCCAGAAAACAGAATTTGACATGTCATGCAAATTGTCTCCACTGGAGACAATTTGCAAGATACATGTATGTCAAATCCTGTTTCTTGGGAAAAAATAAGAAAAATCTTTCTGAATATAGTCTGCTGAAAATTTTACCCAGAGTGCTAAGCGTTAATAGTTAAACTAAGACTATACTTATAATTTATGCGGACTAAACTAGAGAATTCAGTGTTACCTTCTTCACTGTCAATCTGCATGGGATCAGCAAACTGGAATGAACTGGATGGTACAATATCCACAGCTGAAGAAAAACAAAATTTATGATAATTGTCATATAATTCCATATACTTTTCTCATAGCTCCAGATCAGGTGTCTTCTTCAACCAAACAGTGCTGATATTTTCCTTATTTCTCCATGACAACATATGATGTAGGTAAGGTTGGCGCAATTAATCGAATAATCGATTTATCAATTTAATGGAATCGATTAATTGATCAATAAATTCCACAAAAATGATTATCATTACACATTGCTAACAACCGATCATTTGATTTCTGGGACTGTTACTTTACCGTATTTACCCTTAGTATTCAGACACCTCAACTCCTTACTATACTTTATCTAAAATTTTGAACAAGTACAATTTACTCCCACTGTTGTGTCTAAAATAGCTGGAAGAGTGACAAACAGTGTAGACAACATAAGCGGCATCTCATCTGGGTCTACACTGTTTGTTCAGGCCTGTCTGACTGAATACATACAGTAAAGTATAACATATGGTAAGATTCGTGCTCAGGTAGACAGGTAAAATCATGACCAAATCTTCAGTGATTACCAATCGATTATCAATCATAATGACATGACCAATAATCAATTATCTGTACAGCTCTGATTAGCCAGCCTTAGATGTAGGTACTTATTAGAAGCGCCTTGCCAAGGAGCTTCTAATGAGTAATCACAACATGTTTTCATGGAGAAATAAGAAAAATATTTTGGGAATTCCCCACCCACCCCCCTCATCTGGAGCTATGATTTTCTGGGGAAAAATGGATTATGTAAACACTGCTCCTGGGTCTCAATGAGTCTAACTGGTATTCATATTTTGTGAAACAAATCCCATAAAAAGTATAATTTAGGCAAAAAAGTCTGACAAAGGTGTTTAAGAGTATCCTCTGAACATTAAAGCTTGCTTGGTGCCAGCACAAAATAAATGCTTCTACATAGCTCCAGATGAAGCGCTTTTTTTTTTTTTTTTATGGAAAAGTTTTTATATTAGTGCCGCCACATGGCAAAATCAATCAAATGATCTGTGCACTCAGCGCAGACTCAGATCAGCTTGGACATCTGCTCAGTCTGATCAGTCTTCACTGTCTGCATGTAGAAATCTTGGTCCTTAGCAACCCATCGAGTGCACTGCATAGACTGATCAGATTGGGTGGATACCCATGTTGATCTGACTCTCCCCTGGAAGCCCAGTCATTTTGTTGGGTTTGTCACGTATTGGCTCATTTCCTTATTTCTCTCTGCATTACGAAAACATGTCTGCTCAAATATATTGAGAATTTTACCACCAAAAAATGAAAACTTTCAGATGAAAATTTCTGGTAGTTTTCAGATTTCTGCTCAAAACATAGATTGTGGGTACTTGTTAGAATCGCCTCTGCGAGGCCGTTCTAACAAGTACCCACAATCTATGTTTTTGAGCAGAAAAATGAAAATTAATGTATACCCCTGTAAAGCCCAGTTTTACTATATAAAAGTGGGGTTTAAGGGGGTAAAATTTATATAGTGTTTTCGTAATGGAAAACATATACTGTGGGTACTCATTAGGAACGCTTCTAATGAGTACTAATAATGTACCTTTTCATGGAGAAATAAGAAAAATATGTGGGTATATGTGGATACCCCCTTTTATCTGGAGCCATGCCTCTATCCTTCCACAAAGTATTACAATGTCCAATAAGGATGACGACAATGTGTTTTACATCCCTTCCAACATTATTCAAGTCATAATGAGACAATGGGAGAGTGATTATGAAAGGCTCTGTGCAATGAAGCACTGTATACTCCAGTGGGAGGGGTCGGGGGAGGGTGCTAATTACTCAGGCACTCAGCCACTCGAACACTTCACAATGACCATTAATTTGTGTTGTAACCCTGACAGACAATCCGATGTCAAATTCATGAGACATAGCTCCAGATATTGCATTTTTCAATTGAAAAGTATGGATGTTTTTCTTATTTTTCGATTAAAAGATTAAAACATATGTTGTGGGTACTCATTAGAAGGGCCATGGCAAGGCACTTGTAACGAGTACCCACAAAATGTTTTCATGGAGAAAAAAAAAATGTTATGTGGATACACGACTTATCTAAAGTTATGGACAAATATCTAGGGCCCAGTTCTTCAAAGCATCGTTAGCTTAATGAGCTCGTTAATGGTCAAAGTGTTAACTGTTCTGGTAAGTAAAAATATCTTATTCAGAGGTATTTTTGCTGAAAAAATGAGAGTAGCTACTCAATTTTTTCAGCAAAAATATTAACATATATGCCATATTTAATGATCAAATTTTAATGATACATTAACTAATGACCTCATTAGTTTTGAACAACTGGGCCCTGATTGTTATTATTCCTATTTCTCCATGAACCCAGATGTTGTTAGACCTCATATGAGGCAATTCCAAAGAGAAAACAGCATATGTTTTCAAGAAGAAACAAAGAGAAATTATTTGGGTGTCAAGAAAAGGCCTTCATAGCTCCAGGTAAGAGGGGTTATCCAGATAATATTTTTATTTCTCAACAACATATGTTGTGGGTAGTCATTAGAAGCATCTTTGAATATGCATGCTCTGGGCATCAAGATATTGTTTCTTACGGAACATCTGAAATATTTCTTCTTCTCCACAAAATCAAGCCATGGCCACGTATTAGAACCATTTTACCAAAATGATGCCACAAAACAGTTTCCATGAAGAATAAGAAAAAAATGCCTGAATTTTAACAAAAAAAACAGCAATTGTTTGTGTTGAGGTTTTATGGCCCAGTCAACCCAATGGGGTCATGTTGAGCGCGGTCAGTTTACCTAACCACAGGTTTACTGGGCAGGCTTAGTCCTCTAAGCGGTTAACCAGTATTGTGCACATTCTTTCGCCAGAAACTGACAACTGCCCTTCTTGAATCAGCGAAAGGGAGAGAATGACCGTAGAAAATATTTCATGATCAATCTCCACGAAAGAATGTTGCCTACCTCGGCGGGGGTTGAACCCACGACCTCCTGGTCTCCAGTCGGACAGCGCATCCAACTGAGCCACCGAGGCCGGCAAAAAAAACAAAAAAAAAAAACAAAAAAAAAACAGCTTAATATCCAAAATCATGGTTGATATTTTCTCAAAGCATAGAACATCCAATACTTTTCTTTAGATATTAAGGGTGTCTCAATATGTTTTATAGTACTTTAACCTTTAGATACCTATGTGAAAATTCAAAAGATGACAAACTGATGGTATTTTTTCTTACTTTTTCCAAGAAAATAGAATCCGACCTTTCATGCAAATTGTATTCGGTAGGAGACTGCCTGCATGAAAAAGTCAAACCCAATTATCAGGGGGGGAAAAAAGTAAGAAAAATAATTCAAAATGCCATCTGTTGAAACTTTTAACCAACTAAGCATTAACCCTTGACATGCTGAATAAATTGAGATGCCATGCCCAGTTCTAATTTTCAGCCATCAGATTACTTCATCAAGGTTCTTGATACAAATTCAAATACTTCATGCCAAACAGTGTAGATCCAGATCAGTTGGCTTCTTCAGAAGCCAGCTGATCTGGATCTACACTGTTTGCAGGCAGGGCATATCCAGGTTCAGCAGAACCAGGGTTTAGAAAATACAATCCTACCGTGTACTAATGCAGCAAAACTCTGAGCTATCACAACTTTCTCTGGACTGACACTGCCACGGTCTTTTCTTTCTGTCTTCTGGCGCTTTGATCTTGACGGTGTTGTTTTATGGTTTGGCTCTACCACATCTTCATCAGCTTTGATTTCAAGTTCATGTTTATCTTCTTTTTCTTTGGCTCCTCTACCTTTCCTAGACACCACACTTTTATCATGAACTGTACTTGCTTCCAAACCAGCATCCAGGTCAGCTTCTTTCACTTTTTTATCCTCCTGAGTCTTTTGACTCCTGCCCTTTCTAGATGGGGTTCCTTTTTCAGCTTTCATTTCTTTTTCTTCTTCTTCTATATTTTCTTTAACCGGGGATATTGCTTTTTTCCTTGGTCTACCTCTTCTGGATGGCGTTGTTGCAGGAGTTACCATATCTGTTTGATGATCTCTAGCTGGTGACAGTTTGTGATCACTTTTCTTTCCTCTTCCTGGAGTTCTGGTACTGTCAGCCTCAACTTTTTCTGACTCAATCTTAAAGCCTGAAGTACCTATAGTATGTCTTCTAGTTGTAGGACCTTCAAACTTATCTGCATTAAAAATGTCTTCTTTTTTTGTTTGAGATCTAGTAAAACTTTGCCTTCTACCTAATTTAGCATCTGAAACATCGCTAGTAAAACTTTCAACATTAATATCAGTTCTACCAAAACTATGTCTACGAATTATTTGTTTATCTGAATCAGTATCCATAATATCACTGTCAATATTTGTATCTACAGCACCTAAACTATGTTTAGATAATAATTTTACTTCATCTACAGTCTCTTTTTTCAAACGTGAAGATTTTCTTGTAGGAGTTAAAGCACTTATTTCATGAAGCGATACTTCACCAGTTTCATTTACTTTATCTTCCTTCTTTTTTTGTCTACCTCTAGTAGGAGTTTGTGCAGTTTTTGCATTCTCAGGTTTTATGTTCTCTTCAGATTCTGTTTGAATTTTAACTGGTGATTTTTCTGATGTAACAACTGTTTTATTTCTAGAAGGTGACTTTGACACTTCAATAACTGGTTCAGCTGAGTTATAATTTTCAACTTTATTTTTTCTATCTCTGAATGGAGTTATTAATTTATCAGTCACTTTTCTACCTAAAGCTGGAGATTGTGCTGTATCTGTTGTTTTTCTTCCTTTTCTTCCACGTGGAGGTGTACCTGCCAAACTTTCTTCACTTTCAGTTTGTGTTCTTAAATTTTCTCTCTCTGCAAGTCTCCTTGATGTGCGTGTGGGTGTTAATGCTGATGTCTGAGCCAGTCGTGATGGAGACGGAGCTGGTGACATACTAGCTCTTTCTCTGGTCTTAATTCTTGTAAGCCTACTTGGAGATGTATCATCTGGACTCCTTTGCTCCCTTTCCCAAACTGTATCTAACATTTCCTCAGCCACTTGCTGTAATGTGTCTTGTAACACTTCTTTTGCTTTTTCGCTGAAAGGTAAACTAGATTCAGCTGACAATTCTACTTTTACACCCTCTGACTTCTTAGTCTTAGGTGTTGCTCTCACTTGCTTTTTATGATCATCCTTTTCTTGAGTCAACAGTTCCAGTGACTCTTGATTTGTCTCTTTAGCTCTTCTAGTGAAATGTTTTGGGGTCTCCTGAATTTCTTGAATACCAGCTTCCATTTCATGAGTCAACTTCTCTAAAGATTCCTGAACTCTTTCCTTGCTTCTTTTCGTGGAATGTTTTGGTGACTCTTGAATTTCTTGCATTTCTATTTCCTGTTTCATCTTTTTACCCCTAGTCCTTGTAGGTGTGACTGCTATATTTTCATCACCTTTTTTCCCCCTGCGTGATGACCTTGTTGGTGTCTGAACTTCTGTATGTGGCTCGTTTAATTCTTTCTCCTTCAACCTCCTTGATGATCTTGTAGGTGTCATAGGCTCTGCTTCAACAGATGACTCTCTACCTTTCCTATGAGATCTAGTTCTAGTTGGTGTCAGGGGAACCTCCTGCTCGAGTAAAACATCATCTACCTCTTGTTTAATCACTGGAATATTAAATGTTTTAGCATTTCTAACATTTCTAGAAGCTACAGATGGATCAGCCTCAGATTCTGACAATACAGATTTTTTACTTGCTCTTTGAGGAATGAGAATTGGAGGAGTATCTGCAAACTTGTCATCAATTTCTTGCAAGATTTCTTCAGCTTCGAATTTCGCAGGTAATGTTTGGACAGATACTGGTGTGTGCTTAGGAGATGATTTTGGGGACTGTTTAGGTGAGGACTTGGGTGAGATTTTTATTGCTGATGGCTCTGGAGTTAGTGATGGTTCTGTTAAAGGTAACTGTAACTGTTCTGATGGCAATTCCATCGGTGGTATGTCTAAAGTTACAGTCGGTTCCAGTTTAGGTGAAACTGGAAGTTTTGGAGAATGTTGGGGTGACTGTTTTGGCGATGACTTAGGTGAGGTCTTCACAGATGGTGCCTCCTGTAACTGTAGGTTGCGCTCTGAAGGAGGTGTAAGACTTTTTCTTGCAGAAACTTTATACGGTACCTGTAAGCAAGAAGCATAATATACATATTATAACATTAAATGCAGCTCTTAAACAACCAACTTCGCAACCTTAAGAACTATTTCTTTTTCAGTCATTTACAGTAGAACTTCAATAATTCAAACTCCAATAATTCAAAATTCTCAATGATTCAAAATCATTTTGAAGTCCCGACTTAAATATATGTATGTATTTTAACCCTCAATTATTCAAAGTCTCGATAATTCAAACAAAACTGTCTGGTCCCTTGGACTTTGAATTATCGAAGTTCCACTGTAGTTATTTTGCAATAGCTTTTTCTCGTATCTAAAATATCTTTGGTAATAGATTAAATATGTTAAACTAACTTTATATATATGACATTTGTATATATATTTGTATACTTGCATCATATGTCCAGATAAGAGAGTTATCCACAAAGTTTTATCTCACATAATTTCTGGTTTTTTTTTTTTTTTTTTTTTACTTCTCCATGAAAACATATTTGTGGGTACCCATCAGAAGTGCCTTGCCTTTAAGTACCCACAACATGTTCCCATGGAAAAACAGCCGGCCTCGGTGGCTCAGTTGGATGCGCCGTCTGACTGGAGACCAGGAGGTCGCGGGTTCAACCCCCGCCGAGGTCGGCAACATTCTTTCGTGGAGATTCATCATGAAATATTTTCTACGGTCATTCTCTCCCTTCCACTGATTCAAGAAGGGCAGTTGTCAGTTTCTGGCGAAAGAATGTGCACAATACTGGTTAACCGCTTAGAGGACTAAGCCTGCCCAGTAAACGTGTGGTTAGGTAAACTGACTGCGCTCTACATGACCCCATTGGGTTGACTGGGCCGTAAAACCTCAACACAAACCATAGAAAAATATAAGTACTTTTGATTGAAAAAAGTATCTTCTCTGAAGCTATGCTGCATTCAGAGAACTTATTAAGGAAGAGTATTTTTAGATAATTCCAGGATAATTTTCCTATATCTCCATTAAAACATCTTGCAGACACTCACTAGAAACATCTCACTGAGGCATTTCTAATGAGTACCCACAACATATTTACGGAGAACTGGAGAAAATTATCCCAGAATTATCTTCAAATACTCCTCCTTCATAAGTCCTCTGTGTATGCGTCTGGTTTACATTATTGTGCAGTCACTGGTAACAATATGGTATAGGCAAGAACTCAATTACGTGCATCTATGAATAGTACAAGATGAAAAGGGCCTTATCACATGCCTTATCACATATATGAAAACACTGACTGCCCAAAATAAGCTTCTGAAACTGAGTAGACTGATCCTACAGTATCTTTGCTTTCTGTCCACCTCCTTTTAACAGAAAAATGGAGGACATGCTTTTTTGTTTTCCATTATTCCATGGTTCCACACTACAGATAGGGTATCTAGTACGCGCAATTTAAGTTGAAGTTTTGACTGACCAGTTTGACACTTTGCAGATGTTTTGCCTAGCAGGCTAAACTGCTTCCAAAAGGCAATTAAACTATGAAACGATAATACAGTACGTACTATCGTGTGGTGGGTTGAGAACTCTGTAAGAAATGAACAAACTTTGCCCATTAGCAGTCCCAAGCCAGATCTCAACAATATCAATGCACATACCAAGTTTGGAGAAAATCCACTGATATTTAATTATGCTATTGTTCGGAAACAAAAATATGGATGTTTACGACAGACAGATGGACATGGAGGAGCACCCTGAAACCATAATACCCATCCCCCACCCCACTATCGTGTGGCAGGGTATAAAAACCTGATACAAGCAAACATATGCTCTGAAAACCCACATTTTTCAAATATGTTAATGTAAATGAATAAACCTGGTAGATTGTCTGCCATTTTTGACCATGGAGACAACTTTTGTGACCCTATTTGCTTTTCTGTAAATCAATCCCCTCTTGTGAAGGAATCTACTCTAAAAGGAAAGTATTTGCTCCCCTTGGGAGCAAATACTTTCCTTTTAGAGTAGATTCCTTTTCAGAAAGGAGCAAAAACAATCTTAAAAACACCTGTCTCCCTTGAAAATGTACCAATTCGCTTTAAATACTTCATGATAAAAGATCAAGTATTACCTGTTTGTTTGTTTGTGTTGAGGTTTTACGGCCCAGTCAACCCAATGGGGTCATGTCGAGCGCGGTCAGTTTACCTAACCACACGTTTACTGGGCAGGCTTAGTCCTCTAAGCGGTTAACCAGTATTGTGCACATTCTTTCGCCAGAAACTGACAACTGCCTTTCTTGAATCAGCGGAAGAGAGAGAATGACCGTAGAAAATAGTTCATGATCAATCTCCACGAAAAAATGTTGCCGACCTCAGCGGGGGTTTAACCCGCGACCTCCTGGTCTCCAGTCGGATGGCGCATCCGATTGAGCCACTGAGGCCGGCAATCATGATGGTGTCATGATGGCTCAATGCTCACTTTTAGAGAGCTGCCTCACTGAAATATCATGCCCAAGACATAATATGGTTTTTCACCCAGTTATGTTATACTGACACCAGGCTGACTAATACTAGCTCAACTTTCTCCATGCTAAGTGCCAAGCTAAAAAGCAGCTAGTACCATTTTTAGTCTTTGGCATGACTTGGCTGGGGATTGAACACACAACCTACCAGTCACAAAGCAGATGCTCTACCAACTGAGCCACTGTGCCGATAGTATTTCCTGTAAAACGCACATAAATAGTTACCTGCTGAGGTGTGCCTGGGGGTGGCGATGGAGGTGTGAGCTGTCTAACAAGTACAGGTGGTTCTGGGTATTCAACTACCTGTAAGATGAATCAGAATCGACATACTGTATTTACCGTAAGTATTGGGACTGACAGGCCTGAGTAAACAGTGCAAACCCACACCTCCAGATAAGACAGGGATCCAGGTATGTAATTCCTCCATGAAATCATTTATTGTTATTGTGGGTACTTATTAGAAGCGCACGTCCGTTCACAACATGTTTTTGTTGCGAAATACGAAAAATAGGAGTATTTTTCAGTTGATTTGGTTGACCGGGTTTCACAGCCCAGTCAACACTATTAAGGTCATATCCAGCCTGTCAGTTTACCGAACCACTTTTCCTGGGCAGGTTTAGTATTCCAAGCGAATGACCAGTACCTATGCACATTCTTTGGCCAGAGAATGTTTCGGCTGAAAAAGCACCTTATCTGAAGCTGTGTAGACCCAGATCAGATGTTATAGAATGTGGTGCCTGTGTAGGTTCTACACTGTTTGCCACTTATTCAGCAAATTTTTAGTCATAGAGATAACAAAATGTTCAAATTTTAGGACAAGTGATAAAGCATTAAGGCTGAATTATTAGTTTAACCCATTGTAGTTGGGAGACCCATAAAAGGGTAGTTGGCAAACAGTGCAGACCCAGATCAGATGCTGCAGAACTGTGGGATAATTCAGCAGATGACATATTAATGATATTTATCGCAGAAAACAGGATTTGACATTTCATACAAATTATCTCTACTGGAGACAATTTGCATGAAATGTCAAAACCTGTTTCTAGAAAAAAATAAGAAAAATATTTCAGTATGTCGTCTGCTGAAAATTTTATCCAGAGTGCCAAGCATTAATTACGATCCTTCCCACTACAATCAGAATACTTAACGTGAATATAGTAAATGGTATCATACATCTGAAGTATTTACCTTCAATATTCAGACATCCCAAATTCTTATGTACTCTCCTAAAACCTGAATAAGTTTATTTGTCTATCTGATAATGTGTCTGAAAAACAGCGAGACACTTATCCTCATTATGAGGGTCCTGCAAAAAGTTTTGTCACTGGGTTCAGATTACTTCAGTGCTATGTTTTATCAAACATATTTTTATTACAAACCTTCAAAGTATTCCCCCTTTACTGAAACACATTTTTGTAACCTTTTTACCCAGTCGTGAAAAGCAGATAAATAGTCTTCTTTTGGTATCTGTTGGAGACACTGATAAATAGCGCTGCCAAGAGAACTTCTAGACGTATACTTATTTCCAGAAAGCATTTTCTTAAGCCTTGGAAATAAAAAGAAGTCACAGGGACTCAGATCAGGTGAATAAGGTGGATGGTTAAAACTTTCACCTTTTCAGAAGCCAAAAAGACTTAATAACCTCACACTTATGAGAGGAGGCATTGTCATGTAAAAGATGGACTCCTGACCATCCTTTGCTTGGTCCATGTTCCAATGTAACAAGTAAATTGGTCAGTGTATATGACTGCATCTATTTCAATTTGAAATAACTCGGTTAGTTGGAAAGCAATTTGCACGAAATAAACGGGTATCGTTAGCTATTCAACACACCATTCAAGTGCAGTGAAGCATTTTAAAATATACCTGGAATAAAACTTAGGAAGTCTATTAATGACAGGACTTTTTGCAGGACCCTCATAGGAGCAGATTGATCTGGTTTAGGTATGCCTGTCCAAACAATCAGAGCATATACAATATCCAACAATTTTCAACTCAAGATTTACAGTAAACTTCTACGACTATAATGCTGATGACTCAAAAACCCTGGTTTATCGGGATACTCTGCATAGGAGCAGCCTACACAGCTCCAGGTAAGAGAGGGTATCCACATAGTACTTTTCTTATTTCTCCAAGAAAACATTTTTTTTTTTTTTTTTTTTTTTTTTTGATTTGGGTTTTACGGCCCTTTCAAGAATATTTCACTTATATCGAGCCGATCGTTCATCGAAGGTGGGCGAAAACCGGAGAACCCGGAGAAAAACCACCTGACCATCCGTAAGCAGAACTTGGCTTTCCCACATATGACCCGAGCGAGGCTCGAACCACAGCGGTGAGAAACCTAATGGATTAAGAGTCAACTCTCTTATCCACTAGGCTACGGGGGCCCGCTCCAAGAAAACATATGTTCTTGGTATTCATTAAAAGCGCCTCAGTGAGGCGCTTCTAATGAATACCACAACATATGTTTTTGTGGTGAAATAAGAAAAATATCAGTGCTTTTTAGTTGATAATGTGCCTTATCTGGAGCTATGAGCTGTATATAAAATAAAATACCTACCTCTTCTTGTTCAATCTTCATTGACTCGTTAGCAGGTTCCTTTATTTCTACCACCTCAGAAACCTCCCGTTCTGTACCAGTTGAGCTTGTAACAACATCCATTTCTTCAATTTCTCCTTTCAAAACTTCATCAGGACTAATCTCTTCATACTGCTTGAATATTTCCTTATCTACTACTTCTTTCTCTAGCTCAGGAGGTTTTTCTTCACCAGTTTCAATTTCTGAGCTAGAAACATCTGCATCATGGTTAGTTGTATCAGTTTCCATATTATCATCTGACTCAGTCAAATCGACTGGTTCACCTTCTTTTTCCTCTTTAACAGGTGACCTTTCTCCTGCAGTTTGTGTCACAGTCCGAGTCGGCTCAGAATCACTTCCTGCATACGATGACACAGCAGATTTTGATATCTTTACAGTAGGGGAACCAGGAATTTTTACAGATGGAGAACCAGGAATTCTGGGTTTAAATGACACAGTTGGAGAGACTGGTGATCCTCTCTTTGGTGGTGTTTTTGGTGGACTCACTGATTGAGGAGAGACGGAGATGTGGAGACCTGGGGATCTGACTGTGGATGTGGAAGTGATAGATTCGTCAGCTCCAGGAGAAGTAGCAGTATCATAACTGGCTTCCATCTCTTCAACATCATCTGAAAATATATCATACAAACATAAACCCAATTCCTTAAGGCTAAGCACTCTGGGTAAAAAATTTCAACAGATAATTTTCTCTTATTTTTCTAATTTTTCCCAGTAAACAGGTTTTGATATTTCATGCAAATTGTCTCTAATGGAGACAATTTGCATGAAATGTCAAATCCTGTTTTCTGGTAAAAATAAGAAAACAGTGATCAATTTGTCGTCAGCTGAATTAGCCTAGTGATAAAGGTTAATTCTCCAATATTTTTGTCAGTTATACAGTTTTTTTTTTCTTCTCATATAAAGGTAGGGATAAACATTACTGCCAAAATTTCAAAACAATTTCTATTCCCTTGACTGACTGTTCCTGACAACTATTAATGCCATTCTGTCTCAGTGGATGAAAAATTGGGTAAAAAAAAAACACAAAACAATACACACAAACACATTTCCTCCCTTTTTAAGCTTTTTTCTTTAACTCTTCCATTGCCACAGGCAGGGCTCGGGAAAACCGGAAAAATAGCCGGTCTGGACCGAAATTAAGAATTCTGGACCGATTTCAAACACCCCAAAACGCTAATAAATCGGTCCAACAGGTTTATGCCTTGAACCCCATTTTTCCCCAACCAACAAATTTTCACGAATCAATGATGTCTAAACAATCACAAACGGTCAAGTCTTCCCAAACTGACAACGTCCGCGCACCTTTTAAATGCGATATTATGGTAGTTAAAAGGCTCTAAACGGTCATTTGACATGTATATTGGAGAGACAGCTGAATAACGGCAACCTACCGCAGCACAAATTAATTACGTCATTATCCAAACATTGTCAAAAAATCAACACTTCACCGACCTTTGTGCGGTAAACAAGCGATTAACACGAATCATCAGTAACGGTAGTCTGATAATTAATCCGTTTGTGTGACACGTGTGAATACACTGAGACTGCAAAACATCCAGGTGCAGTCGGCGTGTCCAAAAGATCAAAGGTCGCTTTACTGAGAGTGATAAAAGAATGCACCACTTGAATGCACCCGTTTTCTTCCTCTTCTTTTTTGTTTTGATCAACACGGTTTGTCGGTCCCAGATTCGATAAATGAATTCCCAAACCGTGTACTTCCTGATCAGATGTCGCATACAACGGCGTCTGATCTGGGTATTATTGATTGCTTTTTTTTTGTTGTTGTTGTTGTTGTTGATTGCCGTAACACGCGAGTATAATTCAAGGTAGATTTCACGGTAAAAATAAGTAATGCACCACTTGCGCTAAACAAGATTGGTCAGTGCTTAAAATTTAAGCAGTCTGATCAAATCTTGAAACATTGAAAACTGCAAAACCGCCCGTGGCGCAGGCCTTTTTTATTAGACCTAATTAGGTCCATGAAAGTCGTTTCGTTCCGTCTCTCCTGTTTCCGGCCGTCTTTGCGCTTATACAAGACGGGAATCAGTTGTTTAAAAATAATTTTGGAAAACCCTGCGGAAGGGGAAATAACAACAAAACAGTTTTTTTTTTTTTTTTTTTTTTTTCTTTCTTTTTACATACCTGACTGTATTTATTGATGACGCCAGCTTTGCTCATGCTCGTTGCTCGTTATACCCGGACTTCCGTCATATAATGGAGTTGAGGTGTATTATTTAAAAGGAGTTATAGGACTGCCAATTGTCATTAGTTTTCGTGACAGGTGATATATACATAATTTTTTTTTTTTTGGAAATGGGCTCATTGATGACGTCATCGTCATCGGCTGGACCGATTCAGATTTCAAAATTTCCATAGCCCTGGCCACAGGTGATAGTAATAGGCTTTTGCAAACAGCATAGATCCATAGATCATATGAGCCATCTCATCTGGATCTACGCTGTTTGACATTCAGTCTTTCAACTTTATGTATAAACTTCATTTCAAGTGATAGTTTGTGAAACATAGCGATAGTTTGTTAAAAAAGAAAAGCAGATGAAAAATGTCGTCTGAAATTTGGCACCAAATGAGCTATAGTTTAGAGCCACTTTTATTGGGAACTCTTCCTCTCTGGATATCAAATGTAGTGTTTAATATAATTTCACATAGTGATAAATATTATAAACCAAGCAAAGCAATAGAATATAAGATGCACAACATGGATAAAGTGCTCTTACGTTATATGCAAAGGTCCATGCATTCTCTGTTCATCAACAAATACTACAGTACCCATATATTTTATGGAGAACTGGAAAACATTATTCCAGAATTACATGAATCACCAAATACCCTTCAATAATTTGTTTGATGATGATATAGCTCAAATGATTATGACGCTTTTGTATTTAACATCCTTTTCAAAATCATTTAACACTTGTCATGCTGAATAAATTAAGATGTCACGCCCACTTCTAATTTCCAGCCAATCAGATTACTTGATCTGGGTTTTCATAGAAATTCACGTATTTAATGACAAACAGTGCCAGTTGATGCCTGTGTGATCAGAAGCCAACTGATCTGGATCTACACTGTTTGCTAAGACAGGGTGTGTTGTGTTCAGTAGGAGAAAGGTTAAGTCATATTGAGATGACGGATGGGAAGGCTCCGTGAAATGAAGTTCCGTATTGTCATCAGCTGAATTCAGCCTCCAGCTGAATTCAAACCAGGGACCTAGTGATCAGAGGTTGAAGGCACCAACCACTCATCCACCCCGATGCTTCATGTGTGTCATGAATAGCTAGTTTTATAAGACAACATACCATCACTTATATCGTCATTGTTATCTAGTTGTTGAGTTGTTACTTGCTTCTCCTGACTGACATGTATCCCTGGCCTCTGTAACTGATCAATCTTGGCTGCAAACCTTGGTGATTTCTCAGGGCTGTAAAATATGACAATTACTGTATTAACCTTAACCTTTATCACTCTCTGGGCAAATTCTGCAGATGAAAAATTGATTATTTTTCTTTTTTTTTTTTTTTTTTAATCTAGAAAACAGGATTTGATACTGGAGACAATTTACATGACACATCAAAACCTGATGTCTGGAAAAAAATAAGAAAAATATTTCAAAATGTTACCTGTTGAAAATTTTACCTAGAGTGCAAAGCATTTTGCATATGGACAGTCAGGCACCAACAGATCAGACTGAGATCAGACACCACACTGCAGAATGCAGCATCTATCAGGGTCTATACTGTTAACCACCCATCCAGCAGTTTTTTTAGATAAATCAACAGCTATTTAAATGACTTTATTCAAAATTTATACGTATGCTTGGGAGCTAAAGTGTCTGACTATCTAAGATAAACAGTATACAACTACAAATAACATGTTTTTAATGTGCCATAGTAAAATATCCCACTGACAAGATGAATGGATATATCTCTATGATAAAAATATCTGCTTTCCTTTTCAAAATGAGACTACAGTGAACCCTCGTTACAGCGACAGAATTTGTTCCCAGAGACGTTGCCATTAAAACGAATTTGCTGTTGTAAAGAATACTTAATGAGCAGATTCATATGTAAGAACAGTCTTGCTTTGTTCTTATTTCCTCATACAACATATGTTTTGGATATTTGTTAGAATTGCAATGAGGCAATTCTAATAAATATCCATAACATGTTTCTTTAAAGCAATAAATACAATATTCTGGTATAATTTGTGACTAATCGTTTCCTCTTTGACGAAGGTTTCATGACATTCAAATTGTCATTATAACGAATTTTGTTGTTGTATTGAGTGTTGGTATAAAGAGGGTTGTCTGTATTAGCAAAATATGAGAAGATTACTATTTATGAACAGACTCAAGAAGAAATGTCAATAAGCAGTGCTTATTACATATCCCCTGGGTAGAAACCAGGGCCCAGTTGTTCAAAACTAACGATGTCGTTAGTTAACGATTCGTTAAAATTTACATCGACTGATATGCAAATATGCTGAAATTTTTTGCTGAAAAAATGTGAGTAGCTTTTGCAGTGCAAAAGCTACTCACATTTTTTCAGCAAAAAATATCAGAATATTGTATATTGAATCCGCTAAAACAGTTAACGAAATGACCCTTAACGAGCTCATTAAGCTAACGACGCTTTGAACAACTGGGCCCTGAATGTAACTGACAGACATATGCATGTGAAAACAGTATAAACCCATCCCCATAAACATAGCAACAGATAAGGAGCTTTTTTCATCCGAAAAATGCTGATATCTTTCTTATTTCTCAACAAAAACGTATGTTGGGGGTACTCATTAGAAGCACCTCGGTGAGGCGCTTCTAATGAGTACCCACAACATATGTTTTCGTAGAGAAATAAGAAAAATAATATGTGGATACCCCCTTCTTATCTCTAGCTATGCATAAACAATTTGCAGAGGGTGCAATAAAACCAAGTCTGCTATTTTTGTTTGATGTGTTTCATGCTTCCAAAGGTTCTCTCTTCAAGAATCTACTGACATTTTATTTGAATTGTTCTGCAATGAATTGTCTGCAAGGTGGAGAATTCTCATGAAAATTTGAGCTTTTATCTAAAAATAAAATATACATATATATATATATATCATTTTCTACCATTCAGTATAACACTTCAAAGGTAATTGGGTAGGACTGACTAACCTTTCAGGTGTCGGACTTCTATCTTTTATAGATCTTTGAATCTCTGGCGATTTCTTTGCCGGCTTGGAAGCTGATGTTCTGAGTTCTGCAAACCTCATCTGTTTAGGCGTACCAGGAGTTCTGGATTCATCAGCAAAAGATACAGACTTGGGAGAGGCTGGCTGTGACATCTCTCCAGCTAGATGTCGAGGTAAACTGGAGAGTGGAGGCTCGTGGAAGGACACAGACCTTGGAGTGGTTGGCTGAGAAGCAGCACCATAGCCAAGTTTTCTGGGTAATTTTCTAGCACTTGTATCTAGCTCTAGCAAAAACAAATATATAACTTTAGTAAGAGCGGTACGGTAAATGTCCAAAACTTTAGAACACTTTATTGTAAACCTTTTTGGCCTAAACTTTGCTTTTTATGCAGTTCTTTAAATCCATATCTGACTTGTCAATGCAATTCAGATGGGTACCCACACCATATGCCTTTATAAAGTATAAAGAAGACAAAATGTACACTGGCTTTAATATGATGACTAAGGAATTGCTTGATTGTGTGCTTTTAGGGGTATGTACAGTAACTAGGTTGATTACAGTATTTACATCACATACAAGTGTAATTTATATTTTTTGGCCCTGAGGTTATAAAACTTTTTTCATGCTCAACTCAAATGAGCATGAAATTTTTCATGCTTATAAAACTTGATTTATTAACAACTGCAAATTCTTTCTTGCTAAACGTAGCTGAGCAAGAACATTTCGTTGGCATTTTTATATTTATTAGCAGAGAAATTTTCATGCTCAGATGAGTTAAGCATGAAAAAAGTTTTATAACCTTGGGGCCTGGTCCTTTTGAATCAGTGAAATCCTATGGATTTATCTGAAAACAGAATATTGCTCAACTTGGGGCAGTAGGCCTGAGCAATGTTTCATGTTACAGTGAACCCTCATTACAATGACAGCATTTGTTACCAAAGATATTGCCTTTAATGAATTTGTTGTTGTAAAGAATCCTGTGTGTTGAGGTTTTACGGCCCAGTCAACCCAATGGGGTCATGTTGAGCGCAGTCAGTTTTCCTAACCACACATTTACTGGGCAGGCTTAGTACTCTAAGCGGTTAACCAGTATTGTGCACATTCTTTCGCCAGAAACTGACAACTGCCCTTCTTGAATCAGCAGAAGGGAGAGAATGACCACAGAAAAGACTCAGATGAGCCTGTAAATCCATCCAATATGGCAAGGGTTCTCTTTTATCTCTCTTTGGATAGCCCGGAGGCTGTAGAAGGCGCATGCAATTAGCGAAGACTGATCAGACTGAACGGATGTGCAGGCTGATCTGTCTTTGCTGGTTGCACAAGTCTTATAGTAGGTTTTATCGTACGCTAATTCATTTTTCTGATTTCTCCACAAACACATATGTTGTGGGTACTCATCAGAAGCAGTGTTACAATGTGGAGAAAAATTACAATATCTAACTATATTATTCCCTTAACTAGAACTTTGAGTCCACATCTTAGTCACAAAACACTACCTACCACTTGAACTTGGTGTAACATTAGCACTGTGTGGGCTGGGAGATGTTGTGGAGATCAGATGGCGCACTTTGAGGATCGATTGTGGTGTAAGAACACTGGCAGATGACAATCTTTGCTTTCTTGGTGTCAGTTTTTGCACTGTTGGTGTCTGCAGCAATTCTAGACAACTAGCACTGAAGAATTTACTTGTTCTGTAAAGATAAGACACGACATGAACAACAGAAAGGGCATTAATTACAACAGAAAGAGTGTTAAAGTAAGGCAACCATTATAATGTCAATCTCAACTGCAGCAAAGAACATTTTGAATTGTTTTATTTTTCAGACAAAATAAAGTTTCAAGAGCCATATGCTGGAACTGACATTTACAAGTACAGTTTCTTCCTGGACACCAGTAGGGATTGGAATGCACTCCCTGCATCTATAATATCCTCTGCTGAAAGTTCTAAGGACTCTGTCGCAAGAGTCACATCACCTGTGAGATCTAGAGACTAGTGTTCGCAATCATTGGCCCTGGTGAATGAATGTCTATTGATGTGTCACCGGTAAAATATTCTGATTCTGGTATTTCATGTAACTTATAGCATTAGCAGACAATTCACATGAAATGATAAGGCTTATTTACCCTTAAAATTAATATAAAAATAATTAAAATGGTGTCTGCTACAAGTGTGCTTGGCATTTTAAGGGTTAAACTACAAATGTGTTTGTAAAACATTATGCCTCCAACTATATGAGGGGTGTTCAAAAAGAATTGCTTATTTTGACCGGGACCGTTCAAAATGTAGGTAATCATAAATTTCTTCATTTCATGCCCTCAAAGTAGTCCCCTATAAATGCATCATTTCAGTTGATCAATCCACTTCTGGAATGCCTCTCAGTACGCTGATTTATTTGTTTGTGTTGAGGTTTTACAGCCCAGTCAACCCAATGGGGTCATGTCGAGCGCAGTCAGTTTACCTAACCACACGTTTACTGGGCAGGCTTAGTCCTCTAAGCGGTTAACCAGTATTGTGCACATTCTTTTGCCAGAAACTGACAACTGCCCTTCTTGAATCAGAGGAAGGGAGAGAATGACCATAGAAAATATTTCATGATCAATCTCCAAGAAAGAATGTTGCCGACCTCATAGGGGGTTGAACCCGCGACCTCCTGGTCTCCAGTCGGATGGCGCATCCAACTGAGCCACCGAGGCTGGCATGCACTAATTTAGGTATACTGGTAAGATACTGGTATAAGGCAGCTCCAAGAGCCTGTCTAGACTGATATCTCCATCCAGTGAGGAAGGTTTTCAATTTTGGAAAACGGAAGAAGTCAGAAGGGGCAAGACCTGTTGAATAAGGCGGGTGTGGTAAAGCTGTTACCTTCTCTTTTTGCAAAAAGCACTGTAACAACTGGCGGACGTATGGGCTGGGGCATTATCATGTAGAAGTCGGACATGTTTGAAACCATTGACTGGGCACCATTTCTGATAGCATTTTTTCAATTTCTTAAATACCACATATTTGTAGTATCTTCCAGTAACGCTTTTGCCCTTTTTCACTGGCACCTGTATTGCAATGCCTTCACCAGAGAAGATTACATACAAAACCTTCTTTGCGCTTAACATGCGTTTAGCAATTACTGTTTTTGGTGGCCCATATTTTATTGCTAACCTTCCTAACAGGTTAAAAATAATGAACCCAAGTTTCATCACCAGTGGCTACATTTGCAAATTTCTTTTCATCATATTTTGGAAATATTTTGAGCAATTATTTGGCTATTTTAAGTCTCTGCTTTTTTTGACCATCAGTCAACAAATGAGGCACCTACCTGGCAGAAATCTTCCTAACATTCAAGACATACTTTAGAATGTAATGAACTCTTGACAGTGAGATGCCAACCATTCATGCTATATCACATACTGTATACCTAGCATCTCTTTCGACAATTTCTTTTACTTTTGACACAATTTTGTCACAAGATGCAGACTTTGGCCTTCCTGATTTGGGTGCACTTACGATCGACTCTAACTCAGAATCAGATTTTTTTTTTTTCATCTATGAACCGTGTCATAGGACACATTAGTAGATCCGTAAACAACAGAAATTTCAGCAAATATTTGTTTCAAAGAACAACATATCTTAGAGCAAGCTTTTACGTAGGCCCGTATTTTCCTCCTCCTTGGCAACACTTTTCTCAACTTTTTTTACTACAGTAGTCAACAACTGCATGTATTCAAATGGCAAATTATCTATCTTTCAATTAGATTTATGGGCACATGTACACATCATTGTGTAGGTATTGGATAGCCCTATACAGGTATGTATTGGTTGTTTCAAGTTGCATGTGCATATCGAGCAACTACAAAATACGCAATTCTTTCGGAACACCTCTCGTATGCTTGGCCACACAAAATGTTGGAAATGGGCATTAATCTGATAAAATTAATCGAGTTTTCTTTCTCAAAAGATAATCAGGTGATCTACTCCTCAGCCCCAATAAGCTCACCATGTTTCAAGGCCCTAGCTCAGATAGTTATCAAGCTATCTTCCTCACAAGACGAACAGACGCATGAACTACTCACGTGCAATATGCACCTTCAACTTTGAAGTTGGGGGAGCATAAACACAATTGCAAACAGTGCATGCATAGTCTAATCAGGGACTCCAATACTTGGCTATAGGTAAGCAGCAAAGATCCTGGATATGTAGGCTGACTTGAGTCTTTACCCGATTTAAGCCTAGCATCCCATAATAGGGACATTAGCAAACAGTGTAGACCCAGATCAGACGCTGCGTTCTGCGGCGTCTGATCAGGGTCTACACTGTTTGCATTAAATACATGAATTTCTATAAAGCATGGTATAATGAAAACTAACCAGACACCCCTTATATTGAGAATGGACCGGTCCAAAGAGTTAAGGTAGAAGAGGCCATTCCGCATAAACAGGTTAATATCTGTATTACACATCCTATTTCATGGCAGACCAAATCTAAGTGGAGGAAGGGAGACAATTTATAACTTCTAAAGTAAATTATTCACCTTCTATCAGTAGATGTGGGTGTGTCAGTCTTGCCAAAAGCTGACAATGTCTTCTGAAGTGATAAGCCATCACCTTGACTGAGACTCCCTGTGTCTGTTGGTTCAAGGTAGATTGTTGCTGGAGTCTCCCTGCAAATTTATACTTTTATTAGAAATTCACCAATGAATGAGCGAAATCACAGCATCTGAATGAATTATCAAGTCCTATTTTCCACAGAAAACAATCTGAAAGCAATGTCAAGCCCTATTTTCTGGAAAAGACACATACAAATTTTTATAAAAGTCTCATCAACTGATTTGTGAGATGAAAATGAGCAATATGGTTCTCCAAAATGGGGTTTGGCATTTTGTTTAAATTCTCATAAAATGTCAAGCCCTATTTCATGAAAAATAGAAAATGTATATTCCAAATGTCACCTGCAGTAGTCTGGTCTATGTAATATTGCCACAAAAACCTTTCAAGATTCAGTCATTAACCCAATTACATGTATTAGTTACTATCTAACTTTACCAATGTAGGGAATGATAATACTTATATATCTATTTACATAGTTTCAACCATCTCCACTATTCCCAAGACATGGTAACAATCATGATGATTTCAGGTTTTTTGACACATCAACACATGAGGGTCATTTGCATCAAAGGCTTCATTAACTTGATTCACTTAAACTATTATATGTCAGGCATGCTTACAAATGTTAAGTTCAATGTACTTTATTTCAACCCTTGTCATGCTGAATAAATTAAGATGCCACGCCCACTTCTAATTTTCAACCAATCAGATTACTTGATCCAGGTTGTTGATACAAATTCACATACTAAATGACAAACGGTGTAGATCCAGATCAGTTGGCTTCCTAAGAAGCCAACTGATCTGGATCTACACTGTTTGTAAAGGCCGGGAATATCCAGGTTCAGCAGGACCAGGGTTAAGTTCAATGTACTTTACACTGCATAATTTCTAAATGAGGCTCATTAGATTTGTTCGCGTTCTTGTTTAACGACATCTCAACCCTTGTGAGTCATTTTGTGTTGTATCCTCCTCCAGAGAAAGCAGACAATGGATTGAAGAGCTAGTAGAGAAGAGGAAAGAAAGAAATAGAGGCGAGGAAGGAAAAAGCAAATGACACTGCAAAAACAGAATACTAACATTCTCCTTCCTCCCTGGAAATAAAGCAGGCCCTTCCCACCATCTTACCCACTAAAGAGGCTTAATTTATAACCATGATGCATTATCTCTCAAAACTTTTGTGATAATTAACCCTTGCCATGCTGAATAAATTAAGATGCCACGCCCACTTCTAAATGTCTAAAGCCAATCAGATTGCATGGTCCAGGCTGTTGCTATAAATTAACGTACTTAATGGCAATCAGTGCAGATCCAGATCAGTTGGCTTCTTCAAGTCAAATGATCTGGATCTATACTATTTGCAAAGACAGGGTATATCAGGGTTCAGCATGACAAGGGTTAAATTGTGTCACATTATATATGTATTAACAGTCTGAAATTTACAGTATATACATTTGTTGGGGTTTTTTTTAGTTGAGGTTTTACTGCCCAGTCAACCCATTAGGGTCATAATGAGCCGGTAAGTTTACCTAACTACAGTTTTTCCTGGGCAGGCTTAGTCCTCTAAGCGGTTAACCAGTATTTGTGCACATTCTTTTGCCGGAAACTGACAACTTCCCTTCTTGAATCAGCAGAATGGAGAGAATGACTCTAGAAAATATGTCATGATCAATCTCCAAGAAAGAATGCACGAAGGACCAGACAGGGTTTGAACCCGTGATCTCCTGATCACCAGTCGGACGCACATCCCACTGAGCCACCGAGGCCTGCCATACATAACGAGATACCTGTGTGATGTTCTGGAGGGTGTTATAGGAGTACAGATGAATGGAGCAACAGATCTGTTATTGTCGACTTCTGGGCTGTAATAATATAATCATAGTTTGGTTAGAATCAGACTAGGCAGTAAATCAAATATTTGCTAGATCTATAATTGTCTAATACTGGGCTGTAATATATTATAGGTTGGGTAGACTCAGACTGGGAAGTAAATCAAACTCATTGCTCTTTATAAGGGCAGTAGCCAGATAAATATTTTTCTTATTTTCCTACACAAAAAAAAAAAAAAAATCTATGTTGTGGGTACTCAATCATGCCATGTTTTTCTCTTAGAAAATTTGACCCCCACTAACCCGACTTTTACTATATCAAAGTCGGGTTAGTGGGGTATTGCTTTCTGATATGTTTCTGATGACTGAGACCATAAAACTCTGCCCAGTTGCCAATAAAATGATGCTCTGTAAGTAATACTGTTAAGACAGTTAACTAGAAACCTGCACACAAAATTCTTAAATATAAAACACAATGAAGAAGCTCAAAACCTATACCAAAATCTACATCTGCATCAAAAAATAATCAAATTACAAATTTTAATGGTTTCCCATGTTAAAAAATAGAGATTTTTAGACTATATTCTGCAGTGCAGGGAACCAGTGTTATCAGAGAAAAGTAGTTCCCCAGGTAAATCTGGTAATACCACCTGTTGTGAACAGACTCATCAGTGTAGGAGAGTTGAGGGCAGTAGCCATAAAACATCTGGTTGAATTATCAGTTGAGCATGAATTTTTTTGCCACTTTTTTTCTAAGAGAAAAACTTGTCATGAATGGAAGCGCTTCAGTTGAGTACCCACAACATATGTTTTTGTAAGGAATAAGAAAAATATCAATACTTCTGGTTGAAAATAGCTATGATTAATCAGAAAACAATGCACAACATAGGCCCCATAACTTAATCTTATACATAAACAGCGAAGGCCCAGATTTACTTTAACTCAATCTGATCTGTGCTTTTGTTGTCAGTCTGATCAGGGCCTTTAGTTTTAGTATACTCTACCATAAGTAATGACCAGATTAAATCTCATTACGAAAACGTGCCTATTCAAATATACAGAAAATTTCACCTCTAAAAACTTTGATATATTTTCACGTTTCTGCTCAAAACATAGATTATGGGTATACTTAGAACAACCTCTGTGAGGCAGTTCTAACGAGTACTCACAATCTATGTTTTTGAGCAAAAGTAAGAAAAATAATGTATACCCCTGTAAACCCCAGTTTTACTATATAAAATTGGGGTTTAAGGGGGTCAAAATTATATAGGCATGTTTTCGTGATGTACAGTATCTAAGTTTAAATGTATTTTATTTAATAAAATACAAAGGACATAAAACGTTAAGGGGATAAAATTGTGTTTCATATTGCAAGTACTCATTAGAATCAGTATTTCAGTTTGGGAAATATCACAAAACTGCATCTTTTATGGGAGCCGGCCACTGTACAATGTTATAGTCGCATTATTAGTCATTTAATATTCCAACTTATATAAGGTAAACACAGTACATATAGAAACTGTTAGAATAGACTAGATTAGACTTTAAAAGATCGGTCAAATTCTGAATATATCTGGGTAGAGCATAACATATTCAAATCCAGGGCCCAGTTGTTCAAAGCGTCGTTAGCTTAATGAGCTCATTAAGGGTCATTTCGTTAACTGTTTTAGCGGATTCAATACACAATATTCTGATATTTTTTGCTGAAAAAATGTGAGTAGCTTTTGCACTGCAAAAGCTACTCACATTTTTTCAGCAAAAATTTTCAGCATATTTGCGTATCACTGGATGTAAATTTTAACGAATCGTTAACTAACGATGTCGTTAGCTTTGAACAACTGGGCCCAGAAGTATAATGATGATTTGGCATTTTATGTCTCGTCCAACTTTATTTAAGTCAAACTGAGACAACAAAGGGGTGATAACTGAAGGCTTTGTGACATGAAGCACCCTACTGTCATGAGATGAACCCGTGCTTCACTTCCAATGGGATTCGGTCCAAGGATCTCATGATCAAAAATCAGAAGCATTAACCTTGTCATGCTGAATAAATTAAGATGCCACACCCACTTCTAATTGTCAGCCAATCAGATTGTTTGATCCAGATTGTTGATACAAATTCACATAATTAATGACAAACAGTGTAGATCCAGATCAGCTGGCTTCTTCAGAAGCCAGCTGATCTGGATCTACACTGTTTGCTAAGACAGGGCATGTCGTGTTCAGCAAGAGAAGGGTTAAATAATCAGCCAATCTAAACCCAAAAATATAAATATGAGCTAACCTTGGCTTTTCATCAGCTTCTATTTCGTCCAGTTTCTCCATGATGGTCAGAATCAATGTTGACTGTGACATCACCGTAGACTTACTCTTTGTTACTTTAGTGGACAGTGGAGTAGGGCGCCGGACTGAAAACAGAAATCAGTACTGCCATAATGTTGTTCAAGTGCCTGGACCTTCTTTGCAAACAATTAATCTTTAACCCATTGTAGTCTGGAGACCCATAAAAGGGTATTTGGCAAACAGTGCAGATCCAGATCAGACACCGCAGAATGCAGCATCTGATCAGGGTCTCCACTGTTTGCAAAAAAAGTGACGCTTTTTTTAGCCAAAAACAAAATAAGAATTTTTCTTACTTTTACATGAAAACATGTTTTGGATACTGATAAATAGCAAAATATTACGTATATTTTTCTTATTTCTCCATGACAACTGGAGCTGTAGCTTGTATCACATTTTAGGCTGATACACTCAAAACTGGTTGTGAGAAAACACGTTTCCAGTCCTATATCAAGCTAATACAATATATCCAGAGATTTTGCCACTATTTCTCTATAGGACGATGTTTAAAGTCAGGAATTTGATTCCCAAGTTTCGGTTTTTTTTTTCTTAAATCCTAAAAAGGAGACTACTGTTGAAGGAAAGAATTTAGTCCAGAGGAAGGAAATTGTCTCCTTTACGAGTATTACCCCAATGAGAAGAAAGATAAATATTTCCACATCAATTATTTCCCCGAAGGTTATCTAATCCCCATTAACCTGTACATCTGTACAGTCTGAGATGTGCTTCCCTATCTGCTGACAACCACAGGAAACTGCAGAATATAACAGATTGTATAGGATGATCTGGATCTCCAAGGTCTACATATCTTCAAAAACCTATTCGATCTTATTACCGCACGGTGCACTTAGGGTTTGCAAAATTACTGGGAAAACCTTTTAGTAAAATATGCATCTAATAAAGGAAAGGTTAGCATAGCAATTCCTGAGAGGATTATTAATAATGCTTAGGCAGTATTTGTTTCTGATTTATTTTCTGGTTTCTGTCTTTATAAAAGCATATGCTAAGGGTACTCATTTGAATTGCCTCGACTTGTCAAGGCAATTCACTTGAGTACCCACTACATATGCTTTTATAAAAAAGTAGATACAAATACACGGGCTGTAACCTGAAGACTACGAAATTGCTTGACTGTGAGCTTATAGGGGTATGTGCGGTAATAAGGTTGAATACAGTATTTTCATATGACATGGCTCATTTTAATACTTAAAGGGCCAAGCGAAATAGCAGCAGACAACATTGTAAAAAAATTTAATTATTTTATGCTTAGCTTGAAATATTAAACATTAAATTCTCTAACAAAATACAAAAAAAACAAACAAACAAAAAAACAACAACAATCAAAATGTTGTCTGCTACAGTTGTGATTGGCACTTTAATGGTTCATTATAAAACAAGTAACCTGAAATATCTTTACGGACTACTTTTAAAAATTCTTCTGTTTATTAACCTTCTGCACAATCTAAACAAATTCAGACTGATGTTTTTATTTCTATTTATAAGAAAACAGGGTTTAACATTCCAATTAGGCTCATTGTATTACAACATAATTTTCCATCCCATTATGAGCGATCTCATTAATTTCTACACTATTAATTTTGCATAAATATTCATTCTGGCCCCAAGGGTTATAAAACTTTTTTCATTCTCAACTGAACTGAGCATGAAATTTCACTTGGCCATAAAATTAAAAATATCAAGAGTTAAAACTTTTTTTATGCTCAACTCAGCTGAGCATGCTCAGCTGAGTTGAACATGAAAGAAGTTTCAAAATTTTGTCAGTATTTTAAGATTTATAAGCAAAACAAATTTCATGCTCAGCTGAGTTGAGCATGAAAAAAGTTTTATAATCTCGGGGCCTGGTTTGCAAGGCTGAAAGATACAACTCAAGGTAAGGTGCTTTTTCAACCAAAATTTGTTGATATTTTTTTTATTTGTCCATAAATTGACTGTGTTGGGGTTTAATGTCAACCCTTGTGGGTCATTTTGTGTCATCTCCCAGAGAAAGCGAGAAAAGAGATAGAAATAGTAGAAGAGATGAAAGAGAGGGACAGAGAAGAAAGAGAAACAGGAATGAAAGTGAAGAAATAGAATAAAAACATTCCCCCTTTACCCTTACCTGCTATGAGGATAGCAGGCCTTGCCCAACTGTAAGCCAAAATCAGTTGGACACCCCAGTGTTGTAAGATACACAATACCTTCACACCACCCGACCACCCCTTATTTGTCCATAAAAAATGCATGTTTTTGGTACTCATTAGAATCGCTTTTGCAAGGCCTTTCTAAGGAGCACCCACAACATGTTTTCGTAGACAAATAAGAAAAATATTTTTCTGATACACCCTTATCTGGAACTATGGAAAGAGCTAAGCAATTTGTGAGTAACATATAGGGGCGTAAAATTTCACTTGCCCGCTGGCATTTGCGAGTAAATTTTAAGGCAGGTCAAGGCTGAAAAAAGCATCTTATTAAGAGCTACAATGTACCTTCTCTTCTCCAAGTGATGTTTTTCTTGGGTACGTGTATCTGTTCAAACAGCAGTTTCCTCTGTACACTCGGCAGTATAGAAGTGTAGCTGTCCACTATAGCATTCCTGGAAGCTGCTCGCTCTCTTGCACTAGAACTAGGGTCACTCTGAAATCAATTTGGTAACATCTAGTATAATTTCAAACAAGTACATAGCTCTAGATAAGAGGGGGAAGCAGGTAAATATTTTTTCTTATTTTCCACACAAACATGTTCTGGCTACTCTTATACACACCTCGGTGGAGCGCTTCTAATGAGTGTGAAGAACTAAGACAAATATCAACTAGTACTAGTGTTTTCAGAGAAAACAGACGTCCCCATCTTGAATTTTCAGTTTTTCAACTGCTGTCTCCCATTGAGAATTAGTTCAGTCACTAAAATCTAATCAGTTCTTTGTTATGTCCCAATCATATAGCCACGAAAATTTGGTAAGAACCACTGGTTCACAATATAATATTGTGCAGACAAGAAAGTCATGCCAATGCCGAGGGGATCCATACAAAGAACAATATGTCCACCTCCCCTTAGGATGGGGTTGGGGGGGGGGGTTACATCATACTTTTTGGTCAAAAAAGGTGCCTTATTTGGAGCTATGTTGGATATATCTTTTGGATTTTAATATTAGTGAGAATGAAAATCAAAAATCACAAAATGAGTACACTGCAGCGCCGTTATAACGCGGTCGCTTATAACGCGGAAACCGTTATAACACGGTTGGGCCTTGGCTCCCGTTTTTTTCCCCACCAGTTTGAAAGTGTTGCCCTTTTTCCGCGGAACGCGGCAGTCTAAAAATCGCCAGCCGTGACCATATACTCGCTGATTTACTCATTCTTTTTTACCAAACTTTTCATCAGTTTTTGTCTTTAGGCTATTTCAGATCACGTCCGCGCACCATTTAAAAGCCATACTACGGTAACTGGCACAGCCCTCAACGATAATTTTCATGTATTATAAGTGAAATAAAAGAAATAATAAGAGTAACTTACGCAACACAAATTAATTACATAATTATCCTAACACAGTCATAAATCAACACTTCATTGTCCTCTTTGCTGTAATAGTAGTCTGATAATTAATCCGTTTGTGTGACGTGTGAATGCACTGCCACAGTCCATAGCTCCAGATTAGGTGTCTTTTTTTTTTCTTTTTTAATTAAAGAAGACTGTTATTTTTCCTTATTTCTCCATGAAATTGTAGGTTTTGGGTACTCTCTGGAAGGGCCTCAGCGAGGCACTTCCAATGAGTTTCCACAACCTACGTTTACGTGGAGAAATAAGAAATTTAATATGTGGAGACCCCTCTAGTCTGGAGCTGTGGATAGACCCTCTTATCTGGAGCTATGACAGTCGGCATGTCCAAATAGATCAAAGAAACGGGTCAAGTGTGAATACACTGAGATAGCTTAAAGCTCCAGATAAGGTGTCTTTTTTTTTAGTTAAAAAGTACTGCTACCCTAGGTTAACGGAAATAGACTGCTGGGAAAGAGATGTACTTTCTGGACAAACATGAAACTAAGACTGGTCAGTGCTCTTTATAAAAAAAAAAAAAAAATATCTGAGAATAGATTTTTTTATTGTGAAAGAAATCAACAGCAGCAATAAAAACTAACCAAGCAGGTAAGCCTGTCCCTTTTAACATGTTACTAAACATCTGAAGCAACAGTTGGTATTGATTTTTTCTGGACCTGTTGCTAAACCCTTAGCATGCTGTGTGCATATAATTAGCAGACCACCTTCTGAAATATTTTTTTCTTATATCCTCAGGCTGCAAGATTTTGACACTGCATTCAAACTTGAGAAAATTTGCATGACAAAAGTTGTTGTTTGAAAAAAAAAAAAGAAAGAAAGAAAAAGAAAAATATCAATTTGTCATCTGCTGAATTTTTCCAGGGAGCAACAAAGGTTATTTTTTTGACACGCAGATCAACTGCGACATGCTCAAGACATGCTCAAGACAATTTCCGGGCAAGGACAGGTTGTTTATTACACAGTTATTCATAATGCAAGACTGTTGCAGTTAGTTCCCTTGAATGATCATAAAAAAAAAACAAAACAATTTAAGCTTAAAAAAATTATTATTTACTGGATTAAAAGAATAAAACGGAAATCAGGCACGGTACATGCACAAAGTTTCAATAAAAAAAAAAAAAATAAATAAATAAAAAAGGAACATACAATATAACATACATGCAATGTGTAATATCCCATAATAACTGGAGGAAACTGCAGTGGTGCAAGTGGGTGTGGTTGTCATGTTCCGTATTACGCGGACCACGTATAACGCGGACCACGTATAACGGGGTCAGTGTTCATGGCTCCCGACAACCGCGTTATAACGGCGCTGCAGTGTATTTGCCTTAAATATTCAGACATACAGGCCTGAGCAGCACAGCAGACCGAGATAAAAAAGTGGTGGGTTCCTAGTTTTTTGTTTGTCCTCTTTCTTTTTTTTTTGTGTTGTCATTTCTGTAATTAATTCCTTATCCACTGCCTTAGGAGGGCTGTGTTTCATGATTGTGACCTTTGCTGGGTATTTCCATATTTATTTTTTGCTGTTATTCTTAATTCTCCATGAAAACATATTTGTGAGTACTCAACAGAGGCACCTTAATATCTTTTTTTATATGGATACTAGTCTTATCTGCAGGGGTTTTTCTACTCTATCCAATCATATTTTGCATTATAAAACTCTTAAATAACCAATAATCTGGGAAAAAATTTGCTGTGGCGTGAATTCTGGCGGCCAATTGCTGATGTCTTGATGACCTGGGCCCAGTTGTTCAAAGCTAACAATGTCGTTAGTTAACAATTCGTTAAAACTTAGATCGAGTGATATGCAAATATGCCAAAATTTTTTGCTGAAAAAATGTGAGTAGCTTTTGCAGTGCAAAAGCTACTCACATTTTTTCAGCAAAAAATATCAGAATATTGTGTATTGAATCCGCTAAAACTGTTAACAAAATGACCCTTAACGAGCTCGTTAAGCTAACGACACTTTGAACAACTGGGCCCTGATAAATTTTGGCAGCCTACTCATCATTAACTCTTGACATGGACACAGCAATTTGTGTAAACACGGAGGAGATTGATGATGATGGCGGTATCAATGCATTGGTTGATTGGATTTTTCTGAGCAGGAGCAGGCTTACTGCTATAATGAAGAAAGATCTAATCAACTGAAAGTATACTTTAATAACCACAAGTGTTGTAGTGTGATTGTATGGGGGCGGTGTGACGACCGTATAATGAAAATGAGCGTCATCTGTACACTCTCAGTATAATAAATCGTATGTGCCAAATGGTTTGGCAGAATGTGATTTTCAGGACGTAATGCCTGATTTTAACTGTTTTGCAGTGTCCAAGGTGTAATTTGCTGTTATGCTGGTGTCAGCACATTAAGTATATAGTGTATAGGGCAGAAGTAAGCCCAATTTAACTGTGAAGTATTTGATAAATTTTGAGTTATTATAATGTCCTATGACATCGGCTTTTGACCGCTGGAACTCCAGCTGGCAGCCACATTACTTCCACAGAAAAAGAATGTTGAGATTAATATGTTGTTCTCTTTATTTTACTGCATATGTATGCATATAGTTTTACATGTCTCTAGTCAGGGGATAAATCAGGTTATATAGTTATGTGTTGGTTTGAATCGGTGCCTCATAAAATAATGTAAATGGGACAAACACCAGTAAATGCATTAGTATGAACTTACCAGAATGCTGTGTTTAAGTTTGTCATTCAAATGTATAGCTTCAGCAAACCTTGCCCTCTGTAGATAATGCATCACTAAAAGTTCCTGGGAGTAAGGTTCTGTACTCTCCATCAAGTAACTGACCAATAGCTGCTCTTCTTTTGTTGTCAATGGCAACTGCAGCAGGCGGTCCACGGTCTTTGCTGTAGTAAACAAAACCCATAGCTCTGGATAAGGCATGTCTTTCAACCAAAAAATGTTGACACTTTTCTTATTTGTGCACAAAAACATACACTGTGAGTACTCATTAAAAGCTCCATATTCCTCAAAAATAGCTATTTTTTATCCAAGAATGGTTTAATAAATTGATATATAGTATTAATACGATCATAAAATGTGGCATCTGACAACCTGTAAAATTTCAGTTAGTCTCGTTTTTGAACTGGATCAAAAGTCAAATGATTTTTTATCATATCTCTGAATTAATGTTGGCAACATTAATTCAGTGATACGATAAAAAATCATTTCATTTCAAGAACAAGAGACTAACTGAAATTATACAGGTGATCAGATGCCACATTTTATGATTATATTAATACTACATATCAATTTATTAAATCTTTTAAAAATGTCTACTTTTGAGGAATATGGAGCCTTTAAAATGAGTGCCCAGGTTTCCACTAGAACATATTAAGAGTACTCATCAGAACCACCTCAGCATGGCATTTATAATTGACCTAGCACTCCTCCTTATCTGCCTTGGCAGATTACGCATAGCTTCTAAGTATATACTCAATCTCTGACAACTGCGTCAGGGAGTCGACTCTTTGGCTCAGTGGTTAGAGCATTGGATTTTTATCCGGGAGGACCGGGTTCGATTCCCAAGGCAGGCATGAGATTTTTGTCAGCTATGCTTCATTCCATTGTTACGACTATTATATCGTAAGATGGGGGCTTGTCCGGGATAGTACTTTATACGCCGAAAATGACTTCAAGTCATCATAAATGATGACTTCCTTGAACAGGGGGAGTGTTACGACTTAGCACTCCTACCTTCGATTATCTGCCTTGGCAGATTACGCATAGCTTGGCAGATACCCACAATGTATGTTTTTTGCACATAAATAAGGAAATACTTCTCTGTATACCCCTATTATTTGAGCTATGATTAAACCTTCTTATTCAGTAAAAGAATACATACAATACACTAAATATTAGAACATCTTAACTCCTTACCATATTTGTCCTAAAATTTGAACAAATCCATTTTAATACCTGCTGATGTGTCTTAAAAGCCTACTGGATGAGTGGCAGATAGTGTGGCCCTGAAGAAATGCCATATTGTTTGCTCAAACATGTCTGTCTTTAAATAAATACTTATGCCTTCTCTTGCTGAACACGACATGCCCTGTCTTAGCAAACAGAGTAGATCTAGATCAGTTGGCTTCTAAAGAAGCCAACTGATCTGGATCTGCACTGTTTGTCATTAAATATGTGAATTTCTATCAAAAACCCAGATCAAGTAATCTGATTGGTTGGAAATTAGAAGTGGGTGTGGCATCCTAATTTATTCAGCATGACAAGGGTTACAAGTTATTATGGTACTATAAATCTGACTGCAGTTTGATCTGGTTCTGCATTGCTCAATCGATATCTGTCTGAATTTTCAGGGTAAGTACATACGGTAATTGCATTTATGTCCACTTAGATAAACATTTCCAATTTCGCAACTCTGGCCATGAGCAGTAAGCGACTATCCCTTATCATTCCAGCATAAATACAACATGCTCAATTCAGTTTGCTGTTTTATGTTGTAAAATAAGTATGCCGAATAAAAATGCTGATGTTTGTATTTCTGCCATTGTGTCTGGTACTCTCTAGAACTGCCTTTAACCCTTGTCCTGCTGATAAAGTAATCTGATTGGCTGAAATTAGAAGTTGGAGTGGCATCCTAATTTATTCAGCAGGACAAGGGTTAATTAATAGTGTTATTAAGCAATCTAATGAGTATTCTGAAAATACATTTTGGTGGAGAAAAAAAAGAAACAAGATTCCAATATGCATCTCTTCATTATCACTGATTTAGCATGAAATGACACATACAGAAATGGCACATCAAGTTGACAAAAACCTTACTTTGCTGACAACCAAGAAACATATGGGACATAAGATCTGCCATGTTGGTATGGTCCCTACACATCCTTTGGTACTCTAAGGCTTCTGCCGTCAACCTGTAATATAAATCATCACTTCTGTCATCACTTACTCAACTGGTATTGTACTGAAACCTTTTTTCTACTGTCTTGTAAGAGAGGACACAAATCAAATGCCATGCCCTATTTCTGGAGAAATGCTCATCTGTAATCTAACAGCTGCTACTAACATAAAGAGGTCTTATAGCACAAAAAGGGGTGTTCAATGAATGTTACCTAACTTTTTCAAGAATATAGCGGAAGGTATACATGTCTTCTTTTGATGAAAGCCTACATAAAACTTGTACTATACAGTCTATATTTCCAATCCTTACACTGAGACTGGTTTTGACTTTAGGTAGCCATGAGAATAGATTTGCAAATGAGCGTGCCTCCCACCACCAGATGGAAGCACACAATTTGTGTATTTGATATACATGTAGACAGCCTGAGAAAGTAATTTCCGAGCAGAAAATAACAAGGAAGTGACAATCATTTCCAAGCAAATACTGACAATGTAACAAGTGACTGGACTGAAAGTGACTGCTTCCCAATACCTAAAATGCGAGTGGAAGATAATCAACAAGAGCTGTCGTAGGACAGCGAGCTCGCCTGCTGGGTATATTTTATATTGTAACATTTTTATCATTAAGCCATATTATATAGGTCACACTGACCTAGATGTATTTGTATGTAAATCATTTTGTCACATAGATATAATAATCCAGGTACGACAATTCTCCATGAAATAGTAATAAAAATAAAAGGCAAAATCACTGAAGCATGAAATATAGGTCACAATGACCTAGATATAGTAAGTGGTCATTCATTGGGTCACATGGAACTAATATCCCAGGTGTGACATTTATCCAACAAATAGTATTCAAGATATAAGGCAAAATCACTGAACCATGAAATATAGGTCACACCAACAGAGATATATTTTGACGTCAATAATCGGGTCACAAGGAACTAATATCCCAGGTGTGACATTTATCCAACAAATAGTATTCAAGATATAAGGCAAAATCACTGAACCATGAAATATAGGTCACAATGACCTAGATATAGTAAGTGGTCATTCATTGGGTCACATGGAACTAATATCCCAGGTGTGACATTTATCAAACAAATAGTATTCAAGATATGGCAAAATCACTGAACCATGAAATATAGGTCACACCAACAGAGATATATTTTGACGTCAATAATCGGGTACAAAGGAACTAATATCCCAGGTGTGACATTTATCCAACAAATAGTATTCAAGATATAAGGCAAAATCACTGAACTATGAAATATAGGTCACACCAACAGAGATATATTTTGACGTCAATAATCGGGTCACAAGGATCTAATATCCCAGGTGTGACATTTATCCAACAAATAGTATTCAAGATATAAGGCAGAATCACTGAACCATGAAATATAGGTCACAATGACCTAGATATAGTAAGTGGTCATTCATTGGGTCACATGGAACTAATATCCCAGGTGTGACATTTATCCAACAAATAGTATTCAAGATATAAGGCAAAATCACTGAACCATGAAATATAGGTCACACCAACAGAGATATATTTTGACGTCAATAATCGGGTCACAAGGAACTAATATCCCAGGTGTGACATTTATCCAACAAATAGTATTCAAGATATAAGGCAAAATCACTGAACCATGAATTATAGGTCACAATGACCTAGATATAGTAAGTGGTCATTCATTGGGTCACATGGAAGTAATATCCCAGGTGTGACATTTATCCAACAAATAGTATTCAAGATATAAGGCAAAATCACTGAACCATGAAATATAGGTCACAATGACCTAGATATAGTAAGTGGTCATTCATTGGGTCACATGGAACTAATATCCCAGGTGTGACATTTATCCAACAAATAGTATTCAAGATATAAGGCAAAATCACTGAACCATGAAATATAGGTCACAATGACCTAGATATAGTAAGTGGTCATTCATTGGGTCACATGGAACTAATATCCCAGGTGTGACATTTATCCAACAAATAGTATTCAAGATATAAGGCAAAATCACTGAACCATGAAATATAGGTCACACCAACAGAGATATATTTTGACGTCAATAATCGGGTCACAAGGAACTAATATCCCAGGTGTGACATTTATCCAACAAATAGTATTCAAAATATAAGGCAAAATCACTGAACTATGAAATATAGGTCACACCAACAGAGATATATTTTGACGTCAATAATCGGGTCACAAGGAACTAATATCCCAGGTGTGACATTTATCCAACAAATAGTATTCAAGATATAAGGCAGAATCACTGAACCATGAAATATAGGTCACAATGACCTAGATATAGTAAGTGGTCATTCATTGGGTCACATGGAACTAATATCCCAGGTGTGACATTTATCCAACAAATAGTATTCAAGATATAAGGCAAAATCACTGAACCATGAAATATAGGTCACACCAACAGAGATATATTTTGACGTCAATAATCGGGTCACAAGGAACTAATATCCCAGGTGTGACATTTATCCAACAAATAGTATTCAAGATATAAGGCAAAATCACTGAACCATGAAATATAGGTCACAATGACCTAGATATAGTAAGTGGTCATTCATTGGGTCACATGGAAGTAATATCCCAGGTGTGACATTTATCCAACAAATAGTATTCAAGATATAAGGCAAAATCACTGAACCATGAAATATAGGTCACAATGACCTAGATATAGTAAGTGGTCATTCATTGGGTCACATGGAACTAATATCCCAGGTGTGACATTTATCCAACAAATAGTATTCAAGATATAAGGCAAAATCACTGAACCATGAAATATAGGTCACAATGACCTAGATATAGTAAGTGGTCATTCATTGGGTCACATGGAAGTAATATCCCAGGTGTGACATTTATCCAACAAATAGTATTCAAGATAAAAGGCAAAATCACTGAACCATGAAATATAGGTCACAATGACCTAGATATAGTAAGTGGTCATTCATTGGGTCACATGGAAGTAATATCCCAGGTGTGACATTTATCCAACAAATAGTATTCAAGATATAAGGCAAAATCACTGGACGGTGAAATCTAGGTGACCTGGACCGTAAAATGTAGGTCACCATGACCTTCACTCTCTTACACTTAAACGGATGTCACATAGTTAGCTGATGTATAACCAGTTGTGTCTATAACCTGTAGGCATATAAGATTTTACAAATGTGTCCTAGATTTTGACCCCTAGCCCCACCCCAAGGCCCACCCTGAGGTATGAACCCAGGGGTATGTTCTTTTGGAATCTCAGAAGACTCGTCCAGGTACCAAAAGTCTAAATATGAATGCTCTATGAGGAGTGAAAGTCAAGATATAAGAATTTGAAAAACTTTAACACAGTATTACAAAGGTGTCCTAGATTCTGACCCCTAGCCCCACCCAGGGGCATGAACCCAGGGGTTTATTCTCTTGGAATCTCAGAAGACCCTCCAAGGTACCTAAGTTCCAAATTTGATGCCTCTGTGAGGAGTGACTGTTGAGATAAAAGCATTTGAAAAACTTTAACGCAGTGTGACGGGAACGGGAACGCAAACGCAAACGCAAACGCAAACGTGGACGACCGGGGTGACTACAATAGCTCTCCTTGTACTCGGTACAGGCGAGCTACTAAAAACTGTCACTTTAAATTGTTATATTATGTCCATCTGCACTTACTTTTTTATGCCATATTTACTCCCGCACTTTCTTTTTATGCTAAAATTACTCCTGCTTTATGCTTAAATTACTCGGGCACTTTCTTTTTATGTTTAAATTACTCTTATACTTTCTTTTTATGCTTAAATTACTCCTGCACTTTCTTTTTTATCCATTAATTACACCTGCACTTTCTTTTTTATGCTTAAATTACTCCTGCACTTTCTTTTTATGCTTAAGTTACTCTTGCACTTACTTTTTATGCTTAAATTACCCTTGCACTTTCTTTTTATGCTTAAATTACTCCTGCATTTTCTTTTTATGCTAAAATAACTCCTGCACTTTCTTTTTTATGCTTTAATTACCCCCGCACTTTTTAATGCTTAAATTCCTCCTGCATTTTTTTTTTATTCTAAAATAACTCCTACACCTTCTTTTTATGCTTAAATTACTCCTGCACTTTCTTTTTTATGCTTTAATTACCCCCGCTTTTTAATGCTTAAATTCCTCCTGCACTTTTTTTTTTATGCTAAAATAACTCCTACACTTTCTTTTTATGCTTAATTTACTCCTGCACTTTCTTTTTACGCTAAAATTACTCTTGCATTTTCTTTTTATGCTTAAATTACTCTTGCACTTTCTTTTTATGCTTAAATTACTCCTGCACTTTCTTTTTTATGCTTAAATTACCCCTGCACTTTTTTAATGCTTAAATTACTCCTGCACTTTCTAACTCCTGCACTTTCTTTTTATGCTTAAATTACTCCTGCACTTTCTTTTTTATGTTTAAATTACTCCTGCACTTTCTTTTTATGCTTAAATTACTCCTGCACTTTCTTTTTATGCTTAAATTACTCCTGCACTTTCTTTTTATGCTTAAATTACTCCTGCACTTTCTTTTTTATGTTTAAATTACTCCTGCCCTTTCTTTTTATGCTTAAATTACTCCTGCACTTTCTTTTTTATGCTTTAATTACCCCTGCACTTTTTTAATGCTTAAATTGCTCCTGCACTTTCTAACTCCTGCACTTTCTTTTTATGCTTAAATTACTCCTGCATTTTCTTTTTATGCTTACATTACTTCTGTACTTTCATTCTGTGCCTAAATTACTCTTGCACTTTCTTTTTTTATGCTTAAATTACTCCTACACTTTCTTTTTTATGCTTTAATTACCGTTGCACTTTTTTAATGCTTAAATTTTTCCTGCACTTTCATTTTTATGCATGAATTACTCCTGCACTTTGCTTTTATGCTTAAATTACTCCTGCACTTTTTTTATGCTTAAATTATTTCTGCACTTACTTGTTATTCATAAATTATTCCTGCACTTTCTGTGCTAGATGTGACATTATCTTATGTAATAACTCATACTGTTATATGGCTGGTTCTAAAATCAGATGCATTATTACATAACTTACCCATTAGCTAGGAATACGGTCAACTTCAGTTTTACCTCCTCAGGGGTAGTTAGGGCCGGCTTAATGCTGCTGATATATCTGAGTGCCATCTTACTGTCACCTTGATAAAGAAGGGACTTGATTACTCTCTTGTGTTGCCACTTGCTATATTCTGCTGTCACCAGAGGGTCTAACATCAACACAAGAGCTTCCTACAATTGTAGATAATGAATATAAAAAAAGATACCTGAACTGATTACATTAAATAGCATAGCTCTAAGTAAGAGGAATACCTGGATAATTGCTTTTTCTTATTTCTTAATGAAAACATAAGTTGTGGGAACTCATCAGAAGTGCCTCACTGATACCTACAACATGTTTTCATGAAGAAATACTAAAAAAATATACTTTTTAGTTGGGGAAAAAAAAAAAAAAGTTTATATGGAGCTATGAATATTTGTACACTGATCGATTGTGTTGGGGTTTAATGACACTTCAACCCTTGTGGGGCATTTTGTGTCATCTCCCAGAGAAAGGGAGAAAAGAGATAGAAGAGCTGAAAGAGAGGGACAGGTAAGAAAGGGGAACAGGAGTGAAAGAGAAGAAACAGAAGAAATAAAAACATTCCCCCTCTACCCTTACATGCTACAAGGATAGCAGGTCTTGCCCAACTGTAAGCAATATCAGCTGAATGCCCCGGTGACATGAGATACACGACACCTCTGCACCACTCCACCACCCCAATATTTGGACACTGCAACTTTGTATTACATTTATCCTGAAACTGTACAAGTTCCTTCCACTACCTGGTATTGTGTTTAATGAAAATGGGAATGGATACTTACAGGGGAGACAATTATCAAATTTAATTTTGCCCCTTTCTGAAGAGGGGTCTACTCAGGATCAAATTTTTTCTTTTTAGAGTGTCTTGACTTGTTTGAAAGCAAACAGGAAGTCACAAACATTATGAAAAATGGTGGTAAAACATGTATCAAGCCCCATTAAAAAGCACTGATGGAATGCAGGACCTGACAAATCCAGTGCCTGGCTGCCTGGAGAAGTACAAAACTGGGCTCATCAAGTATAATTTTGTTTGTTTAGACCTGTATCTAACATCAAAGTACATTGTAGCAACTAAAATTATTCAGGCATTTACAAGACATAAAAATTTAAAACTTTAATGTAAAACATCAACATTTTGAAAGTGTATAAGTCCATGCCTGTGATTTTGACTTCAAAATCAACAATGGAGGTGGAGCTTGTACTAAATAGAACTTCAGACCCTGTTTCTAACCAACTCACCTCAAAGTCCCTGTGATCCAACAACCAGAATCCCTGTATCAGCTTCACCAAGGTGAAAGGAATGTTGAATCGTTTTGCAAACCCACTGACTTTCTCCGAGAACTGAAAATAGTTGCATGTAAAATCAGTCTAAGCTTATACTGTATTTACTCTAAATAATCAGACAGACTGGCCTGAGCAAACAGCTTAAGTCCAGATGAGATGACACTGCATCTGGTAGGGTCTACATTGTTATCGACTCATCCAGCATTTTTAGACAGATCAAGTTATAGACGAAATGGACAGCCCCACAAAACACTCCATCCCCACACAATGGGGGTTTGGTTTGTGGTGTTGAGTGATGGGTCCTGTGCTGCGATTGTGGATTGGAGTTGTCGTGTGAGTGTAAGGGAGTTTGGTGCAGGACTGTGTGTTTAGGAAGGGGGCAAGGGTGGTTGACAGGGAGTGGTTGTGAGGATTTAGGCCTGGGCAGCAACTGCAGGCTTTTGTTTGCCACTAGTGACCAGTCTGGTGGTAAGCAGTGCAAGTCCCGTGACATCACAAAGTCAAGATCACAGTCTGATGATGGTTCTCAATGAGAACAGAAACTGTCACAGTAAGTGTAAATTTGTATTTGGATATGATTAAAAGAAGTCTTTGGATAGAAGTTTAATTCTATCTTTGTTTGTGTTGAGGTTTTACGGCCTAGTCAACCCAATGGGGTCATGTCGAACGCAGTCAGTTTACCTAACCACATGTTTACTGGGCAGGCTTAGTCCTCTAAGTGGTTAACCAGTATTTGCACATTCTTTCGCCAGAAACTGACAACTGCCCTTCTTGAATCAGCAGAAGGGGGAGAACGACCGTAGAAAATATTTCATGATCAATCTCCACGAAAGAATGTTGCCGACCTCGGCGGGGGTTGAACCTGCGACCTCCTGGTCTCCTTAATTCTATCCTGATTAACCATTTCGTGAATATGCTATTTTTACCTTTATAAGGCAGTAATTAAAATGTTTTGTTGGGTTTTTTTTGTTTTGTTTTTTTCCATTACAATATTGTAGACACCCATTTATTACAAGTCTAACAGGTTTCCACACATTTGTTTCGGAGAAATTTGAAAAAAAAAAGAAAAGATTTCAACACATATTATCTTCACTTTTAGACCTTGGCTTGGGGATACCCATAACTACTAAAGGCTCCATATTCCTCAAAAATAGACATTTTATTATCCATGAAAGGTTTAAAATATTTTAATACAGTCATAAAATGTAGCAACTGACAGCCCTTAAAATTTCACTTAATCTCTCATTTTTGACTGGATCACAAATGAAATGATTTTTATCGTATCTCTGAATTAAAGTTGCCAACATTAATTCAGAACTACAATAAAAAAATCATTTCAGACTTGATTCGGTTCAAAAACATGACACTAACTGAATTTTTACACACTGTCAGATGCCACATTTTATCATCCTATTAATACCATATGATCAATTTATTAAACCTTTGGATAAAAAATGTCTATTTTTGAGACATATGGAGCCTTGAACCCTTCTCTTGCTGAACATGACATGCCCTGTCTAAGCAAACAGTGAAGATCCAGATCAGTTGGCTTCTGAATATGTGAATTTCTATCAAAAACCTAGAAGTAATCTGATTGCCTGGAAATTAGAAGTGGGTGTGGCATTTTAATTTATTCAGCAAGGCAAGGGTTAAAAGAATACAAAGAGTTTCTAAAGATATGTGTTACCTGTTCTGAGTTATCTGTACTGTCAACAGACACTAGGTCTAAGAGAACATAGAGAACAAGACAGTGTTTAGACATCATGTCAACATCCTCTAGAAGGTACGTAGATAGCAATGCCTGAAAAATATTCTCAGTAATTGAATTGTATTGTAAGATAACCTGGCATATACGTGTATCAAGTGCTTCAAGAAAACCAACTCTGTTGTATGTAACAGCTCTGGACAAGTGGAGTGTTCAGAAGATAATTTTTGTTGTTTTTACACAAAAATATGAGCCAGCACATGACAAAATCTACAATAAGACCTCCTGGTCTCTAGTCGGATGGCGCATCCAACTGAGCCACCGAGACCAGCATTAACGAGGTCATTAAGCTAATGATGCTTTGAACAACTGGGCCCTGGACAATTAGGGTAATGAGTTATTGATTAGTTAGGTGATGATATTCTCTACTAATTCGAAATATTGTTTGTGAAGTGAAACCTGAATGATGAGGAATTATAGCAATGGTTAATTTTGCACAAATGAAAAACATTGTTTTGTGTGCAAGCATAGCAATCAATTTATTTTTTTTTTTTTTTTGCTGTCATTTAATTTTGTACCACTAATCTTCCACATAATCACCACAATTTCAACAAATACCTTCACTCAAAACAACACAAGCTGATTTTCCCAATGCATTATTAAATGATTTATTGTATCGAGATCCTGTAAAGGGAAATATAAACTTACATGAAAGCTCGGGGGAGGGTATAAGCCAGTGCCCCCTTCCCTTTCCCAGAGGTCATGAACCCCCATCTGTTCTACCATACCATCCACCATCAGCAAGTCTGTCTCACCAATATCACTGCAACAAATATATTTTCTGGCTAAGTAACAGAAAAAAAATTCCATAGGCAAATAACAAAGATCTAGACCAGCCAGACTCGTCAGGTCTTTGCTGTCCTCAGCAAAACTCAAGGTGAGATGCTTTTTTACAACTCAAAAACACTAGCATTATTCTTATTCTCCATTAATATGTATGTTGTAAATGTATGTACTCAATAGAAGCACTTCAGTGGTATTCAGTATACATTCTACATGGTCTTCAGACTTTACTAGAAAAATCAGGTTCCTGTACATTGCAATTAAGCAACAGACCAATTTGTTCAGGAGCAATGAAAGTTGCTTATTACCTCAGATATTGTTTGAGAGAATACTTCAATGAAGTGCAAATTCAGAACTGGATGTTTACGATGCCATCTTGTGAATAATGACCATAACCTTCTGATTGAAAGCATCTTGATGATCAAGACAACCAAGTAACTTCCTTTTCTGTGAAAATCATTATAAGGACAAAGTATGTTTTTTATCCACCCACCATTCCAGCCACTTCATTCACTTTTCCATTGTAAAGAATGTCAGAAATACATTTCATTTACAATACTCTATTAATTTTCAATGTTGAATTTCTATTTTCATTTCTGATCCATTTGTTCAAGGGACTGCTTGGGCTATATTCTTAATCCTTGCTATGCTGAATAAATTAAGATGCCATGCCCACTTCTAATTTTCAGCCATCTTGATCCAGGTTGTTGATACAAATTCACATACTTAACGACAAATAGCGAAGAAGCAAACTGACCTGGATCTAGTTATTGATATAAATTCACATACTGAATAATGACAAACAGTGCAGAAGCCAAGTGACCTTGATCAACACTGTTTGCAAAGGCAGGGCAGGAGATGGCCTTTGTACAAGCCTTTGGCTTAATGTCAGATCCTGGATAATATGTATTAGTCTATTTTTTATACATGTAACTGAAGCAAACAAAACATGCTTAAACCAAAGGCAGGGCATATCCCGGTTAAGCAGGACCCGGGTTAATATGTGAATTTAACCCTTACAATGCTGAATAAATTAATATGCCACATCTACTTTATTTTTCAGCCAATCAGATTACTTGATGCAGATTTTTGAAATACAAATCCACATACTTAATAACAAAAACAGTGCAGATTCAGATCACCAGATATTTTTTCTTTCTGAACAAGTTTTTTTTTTTAATTATAATAAATCATAGGTCCAGATAAGTGTATCAGGTAAATATTTTTCTTATTTCTCCATGAAAACATATGTTGTGCGAGGCACTTCTAATGAGTATACCATAACATGTTTTCATGGAGAATTAAGAAAAATATCAACACTTTTGGATTAAAAAAGTATCTTATCAAGAGCTATGATAAATGCACTACCTATGAATATCTTGAATTTCTCCTCTTCTCTTCTTGTAAGCTTGTATCAAACTGCAAGCAGGATAGCTGTACTGGTTTACAAGCAGCTCTTCAGCCTCTGAAAAATCGAATTGTGGACTGCATTAACCCTAAAGTCCTAATCACAACTGCAGCAGACAACATTTTGATGATTTTTTTTTTTTTTTTTTTTTTTTTTTTCAGAGAAATAAGGCTTGACATTTCATGTGAATTGTCTGCCTATCAATGTCATTAGCTCTAATTTTGCTTAGCCTTTTAACCTTTCTCTTGCTGAACATGACATGCCCTGTCTTAGCAAACAGTGTAGATCCAGTTCAGTTGGCTTCTGAAGAAGCCAACTGATCTGGATCTACACTGTCATTAAATATGTGAATTTCTATCAAAAACCCAGATCAAGTAATCTGATTGGCTGGAAATTAGAAGTGGGCGTAGCATCTTAATCTATTAAGGGTTGAAATTAATCAACGGATTCTAAAAACAATGTCCCTTGGGAGCAAAGAAACACTCATAAAACTAAAAATAGCTGAAGTTTCCGGTTTCCTGGACCAGATAGCTAGTTTAGGCCAATTAGATACTACAAAAGGAACCTGTAATGATATTTGAGGTCATTGGTTGCATTGAATAGTGGAAAACTTAGCACTGACCATTAGAAAATGTTCAGGAGGTTTTAATTGTCTGTTACAGTGTGGATGCACAGGCTGATCTGAGTCTCTGCTGTTTGCACAAGTTATATTGCAGGTTTTGTTGTGCGCTGGCTCAGTTAACAAAATATTCTGCCCCTTCCCCAAATTCATCTTCCTTTCAAACTCGTTAAAGGAGACTGGGAGTTACATGCGGTTTCTCATTCCAGGACCCAGAAAAAATATGTTGGCAAAGCAAATTTGTTTCTATTATTATTACGGTAAATGTTCTAAAATTTCAAACAGTTTATTTTTTAGGTCTAAATTTTGCTTTTTATTTGATTGGTTCTTGAAATACTTATTGGAATGGTAAACAGTGAAGACCCTGATCAGACTGCTCCTTCAGGAGCAGTCTGATCTGTGTCTGCACTGTTTGCATATACCATTTTGTCAGATATCTTCGTGTACGAAATTTCAGGACATTTATCGTATTTCTTGAGTAAAACTGTGAACCTCTGAGTTACAAAATGACCTAATGCATCCAATCAAAACCTTTGTACACATTGTACCATACAAGCTGGTTTGAGTATTCATTAATAGTGATAATGTGTTCCCACAAAGCATCTATTATGAACATGGGACAGTCAACTTAGTAAAGAACTAATACAAGATCTAATTAAAGCAGTATAAATAGTTCATTCAGTGAGAGATATTTACCATCATTTTCCGGAAGGAGCTTCATTTCAACAAACCAGAGAACCACAGAGAGGTGACTAGAGATTAAGCTGGTAACCAGCTGTTTACTATTCAAATCCATTTGACCTGTTGGGATAAAAACAGATATGAGACACATAACACATAACGCATAACCCTTTCACCCCTGAGTTTCTGAAGTGGACTCTTCCATCTTCGATACCGGACAGAACTATTGTTCCAAATAGGTCTCAGCCAAAAATCAAAACAGAATGGCAATGTAGATCCTGATGAGATGGCTCATTATGAGCCTTTCATCAGGATCTACATTATTTCCAAAAACATTGTTCTGGTCTGAAGGACTGAAAGGGTTAACTGTTTTCACATCATAGTTCAGATCTTTGATATTTTTGCATGTTTTGCATGGAGAAATACGAAAAATAGTTTCTCAATACCCATTGTTATCTGAAGCTATGTTCCACACATGTGGCATTTTTCTAAATTTTTTTCGTTCAAAGGTTTGAAATTATATCAAAATTATCTCTAAGGAATTCGAAAGCAATGTCAGGCCTTGTTTTCAGCAAATGCACTGCTGTAGGCAAAATCTGCAGACACAAAAAAATATATTATATATTTTTTTTTTTTGCAACAGCTCCTTATCTTCCCAAAACAAACACTTGGAATTAAATGTCAGCCTGTTTTCACAATAATATCTCATGCATAGCTCCAGATAAGAAAATTATTCAGATGAATATTTATCTTATTTCTCTATGAAAACATACTGTGGGTACTCAGAAATGCCTCAAGATTGTGTTTCTAATTAGCACCCAAACTCCAGCCTTGCACTGGTACATTCTGGCAAGGTGGTGAAGTGCATGCACAGATAACTTCCTCGAGCCTGTAAGTTACATACAGTCCAACCTAAGGGATGGGCAAAAAGTGCTTGCTTAAAACAGGTACTTGCTTAATACAGGTGAATTCTAATGTATTTGCATTCTTGGGAACTGGAATTCATGCTTGCTTAATACAGGTTGCTTGCTTAATACAGGTGGCCACTATGACAGGTTTTACTGTATTTATAATATGATAATTTGGTATTTTATGTTCCTTTCAACATTATTTAAACCATACTGCGATAAAGATGGGCGATATTGAAAGGCTCTGTGCAATGAAGCGCCACAGGTCAAGAGATGAATTCTACGTCTAGCATGATTTAACATGCGACCCTGTGACCTGAAGTCAAGAGTGCTAACTACTTGGCCACCTGGACACCTCATACTCATAATACTAACAATGGAAACATGATGATGCAAACCTGAATTTTTAACACTTACCTTGGTCAGTGATAGGCCCAGTGAGACCAGTAAATGCTTTAAAAAGTGTGACTAGATGGTTCAACCTCTGACTGGCCTGCTGGAGGGACTGAAGTGCCCTCTGGTCTAGCTGTATGCCAGACCAGTTGTATAAATTCACACCTGAAGTAAAAACATCAAAATGTATTCAGGTTGATATCAATATAAATATTTTTAACTTAGCTTCTCAGACTGCTAATAATGGCATTAATCTTGGATTTTGCTGTCCTAAAAAGAGACGCAATCAAATGAAGAATCTAATGTTTCTTCCTTTACATGTATGTATTCTTCGTTGTTTTTTTTAAGCCATTAAAGCCTAAATAAACTCTCCCACACTAAATACAGAAAGAGTTCATTTTCGACTTTAGGTATGTCAGGCTATATGATGTAGATATTACTAAAGAAAAATGGTTTAACTATTTGCAAACAGTGGAGACCCTGATCAGATGCCACATTCTGCAGCATCTGATCTGGGTCTGCACTGTTTGCCAGTTACCTGTTCAGGGGTCTCCAGTCTTCAATGGCTTAAGAAATAATTTTTCTCTACTGTGAATTATCACAAATAAAGCATGGTGTTGGAGGGCAGATTGTGAAATATTTATTCACGGCGGTGAAGCCAATGGGTTAAGGCAACTCTTATAGCTGGTATCGACAGTCGTACAAAGTCTCCCTGTACTGAAACAGACTTAAATACTTTTATGTGATTTTTTTTTCAAATAGTCAGTTTTTAATACAGATTTTATCTGACTTCAATGCAGTTTCTGCTGAGTGATATGTGACGGCTGCAAACATCCGCAACCCTCTTCATCATAGCGCAGTTTTTATTTTTACTTTCCTTGCAATCATTGAGCCCATTCTGGTATCAGTGGAATATAAGTTCCACTTAACCCATTTATGCTGAATGGACTCTTCTACCATTACTCTTCAGGCCAGTCCATTTTCTCAATATAAGGGGTGTCTGGTTAGTTTTATTATTACCATATTTATAGAAACTCCCATGTTTAATGTAAACAGTGTAGACCCTGATCAGACGCCGCTTTCTGCGGCATCTGATCTGGATCTACACTGTTTGCCAATGTCCCTTTTATGGAACGCTAGGCTTAAATTGGTTAAACCAATGCTAGCAGATGTATGAAGTGTTTCAACTGAACTGCGACTCAGATTTTCATGTGTTTATGTGTCCTTTGTATCAAATGGCAAAGTTCATAGATTTTATTTGATAAATCGTGTGCATGAATTTAAATCACCTTGATCAGGTGAGGTTATCCTAAAAGAACCAATAATTCTGTGAAAAATTTACCAAAATGTCAGGCAAAAAAAAATCTTTTAAATATGTCATAAAACAGTAACACTAGTTATACCTATTTAAGGAATAAAAGTATTATGGTATATGTCCTAAAATTTGTCAAAATGGCACATGCAAACAGTGCAGACCCAGGAGCAGTCTGATCAGGGTCTACACTGTTTGCCATTCCACTAAGTATTTTAAGAAACAACTGCATAAAAAACAAAAGTTAGGCAAAAATGGTATGGAATGAAGTGTTCGAAATTTAAGAACATTTACCATCAACTTACTCCATTGCTTAACCCTTGTCATGCTGAATAAAGATGCCATGTCCTTTTCAAATTTTCAGCCAATCAAATTACTTGATCCAGATTGATGACATAAATTCACATACTGAATAGCAAACAGTGCAGATCCAGATCAGTTGGCTTCTAAGAAGCCAACTGATCTGGATCTACACAGTTTGCAAAGGCAGTGTATATCCGGGTTCAGCAGGACAAGGGTTAATAAGTAACAACCTTCAGATCCAAAGGTGGATGACCTACAGACTGGTTCACAGAGCAAATGAAAGGTTAAACAGTAATTATACTTACAAATGGAATCTATCTGATGTTTGGTTTTTGAGACTTTCTCCCATGCCCAGTCCAACAAAAACTTCAGGGTACAACCTTGATATTCATATTCTGAAACAAGAGATCAAAATATTGAATCGGAGGCGGATGGGGGTATGAAAACAAAATGTTCAAGTACAGCAAAACCATACAACTTCTAATACCAGTCTGTTACAACAGTAACAAAAAACAAAAAAAAAATATTTGTTCTATCAAAATTTCAAACAAATATGTTTTATCGTCTATTGCTGTCTAGCAACATGACAAATTTCATGACCCTAGCAGCACATTCCATAGTTCTAGACAAGGCACTTTTTTCAGCAAAAAAAGTTTTGATATTTTTCTTATTTCTCCATGAAAAAACATACATGTATGTTGTGGGTACTCAGTAGAAGAGCCTCAATGAGGCCCCTCTAATGAGTACCCACAACAGATGTTTTCATGGAAAAATATATAAAAATAGATGATCCCTATAGGGGATGAATGCCCCTATTACTGCCAATTTGGCTTTGTAGATTTATTATTCAGAACAAAAAGCAAAAGAAATAATGCAAAAATGCTAAGTAAATCAAGGGTGTGTAAATCAAGCAATAAAAATTTGATCAGAGTTCTGTGACCTTTATGCATATGCCCTTTGCTACAAGTTTCAAATCATTATCTTAAAGAAGTGTAGAAATTATGGGGACATAAACTCTTCTATGCCATGCATATAAGGCCAAATTTTGTAAGTAACTCCAGGGTATGTAACTCTAGCAATAAAAATTTGATCAGAGTTCTGTGACCTTTACGCACAAGCCCAGCCTATATTCTTACTTCTAACACCCCTGCACGTGTTGTTCCTTATTTGTCTTTACATTTCTAGCAATGCTTTATTTAAGGTATTTGAGCACAGGAATTTCATCGCGCGCTATCAATGGGAAACCAATCATATTTGCGAAAGTTTCGCCCCCTGGTAACTATGCACGCTAACTTACAATATTGGCCGAAACATTCATATACATAATAAATTATATTATGTATTAAGACAGAAAATGATCTATAAGCATTGCAGTTTCTTTGACTTTTTTTTTACCTGACGAGTTCCTCTACAGGTTATACCATTCAAACACATTCGTTTTGCTTCTTGTTTCCATCGTGTATTTGTTGACGTTCGAAAACAAAAGTAAGTCGGTTAACATTCTTATTTTGCTGTTTTATATCTGTGCTCCTTAATTCCATCGCGGAACTCAAATTTCATACGTTTTGCAATTCTTTCATGAACACAGGATTCAAGTTTTTATATTAATACATCATTTTTTTATACTTTACATCGTCAGCTGATTCGCATAAGTTATCCACCATTTTGAATATTCGTCATCGAACCTTGTAACTACGTAACTGCATGATGTAATGCTTAAAAGGTATTGTCAACTACCAAAGGGGAAGTCAGGTAATAAAAATAATAACGGAAATCAATAAAAAATTTCATTTATGCAAAATTCGCTCAATGAGGGGTGTTAGAAAATAAATTATTCCGAACCGTGCTCAAATGCCCCAGATAAAGCACAGTTGAGTTTGGGTTGTACCCATTTGAGCACTCTCTCTCTGCGCTCGCTCATGCTCAAATGGATACAACCCAAACTCAACTGTGCTTTATCTAAGGCATTCGAGCACGGTTCGGAATAATTTATTTCTTAATTTGCTACAAATTTCAAATCATTATCTTGAAAACTGTAGAAGTTGCTGAGACACAAACCCAACTATGCCATATGTATCAGGCCATATTTCTAAGTAAGTTATGGATATGTAACTCTGGCAATAAAAATTGGATCAGAGTTCTGTCAACTTTATTTACATGTCTAGCCCATATTCTTACTATTGTGCAAGTTTCAAACCATTACCATGAAAACTTTAGGAGGAGTTGCAGAGACACAAACCCAACTATGCCATGTGTATAAGACATTTCTCTTTGGTTTCAAGAAAACATCTCAGATCTCCTGAATAGTTTTACTACTTTTATCTCCAAAGTAACTTACTTCACCAGCTCAGCACAAATTTTGCTATTTTTATCTCCAAAGTGACTCTGCACAAAATATTTTCTTTCTCTCAAAATCAAACAGAATTTTTTACATACCACCAGTTGCCCACTGTGTTATACAGCTGCGTAGAAAACCTAACATATTATACTCCAGGGCCAAGGTCAGCAGACTTTCTCTCTGGAACATCTGCAAAACATAAATGTAAAACTGCAACTTTTCTATCTCATTACGAAAACAGCCTATTCAAACATACAGAAAATTTCACCTCCCAAAACTAAAAAATTTCAAATAAAAAAACTCTGCTGTTTTTCATATTTCTGCTCAAAACATGGATAGTGGGTACTCGTTAGAACTGCCTCGGCTTGGCAAGGCAGTTCTAACGAGTACCCACAATCTATGTTTTTGAGCAGAAATAAGAAAAATAAAGTTTACCCCTGTAAACCCGTTTTACTATATAAAAGTGGGGTTTAAGGGGGTCAATATAATATAGGCATGTTTTCGTGATGTAATAACCATTAAAGCTCCATTTAAAATTAAACATTCTATATTTTCAATCCAAAAGTATTGATATTTTTCTTATTTCTCCACAAAAACATATGTTGTCGGTACTCATTAGAAGCGTCTCGCCAAGGAGCTCCTAATGAGTACTCACAACATGTGTTTTGTGGAGAAATAAGAAAATTATTTACCTTATACCCTCTCTTATCTAGAACTATGAGTATTGATATTTTCCTTTCTCCATGAAAATATGTTGTGGTTCTCATTATACTTGCCCCAGTGTGGCGATTGCAATGATATCACAATGAATGTTTTGTGAAGAAATAAGAAAAATGTTTATCTGAATTAACCCTCTTCTTTAGAGCTTTGCAGTTGTGTACTTTGTTCACAGATGGAGATGGGTACTTTTCCCAATGTGACTCCGAACATTGTTTGTTTGTTTGTTTGTGTTGCGGTTTTACGGCCCAGGCAACCCATTTGGGTCATGTCAAGCACAGTCAGTTTACCTAACCACACTATTTCCTGGGCAGGCTTAGTCCTCTAAGTGATTAACCAGTACTTGTACACATTCTTTCGCCAAAAACTGACAACTGCCCTTCTTGAATCAGCAGAAAGGAGAGAATGACTGTAGAAAATATTTCACAAGCAATTTCCACGAATGAATGACCCTGCCCTGATCCAACATTATTTTGTAAGTTTCAAATTAGTGAGTCTCTCTTAGAAAGGATCTAACATTCAGTACTTACAAGGTTTGGATTAGTGGAAGCTACATCCATAGGCCTTGGCAACAATCCAATATAGATGCACAGACTGTACAAATCCTGAGGTTGTAACAAAACCATCGGGCCATTCTCTTCCATGTTAGATAAAACCTGAAATATAAAATGTCATGGAACTGTATATTTTTCCTGTTTTCCTTTACCCATTTATGCCTAGCTTCCATAAATGGGACATTTGCAAACAGTGTAGACCCAGATCAGATGCCACAGAATCAGGGTCTACACTGTTTGCATTAATTACAGGCATTTTAATAAAAACATGGTAATAATAAAAACTGACTGGACACCCCTTAAAACTGGAACTGGACTGGTCCAAAGAGTTCAGGTAGAAGAATCCACTTGGCATAAATGGGTTAATGCTTAGCATGTTAGATCAAATTTTCAGCAGACTTTTTGAAATATTTTTCTTATTTTCCCTAGAGATAGACTTTGGCATTTCATGCTTACCCCATCTTTTTGGGATGATGACTCTTAAAACCCTGATCAAAAGTACAGTCCTGTAGTGTTCAGGGAAGTTCTTTTCATGAATCCATTTTACAATATCAGTTGATTCAGTGTGGTGGTGTTTTTGAGTTTTTTATGACCCTTTTAACCCTTGTCATGCTGAACAAGAATATCGGTGAAACCGATGGATGCTCCCCGAACATGCAATAGTCGGAACAGGAAACATTATCCTAGATAAAGAGCGGTATACTGTGTATACTCACTGTACTTCAAAATGGAGTATCACAAAACCTGTTGGTGGACAGATAAGCTTGCCTGAAGGCACTGTCATACAAACATCAGCAACATAAAAGTTGGAATAAATGAAAGGAATAAATCTAGGCACTAGAGCAAAAACAAAGTTTTTCTAAAAATAGCCACAGTGACCTTGACCTTGAGCCCAGGACCCTGAATGTCAAACATGCTCAAGATATTATCATACCCAACATTTGTTTGAAGTTATATCAAAATCCATCAATAAATGTAGGCACTAGAGTGTTGACAAATTCTTTTCTAAAAATAGCCAGTGACCTTACACTGCAGCTTTAAACAAAGTAGCATGACTCTGTGACAAATCATCTAACCAGAAAGATTGAACAATATGCGCATCCCCTATTGCTGCTTAAGATTCCATTAAAATTTCGTTGAATTTCTGCCAGTATTTGCTAAGAATTTGCGTGGACACGAAGAGTACCCTATATATTCATGCAGAACTCATCAAAGGGCAATAACTCTTGGAAAAATCATCGAACCAGAACACGCAGGTGATATGCACATCCACCTTCCATACTTAATATTCCCATGAAGTTTCAATGAAATCCGACTAGTAGTTTCCGAGAATTCGCGTGGACACGAACAGTACCCTATATATTCATGCAGAACTCATCAAAGGGCAATAACTCTTGGAAAAATCATCGAACCAGAACACGCAGGTGATATGCGCATCCACCTTTGATACTTAATATTCCCATGAAGTTTCATTGAAATCCGACAAGCAGTTTCCGAGAATTTGCGTGGACAAGAGCGGGACGGACGCACGGACGCACGGACACACGGACGCACGGACGAAGCGGCGACTATATGCTCCCCCGAAATTCTTCGGGGAGCATAATAAATTAAGATGCCACGCCCAATTCTAATTTCCAGCCAATCAGATTACTTGATCCAGGTTTTTGATAAAAATTCACATATTTAATGACAAATAGTGCAGATCCAATCAGTTGGCTTCTTCAGAAGCCAACTGATCTGGATCTACACTGTTTGCTAAGACAGGGCATGTCGTGTTCAGCAAGAGAAGGGTTAACAATGTTTCAGTCTAGCATAGTGAATGTTTGTTTGCGTTTGTACAGACTTGCGTTCACGGCTCTTCAATCTGCATGCCAAGATGCTGTCCATCCCTAAATGCCATTCCGTCCATTTTATCACATAGTATGGTACTGTTATTCCATGTTATTGCTGTCCGTAGAGTGCAAACACTTCCTGGCGGAAGTGGGTATTCAAAACTGCAAACTGAAACTATCAGAACAGCATAACTGCTGCAGTATGCATAAAATGTTTAACCGGAACAAAAATAGTTTTCATATTTATCCATCATAAGTTGTGTGTACTCATCAGAAATTCTAATTTGCCTCACTAAGACAATTCTGTTGTGTACTTAAACATTTTTTTGCGGAGACATAAGAAATATATATATTTTTTTTTTTTTAAATATAGCATAGTATCTGGAAGGCCAATCTTAGACTTCTATTTTCTCAAAAAGCTATGTGTTTCTTTACTCTTGGCATGATCTACACAGAACTGACCTGTCTCTGTGATCCTAGAAACTGTGCCTGCACAATCCCAGTCTCAAAGACCAGCTTTGTATCTGAAAGTATAGAAATCACAAATCAACATCTGTAGTTACAGTCAATGTTCAAGATAAGATATATTTCTCATCCAAAAAAGAACTGACATTTCTTTATTTCTTTTTGAAAACTTATGTTAAAGCCTAAAATGTACTCATTAGAAGTGCTTCATCAAGGCACTTTTAGGAAGAAACGTCAATAAGCATGCTTATTAGATACCTATTGCAAGGTCTCAAACATAACGGATAGACGGACATATGGACAGATGTGGAAACAGAATACCTCCTCCACAAACAAAGCTTGCAGGGATATAATGAGTGCCAACATGATTTCATGGAGAAATAAGGAAAAAAAAATGACTATTCCTCTTATCTAGAGCTATGGTTCTACAAGCGGAATGTTCAGACTTCCAGATACGTAGGCTGATTGGCCTACACAGCCTTAACCCTGCCATGCTGAATAAATTAAGATGCCATGCCCACTTCCAATTTTCAGCCAATCAGATAACTTGATCCATGTTGTTGATACAAATTCACATACTTAATGACAAACAGTGTAGATCCAGATCAGTTGGCTTCTTAAGAAGCCAACTGATCTGGATCTACACTGTTTGTAAAGACAGGGTACATCCAAGTTGAGCAGGACTAGGGTTAAGATTCCTCTAATGTTATAGCTCGTAAGTGTCCAGGGTTAAAATTATAGGTAAGTGTCCAACTTTCTACTAAAGTCTGCACACTAGCTCAATCAATGCATCCTATAGAGTCTACAGGTATACAGCAAACAGCATATACCGAGTTATGCTGGCTTGGCTTACCTTTTAGGTATTCAATAGTTACCAAAAATACAGTAACATTTGGCTGTTAAGACCTCTCTAAAATAAGACCACTCCACTATTAAGACCACTCTGCCATTAAGACCACTTGAAAATAAGACCACTCCACTATTAAGACCGTGCGAAAATAAGACCACTCCACTATTAAGACCACTCTAAAATAAGACCACTCTGCTATTAAAACCACTCAAAAATAAAACCACTCTGCTATTGAGACCACTCAAAAATAAGACCACTCCACTATTAAGACCACTGAATATAAGACCACTCTGCTATTAAGACCACTCAAAAATAAGACCACCCATCTATTGACCCCTCAAATATAAGACCACTCTACTATTAAAACCACTCGAAAATAAGACCACTCCATTAAGACCACTAGAATATAAGACCACGCTGCTATTAAGACCACTCAAAAATAAGACCACTCCACTATTAAGACCACTTGAATATAAGACCACTCTACTATTAAGAGCACTCTAAGACCACTCCACTATTAAGACCACTCGGATGTAAGACCACTCTGCTATTAAGACCACTCGAAAATAAGACCACTCCACTATTAAGACCACTCAAATATAAGACCACTGTACTATTATGTCCACTCGAAAATAAGAGCACTCCACTATTAAGACCACTCGAATTTAAGACCACGCTGCTATTAAGACCACTCGAATGTAAGACCATTCTGCTATTAAGACCAGCTTTTGCCAGTCCCTAACGGTTTTTTCTTGTTATTCTACATAACTCTAGATAAGAAGGGATAGTTTTCTTATTTCTCCATAAAAAAAGATGTTGTGATGCTCATTGAGAAGTACCTTGGCAATAAGGCTGACACAATTAATCGGATAACCGATTAATCGATCGATAAATTCCACAAAAGTGATTACTATCACTGATTTGCTAATAATCGATTATTTGATTTCTGTGGCTGTTACATTACTGTATTTATCCTAAGGATTCGGACACCTCAACCATTTACCATACATATTCTCAAATTTGAACAAGTACGATTTACTACCCAATATTGTGTCTAAAAGTAGGTGGATGAGTGGCAAACAGTGGAGACCCTAATGAGATGCTGCATTCTGTGGTGTCTCATCTGGGTCTACATTTTTTTGCTCAGGCCTGTCGGTCCGAATACATACAGTAAAGTATACAGGGGTGGGAATGATGATTCACCAAAACCGCCGAAAATGTCCATACCCCCTACCCAGGGCTCTGGAAATTTTGAAATCTGAATCGGTCCAGCCGATGACGATGACGTCATCAATGAGCCCATTTCCAAAAAAAAAAAAAAAAAAAAAATATGTGTATATCACCTGTCACGAAAACTAATGACAATTGGCAGTCCTATAACTCCTTTTAAATAATACACCTCAACTCCGTTATATGACGGAAGTCCGGGTACAACGAGCATGATCAAAGCTGGCGTCATCAATAAATACAGTCAGGTATGTAAAAAGAAAGAAAAAAAAAAGCAAAAAAAAGAAAAAACGGTTTTGTTGTTATTTCCACCTCCGCAGGGTTTTCCTAAACTATTTATAAACAACTGATTCCCGTCTTGTATAAGCGCGAAGATGGCGGGAAACAGGAGAGACGGAACGAAACGACTTTCATGGACCTAATTAGGCCTGCGCCACGGGCGGTTTTGCAGTTTTCAGTGTTTCAAGATTTGATCAGACTGCTTAAATTTTAAGCACTGACCAATCTTGTCTAGCGCAAGTGGTGCATTACTTATTTTTACTGTGAAATCTACCTTGAATTATACCCGCGTGTTACGGCAATCAACAAAAAAAAAAAAAAAAAAAAAAGAAAAAAAAAAAAGAAGCAATCAATAATACCCAGATCAGACGCCGTTGTATGCGACATCTGATCAGGACGTACATGGTTTGGGAATTCATTTATCGAATCTGGGACCGACAAACCGTGTTGATCAAAACAAAAAAGATGAGGAAGAAAACGGGTGCGTTCAAGCGGTACATTCTTTTATCACTCTCAGTAAAGCGATCTTTGATCTTTTGGACACGCCGACTGCACCTGGATGTTTTGCAGTCTCAGTGTATTCACACGTGTCACACAAACGGATTAACTATCAGACTACCGTTACTGATGATTCGTGTTAATCGCTTGTTTACCGCACAAAGGTCAGTGAAGTGTTGATTTTTTGACAATGTTTGGATGACGTAATTAATTTGTGCTGCGGTAGGTTGCCGTTATTCAGCTGTCTCTCCAATATACATGTCAAATGACCGTTTGGAGCCCTTTAACTACCATAATATCGCATTTAAAAGGTGCGCGGACGTTGTCAGTTTGGAAAGACTTGACCGTTTGTGATTTTTTAGACATCATTGATTTGTGAAAATTGGTTGGTTTGGGAAAAATGGGGTTCAAGGCATAAACCTGTTGGACCGATTTATTAGCGTTTTGGGGTGTTTGAAATCGGTCCAGAATTCTTAATTTCGGTCCAGACCGGCTATTTTTCCGGTTTTCCCGAGCCCTGCCCCTACCCTCCCCCCACAAAAATACCATATTTCAAAAGCTTGTGTCATGATCAGAACTTTTTATTTTTCTAAAAAATCATCAAAACAGCTGAATTCAGCTAATCCACTGAATATTCTCCGCCCTGGTATAACATATGGTAACAGTCGTGCTCAGACAGTAACCCAGAAAGGTAAGATTATGATCAAATCTTCACTGATTACTAATCGATTATCAACCAAAATAGCAGGACTGATAATCAGTTATCTTTTTAGCCCTAATTAGCCAGCCCTACTTGTCGAGGCACTTCTGATGAGAACTATAACATATTTTTTTTGTTGAGAAATAAGAAAAATATCAAAAGTTTAGGTAGAAAAAGTGCTTTATCTGAATCTGCAAAAGCTACTCACATTTTTTCAGCAAAAAAACCTGTGAATTAGATATTGTACTTCCTAGAACAGTTAACATTTTGACCACTAAAGAGCTTGTTAAGCTAACAATGCTTTGAACAACTGGGCCCTGGATGCTACTGGTATTATACTGGTTAACAGCAAAGATTCTTGATGGATTATGTGGCAGTGCAGGCTTGTTTTTATCTTCATTATCTGCATACAAAATATTGCCTTATTTCTACAACGACCAGCAAAACAGTAACAACAATGGATCCTCCATCAAGGGCCACCTTTCAACAACAGCCCAATCCCTTTAACAACCACCTTTCTGATTCCTAAAAGTGATGTTTTTCAATGTATTTACCTCTCTACAACAGCTAACACCTTACAACAGCCAATTTTATGACTTCCCAAAGGTGGCTGTTTTAACCCTTGTCCTGCTGAATAAATTAAGATGCCACACCCACTTCTAATTTTCATCCAATTAGATTACTTGATTTGTTTTGTCGCTCGCTATAAATTCACATACTTAATGGCAAACAGTGCAGATCCAGATCAGTTGGCTTCTTCAGAAGCCAACTGATCTGGATCTACACTGTTTGCAAAGGCAGGGTATATCCGGGATCAGCAGGACAAGGGTTAAAAATACTGCACTAAAGTTTAATACAACCAAAGAAACAATTTTTTACATACCATATGCAAGAGATGAAGGGTAAAAATGTTGTTCTGCTGGCATGGGAGAATTACTTATAAACTTCCTGACTGAGTCAGCATTCACATGCAATGTCTGAAAGAGATGGGAGGAACATAGAAACTACTAATGTAAATCATAATACAATTTGTTTTCAATGATGCTGGCAAAACTGCATACTTCTGAATTCTAACCCCCTGCACTGTAAATATTTAAATAGAATATCAGACGTATTCAATGAAAATTCTATATGTTGCCAAGAGGTCTTCTAAAAAGTACTCACATCCGTTTTATGAAGATATAATGAGCATATACCTGATGATGATATACATGATATATTTAAGGAAGAAAAGAAAGAAATCAGCAAAAAAAAAAAAAAAAAAAAACTTATATGGTGTGATCCTTTACACTGACCCCTTTTGTATAATGTGACTACCTAATAGTACGGTAAATGTCCTAAAATTTCGTACACCAAAGTTGCTGACAAAATGTCATCTGCAAACAGTATACTGTTTGCCATTCCATTCAGTGTTTTAATAAGTGCATAAAAAGCAAAATTTAGGCCAAAATAGTATGGAATAAAGTGTTCAAAATTTTATTACATTTACCATACGAAAAATTGTCTTGGACATTAAGCTCCTTAAGTACTTAAGTCAGTAATTACTTTAGCCACAGCTAAATGGTGAAATGAAGCCGAACTGAAATAAAAACGTTAAATTATAATACAAAGCCATTATCCTGTCGGGGGCAGATGACTGTCAAACACTCCTCAATATCAATGCATGTACCAAGTTTGGTTGATGGCCCTTGACATTTACACAAATTATTGCGTGGAAATGAAAATATGGACAAGTCTCGAGCAGACAACTCCTTAAGAATTTGATGAAATTTGCCCATTAGCAATCACAATCCAGATCTCCACAATATCAAGGCACATACCAAATATGGTGAAAATCTCAAGTTATCATCCAGAAATGAAAAAAAGATGGACGAAAGCATGACTGACGGACGGATGGATGGATGGACGGACACAGAGACGTTCAATTTGAAACCTTAATTTGTTTGTGTTGAAACTTTACAGCCCAGTCAACCCAATGGGGTCAAGTCGAGCACAGTCAGTTTACCTAACCACACGTTTACTGGGCAGGCTTAGTCCTCTAAGCGGTTAACCAGTATTGTGCACATTCTTTCACCAGAAACTGACAACTGCCCTTCTTGAATCAGCGGAAGGGAGAGAATGACCATAGAAAATATTTCACGATCAATCTCCACGAAAGAATGTTGCCAACCTCGGCGGGGGTTGAACCCGCGACCTCCTGGTCTCCAGTCGGACGGCGCATCCAATTGAGCCACCGAGGCCAGCTTGAAACCATAATACCCCGCCACTATCATGTAGCTGGGTATAAAAACCTAGAGCCATTTTGATGTGCAACACACAGGCCCTGTGCTGTTTGCCACATACATATAAAGAAGGCCCTAATCAGCCTCTGCATTTGCCTAGCTCAATTTTTGTTTGTTTGTTTGTTTGTTTGATATAATGACTGGATTTATCTAGGTCACAGTGGCCTACTTATGGCATGCACTGTCTTCATTTATTGTTTCCATTCCCTAAATTTGATCAGCAAAGGCCATACAGTACAGGATATATTATTCATATTCCATAGCTCTTGATACGGTGCGTTTTTCAACCAAAAAGTAGCTATATTTTTCTTATTTCTCGATGAAAACATATGTTGTGGAACTCATTAGAAGCGCCTCGCCGAGGCGCTTCTAATGAGTACCCACAACATATGTTTTCTTTGAGAAATAAGAAAAATATTTACCTGATACCAACTCTTATTTAGACCTATGATATTCAATGGATATGTTTTTAGGTCAAAGATCAACATACAGAATGCAGTGACCTACTTTTAATATGTGACACACCGTCTGCAATAAAAGGACCATACATCAAATTTGGAAAACAGTTCACTAGTTGCATTATTTCTCTGTTTCTGTATGTATACACTTAGTCTCTCACCTGAGATTATTTTAACAACATCCTAGAGCATATATTTACATGTGAAAATATAAATCTCATTATCTGTTGTCATGTAAGAGTATGATTGACTATCAAACAGTATAATGCACTCGCGTATGTAACGCAACGTCTGACTGGATAACGTCAAAAATTTGCGACAGTATATTCTGCGATATACTGTCGCAAATCCGACGTCATCACGTAACGTCGCTTCTCACTGGCTGGCATCTGGTTTTACGCAGCTCGAAGCACTTGTCGTTTTGTGCAAATAGTACATTTTTTCAATAGAAAAAAAATGAATAAATGCATTAGAATGGGGATAACTGCATCAAATTTGTCATTTGGAGAGGTAAATCGGCGGTTTTACGGTCGCAAATTATGTTTTACGGCTCCGCTGACGCGTCGCCGTAAAACGAAATTTCCGACCGTAAAACCGCCAATTTACCTCCCCAAATGCCAAATTTGAAAGCAGTTATCCCCTAAGTATAAAGTATATGTTCTATGAGATGTACAGGCAAAACTTACCAGAAGACAATCACTGTGGGCTTTATCAGCAGCTTCATCGAGATGACAGAAACTGAGGTAGGGACAGGTCTCTGTTGCTCCACTGAATCTGTTTAATAACATGGAACTCCAGATAAGAGGTGGTATTCTATAAACATTTTTCTTATTTCTCCATGAAAACATATGATGTGGGTACTTATAAGGAGAATCTCAATGGCCTTATCAAGGCTTTTCTAATGAGTACCCACAACATATGGTTTTGTGGAGAAATGAGAATGAACATTTTTTGTTCAAAAAAAAAAAAAAATGCCTTATCTGGTGCTATGATAACAGTTAACGCTTTCAGCGCCAAATGTCAGACTACATTTGTCATCTGCTTTTTTTTAACAAACTATCGACAGTTTGTTTGTGTTCAGGTTTTACGGCCCAGTCAACCCAATGGGGTCATGTCGAGCGCAATCAGTTTACCTAACCACACGTTTACTGGGCAGGCTTAGTCCTCTAAGCGGTTAACCAGTAATGTGCACATTCTAAATGTTTATATGCAAAGCTGAAATTTGTTTTTGTTGAGGTTTTACGGCCCAGTCAACCCAATGGGGTCATGTCGAGCGTGGTCAGTTTACCTAACCACACTAACGTTTACTGGGCAGGCTTAGTCCTCTAAGAGGTTAACCAGTATTGTGCACATTCTTTTGCCAGAAACTGACAACTGCTCTTCTTGAATCAGCAGAAGGGAGAGAATGACCGTAGAAAATATTTCATGATCAATCTCCACGAAAGAATGTTGCCAACCTCGGCGGGGGTTGAACCCGTGACCTCCTGGTCTTCAGTCGGACGGCGCATCCAACTGAGCAAAGCTGAAATACTGAATGTCAAACAGCATAGATCCTGATGAGACGGCTCATTAAAAGTCTCATCTGGATCTACGCTGTTTGCAAATGCCTATTTTTATACCCTGTGGCAGTGAAGGAGTTTATATTATATACATAGCAACAAAGTACAGAGTTCTAATATAATGATATATTCTGTAACTCAGTGACTCATATGAGGATATAGTGTCTCCAGCAAACTATTTCATGACATCAGAACTTTGTATAAACTGCTTGCCACATTACTGAATTTCATTTTGACAAATTCTGCTCACAAGAGACATAAATCTGACTGAGTTACATCTGTGTTTAGAAGTGACATCACAACAATATCATTTATACAGGAATATAAAGAACTATTTTGAAGTTTGTGTCCCACCTGCGTACTAAAATGGGAAAAAAAGAAACAGAAGAGTGAGTGTTTGTCATCCTTCTTTAGCTCAGTGAGATAAAATAACCACTACAAAAGTTCTTCTAGTTCATAGTTTGGACACTTTTTTATTCTGTTTCGAGGTTTAATGGCCCTGGAACAATATTTTCGATGTGTCGAGCTGTCTCCAGACTGAGAGCGAAAGAAAAGAAGAACAGGAAAGATGAGAAGAAGGCCCCAACCTTTGAACTTGCTTCAAGTGAGACAAAAACATTCCTACCAAAAGCTAATGCCAGTACAGCCAACCCTTCAAAAGTTTCAGCAAGAAGATGCACGAACTTACCACCCACTTGGACACCGTTTGTATACTGAAACATTAGGTGCAATACTAGCTGACCATAGCTCGAGATAAGGCGCTTTTTTCAACCAAAAAATGATGATACTTTTTCTTATTTCTTATGAAAACATATGTTATGGTACTCATTAGAAGCGCCTCAGTGAGGCGCTTCTAATGAGTACCAACAACATATGTTTACGTGGAGAAATGAGAAAAATAGCATGTGGACACCCCCTCTTATCTAGACCTTTGAGTTCCGAACATTGGTCAGATTACTTTAATAAAACAGAACACTTTTTTTCCCAGCCCTTATATCTCATTTATGCACAAAGTAGCTCATATTTCAAAATTTTCTTTCTTTCCATTTGTTAATATTTTACCTGACTGTTGACGGCATCTGGGAGTGGTACCAGCGGTTGATGTCAAATATGGCTAGGTGCCTGCTGACTTTAGTTGATAGGTTACCTTCAACAGCTTCCCAGACAAACACACACAGGCTGAGATCTGGTCCATGAACACCTAAAAATACAGACATTAGGTTCTTGAACACTTTAAAATATGAAGCGTTAACATCCAAGTCAATATTTCAGTTATGTCGACACTTTGCCTCTGAATTGGTAGAACTTTTATCTGACCTGAGATGAACAATTAACTTGAACCCTTCTTAAAGCTGCCAGCAGCTTTGTCATAGAGGCACCAGCGAGTCCATCTATTTCCTGCTCTCCATTAATGCAGAAATATGAAGAGCATAGCTCCTGATAAGGCACTTTTCTTCCACCAAAAAGTATCTATATTTTTCTTACTTCTCGACGAAAACATATGTTGTGGGTACTCATTAGAAGCGCCTTGCCAAGGCGCTTCTAATGAGTACCCACAACATATGTTTTCGTCGAGAAATAAGAAAACTTTTTACCTGATATTCACGCTTATCTAGACCTATGGAAGAGTATCTTCAAACAAAGAATAAGGTCAGGTTCAAGAACATAGTAAATGGTACAAGACTGAAGAATTATTAATCAATAACAAAACACACCCATCTGAGACTGCAGAGGGAAGGGAATGAGATGGGAATGGAAAAAAGCACTCAATCAGAGTTCTTAACCCTTCTCTTGCTAAACACAACATGCCCTGTCTTAGCAAACAGTGTAGATCCAGATCAGTTGGCTTCTGATCTGGATCTGCACTGTTTGTCATTAAATATGTGAATTTCTATCAAAAACCTGGATCAAGTAATCTGATTGGCTGGAAATTAGAAGTGGGCATGGCATCTTAATTTATTCAGCATGAGAAGGGTTAACAGATGCATGAAACTAAATTTCTACAAGCAAAACTTGTTATATAATAAGACATATCTGAGATAATTCTAAAAAATCAGTTGAAGAAAAGAGTCTCTCTCTCTCTCTCTCTCTCTTTCTCTCTCTCTCTCTCTCTCTCTCTCTCTCTCTCTCTGTGCAGGTATGTGTTTGACAATTTACATAGTCCTGGACCAAACAAAACATGTAATGGGTACATATTAGAACTTCCTGGCCACAGTTTTCAGGGAGAAACAAATAAAATGTCAATACTTTGTGCTTAAAAAAGTATTTTACCTGAACTTGTAAATTTTTATAAATGTTACTTACTTTCCTCAAATGATTCATCTTCATCCAGTCGTGAGGGTGGTTGGTAATGAGTGTCCACCAATGTGTAACAGTCTACCAGTCTACTACAGACATCGGACTTCATCACGGGACTTGAACCCAGCTCGTAGTCCAGTCGTAGACAAACAGAGGTCAGGTCTTCATAGAAGACACCATAGTTACTGTAGAATGTTTTCTTGTTGAACGTTAGTTGGTACAGACATATTGTACTAGTACTGTCAAATCTCTGTCTGAAATGTAAATTAATTACAATGGCTTTTGAAAGCACACAGTAACTTAACACTTAATATGCAGGGTAAAATTTTCTCCTGACAACATTTTGAAATATTTTTCTTATTTTTCTTTTCAGAGAGGTTTGGCATTTCATGCAAATTATCTCCCAAAGAGATAATTTGCATGAAACGTCAAACCCTGTTTTCTGGAAAAAATATCAATCAATCATCTATTGACTCTGCCCAGAGGGTGATGAAAGTTAAGACATTTAAATATTTGCAGAATAAAGTTTTCCCTAGAAAACTGGTCTGGTGATTGATTGTGTTGGGGTTTAACGACATGTCAACCCTTGAGGGTCATTTTGTGTCGTCTCCCAGAGAAAGGGAGAAAAGAGATAGAAGAGAGAGCAGAGGAGATGAAAGAGAGGGACAGGGAAGAAAGAGGAACAGGAATGAAAGTGAAGAAACAGAAGAAATAAAAACATTCCCCCTCTACCCTTACCCACTACAAGGATAGTAGGCCTTGCCCAACTGCAAGCCAATATCAGTTGGACGCCCCAGTGATGTAAGATACACAGCACCTTCGCACCACCCGACCACCCCCATTGGTCTGGTGAGAAACCATTTTTATCCCAAATACTCAGGCAAACATCTCTCAGCAATAAGAGCAGACCACAGCTCCAAATAACAGGGGGTATCCACTTAACATTTTTCCTACTGCTCAACAAAAACATATGTTGTGGGTACTCATTAGAAGTGCCTCACTGAGGCACTTCTAATTAGTATCACAACATGTTTTTCATGGAGAAATAAGAAAAGTATCAGCTGTAAGAAGACCTATTGCTAGAGAGGACAGCTTGCCAGAACTTGCGCTTGTCCATCAGACCTTAAAAACTTTGATGCAAAACTTTAACATAAAAATTTCTAAGTCTGTGACCCTGACCTCTAGGTCATGAGCAGGGGTGTGGATAGTACTCAATAACTAACATCTATAATCATATACCAAATATAAACTAAATCTGTCTGAGGATTTAGACAATATAAGGCCTTAAAAACTCTGACGTAAAAGTTAAACATTTTGTTAACGGTGACATCGCCGTCGACGCCAACACCAGGGGTAGTGCAATAGCTCTTCCTTTACTTTCCTACAGGCAAGCTAAAAAGTGCCTTATCTGGAGGTATGTAGACCGAGATAAAGGAGCAGAATGATAAGGACCTGTTCTGTTTTCTGTTTTGCCATTTAGCCAGCATATCTTACAATACTTCTTTAAACACCAAAATGGTCAAATTGGCTTCAAGTTACTGTATCAGTTTGGTAAGAAGCTCTGGTGCCTTGACATTTAGGTTAACTATGGTAAAAAGAACCATTTAATCATATACACTGCAGTGCCGTTATAAGGCGGTTGATATGCCATGAACGTCGACCGCTTATAGCCGAACTCGACAACCCCTCCCACTATTTTGTATGCATGATTGCCATTTCCTCCAGTTATCATGAGACGTTACATATTGCATGTATTTTATAAGTTATATTGCATGTTGTCTATGTTTGTTTATTTTTGAAACTTTGTGCATGTACCTTGCTTGATTTTTCATTTCATTGTTTTTATCCAGTAAATAATAAAATTGCAAGCTTTTAAATGTTTGTTGTTTTCTTTTATGATCATTCAAGGGAACTAACTACAACATTCTTGCTTTATGCATTGCTTCAAAAAAAATGTTACACATAAATTGTTTCACATAAATAAACTTCATTTAATGGAGAAAGCTAGTCAGTTCTTCTTTTACACCCAAGAAGCCCAATTCTTTTCAGAGTAAATAAATAAATTTGTCCTTTCTGTCTGTTGAAACGGAAAGACCTGCAGAGTAGAGCGAGAGACCAGAATGTACTAAAAAGCTGGGAATCAGTGTAACAGTGTTTTATAATTATTGCCTGTACAGAAGGCACATGCTGGATTGGATCATGTTAAATGAACTTACACTTTACACACTGGGCATTTTTTTTTTTCAGCAGATGACAAATTAAGGCAGATATTGCTTGTCTATTTAAACTGCCAATCACAACTGCAGCAGAAAATATTTCATGTTCAATCATCACATCCAACATCAACAACCTCATCACCAGTCAGACGCGCATCTGACTGAGTCACCCAGGCCGGCCAGTACTGATGTAAACCATGACTGCCATTAGACAATGAAAATAAATGAAATTGCAGTGTTTTGAGTCCATGTTCGGGAGAATACAGATGATTGTAGGTGTTTCACTTAATCAGAAATGAAGATAAATGCTACAGTTGACATGAATAATGGCCGAGAGTTAGTCCGTTAAAATGAAGTTTTTTAAAAGTAAAACATATTTTAACGAGTAATACTTAACCTATAGATAATGTGCTATTCTATTCTGTTTTCACACCTTCCACAGAAAAAACGACCTTTCAGTCGTTAATTAAAGTCTTAAACCAGAAGGTCCCTTAGGCAGTTACCTGTGTGACGTAACTCTTCCCGCTCAATTGACCACGTGTCAGTTTCTTTTATGTGTAAAACAATAGACACAATTAGGAGAGATAAGCGAGGGTGGACGGAGGGAGATAATTGATTATCTATAGGTTAAGTATTACTCGTTAAAATATGTTTTACTTTTAAAAAACTTCATTTTAACTTCATAATACATTAACCTATAGATAATGTGCTAGAATTTGCAGAATAGGAGGGAGGTGCTCTCCTAATTCTAACACCAATAATATCTCACCACTTCTGGTTAAGACTCAGGAAACTCAAAGGAATCAGATACATTCTAATTCTATATTTAATAGAAAGAATGATCTAGATTCACAAAATAGCATATCTTTAAGGTGTTATGATCTAACAACCTTATATATATTAGTAGACTCTAGAGGAAGCCAGTTCTTAAGTCTCAGAGACCTAACATTGGCCCCCACCCCTCTTTTTTTCTTTTTGGGAAAAAAAACAATTGGCTTCAAAAAGAAAAGGGAGTCATTGAGACATAACATAAATATTCCATCGCAAAGTAAGCTAGGAATATAGAAATATTTTCAAAACAAAATTTGTAAAACAAAAAGCCAAGACCATACACTGTAAGTAGTCTATGTAGGATCTTGAATAAATAAGGAAAAGTCTACTCGGTGAAGTTTCCTATAGATAACTGACATATGTAGATATTTTGGATAAAATTCTAGATATGTGAAGCTATGTAATTGTAATAGTCTAAGCTATTAGAATTATAAACTAATTAGATTCTGTTAATTGGAGCGACAGGACAGTTTCCGATGAACAGACACAGACTTAAAATAACCATAATGTGTAATTATTTCCCTTGATCAAATTAAAGAAGGGGAGATAATAAAAGTAGATGGAGTTAACTTAACTATAACTAAGTTATCCATCAGAAGAAAAAAGGTATAGACAAACATAATGGTTAAAACTATTGCTAGACTAATTGTATAACGAATTTTTAGTCAAGCAATAAAATAATACAGAGTTTGCATATAACTGCTGGGAAGAAAAAACAACCTAAACCATTGATAATTAGTTTTGTCATAGACATATAAAAGCGTTTGATGTCCTGACAAAAAAATAAAGAATAAACTGTCAACATCATAACTTAAGAGTTTGACAGAGAATAAGAGAGATAAGAATAAGGTTGATCGCAGCAAACTGTATGACGGTCATAGTTTGGCTAAATCTTACCGTATTGATAAGATTAAGCAATAATAAATAAGCTGGATAGAATCTTTCTATACCAGAAGATTGCCATGAAAAGTACTCCTGAGTAAATAATCATGGAAATCAAGAAATGTTAAAAAATCCACTTTGATACGAATCAAAAAGTTCATAAAAAGAGAAGGACTCAGAGAAAAAGTAATAGTGTGATAATCTCTGAAGAAAGATTATACAATAATACTGATTAATAATCTCAAAAAACACTTAATTTAAAAGTTAAGAGATAGTATTACTATTCTATACGCATATTTAAGAATAGTAAGAAATATATTAATACTAAATAAAAATTATACTACTGAACAAAATTCCCGCTATAAATAATAGGTTAATCGTAACTATTATTTAAGCAAGGAATTATTAAACATATAACTCTCTATAAAATTACTGCCCGGAAATTTTATAGATAAACATTCAATCAACTTTTTAGAATTGAATATTAATAGAATAAAATCTATGTCTGCATAATTGGTAATTCCTGAAATATCAAATTACGTACTCGCAAATGAGTTCAGGAAGAAAATACATATATATACTCTCGAGATCTATGTGTAAACCATAGAGAGTAATAATATTTATTACCGCGACCCCTGACGGAAGGGTAAAAACATGTATATGAAAGAGATAATAATTAATTTAACGTCATATAGGTTTAAGATAAAATTTGTTTAATCTTTAACCAATATGCAGCAACAGTGACTCGATATTCTGTATTCGTACGTAGAAAAGGAGTACTTAGTCATTAGAATTTTGTATGATTGAAATAGAGATAATGGGATCTAAAAGGATGTATCTCCATGAACTGAATCTAAGGATAATATCCATTCTAAAAAAAAAAAACTAGGGCTTGTTTTAGGCTTAGTTTAACAAGCGTAGAATTGAATTATTTCCAAGTATTCATGAAGTCGTTATGCTCTGAATACTGAGAAAAATGTTAAAATATTGTTTAGGAAATAAAAAAGTGACTGTTCCACAATGTTAGCTAGATTTAAACCTGGAACGTAGCGAGAAGGTCAATCTAATTTAAAAGTAAGATGAGAAAGATAAATAATGAAGATAGATATATAAATATCGGAATAATATATTATCTCCAACAATTATCAAATAATCTGAATGTTTCAAAACATAAATACTACTCGAAAGTTTATATACCGAATGTATAATCGGAGAAAACTTTCAGTATGTTCAAAATATATCACAAAAGTAAGATCTGACCAGGAACGTAGGTGCAGCACTTACTAAGTTGTGAAGTTAATATAAACATATTTTATATTATAAATTGAAGCAGTGCATTTCAAAATCATCCACATCTTGAAATGACTTATTGTGTGGAAAAATAAATAAATATCCAGTTTCGGAAAAGATATTTATCTATATATATAGACCATTTTTGATGCGGACTGGAAATCAAGATATTAATCTTTGCATTATTCGCAAACTGAACTTGAACTCTTAGCGAGAATTACTATGATCCCTTTAACGAATGTAAACATAAAGGAGGGGTAAAGAGATAATTAAGAGTGTCTTAATTCTTTACCGGCTCGTAATTAAGGATGTTTTCCCTTTTGTCTAAGCCTAGACTATAGATTGATTAATATAATTATAATAATATCTGCTATTATGAGGTAAACTCTCGTTAATTAACCTCTAAGCATATATCAAAAATATATATCAACATAATCTAGAGCTTCGGTAAGTTTAGAGGAAGGAAATGATTGACTTTGGCAGTTTCTGAATAGTTACAAAGTCAATAAAACAAAATATCAAAAGGAAAGTATTGTATATAATATCTAATTTAGGCAATAATAATCTGTCACGTACTGAATAATTAATGCCTTTACTAAATATGTATCCATTGTCAATACCAAAGTGCAAGAAAATTTTGATTGACATGGACTCTAGTTATAAATAAAATATTAGAGGTATAGAGCTAGTCGAAGCAAAACTATTCCTCAATTAGATAAAGTAGACCTATAATATACGAGGATTAATTGGGTCTAGAATTATAATCATAATAAAATTATTATTCCAATATGAAGAATCTTCAGCGTAATAGATTCTTACTGAGGCAAAAATATCTGGTATATTGCTATCGTAGTCTTAAATGATCCAGAAGAAAAAATAAAACGGGCAAAGCAAAGAACGTATCGAATTATATCTATGCCTAAATATAAGATTTTTTTCTTATTTATTATTTTATAGCAGAGTTTAGACAGAGCACGACTGACCTAGACTCTTATATAATCAATCAAAAGATAGTATAAAATAGAATAATAGCTTATCGGATCAACTATTTTCCATGTAGAAAAAGGCAAAAGGAAAATATGTACCTCAACTAGAATTTTAAATCGTAGTAATCTAGAGAGGTAGCGAATATATAAATAAACTGTTAATTTATTTATCTGGTTGGTGTAAATTTCCGATACCTTAAGAATGAAAAATTAATAGAAAGTAGAAAAGATCGATTGCTACTTTCTTGTCAATTTACTCCTTAGATTACATGTTGATTACATATCGGAGCATGTAGAAGAAAAAACCAGGGGAGGAAAGAAGAAAATTTTTTGTATTTCGTGTATATTTTTCTTCTTATAAATAACGATAGTTTTATAGTTCACCTTTGCCCTAGAGCCGAATAAGGTGAATATGTAAGAAGTTAATCTCTTTGTAGCGAATAAAAGAGATATAATTATAGCTGGAAGTATCTTCTACACTTAATGAATGAATTGCGAATTTGATCGTAACCGATAATTCTTAAATCATTTTCAGTAATAAATATATATATAGAATTTAAGTCAAGTTCAAAAGTGACTGGACAGAATTCAACAATATAAATGGCTACTAGGTATTACAACCCATCGCTGTCATTCAATAACCTATAATCCAAGACTATACATGTCTATAGTGGTTATTAAATAAATATATGTTGAGCGAGTACTAGTTACTACTACTCGCACACTAGTAATCCGACACAAAGTCTACGAAACTACTGCCCGGTGGAATTTCGTTAGAATGACCTGGCACTACTCTAAGAAGTGCCTCCCGATGAAATTTTCGTTAGAGCCGGAATTTAACCGCTTTCTAGCGAATTAAAGAGATAAAAAATCATTTGAATGACCTGGCACTAGTCTACGAACTGCTGCCCGGTAAGAATTTTGTTATAGTCGGAAGTTTAACTCTTTCTAGCGGATAAAAGAGATAAAACATAAGTTAATTTAAAATATTAATGGAATTACACACCTATAATAAGTCAATGGAATATTAAAGATTCTAGTCTGATTTGGGAAAGACTGTACAGAATTTTTTGTATAAAAAGTTATTATGTATTTCACTTAATAACCTATATCCATTGACTTAAACGTGAATGGAGCTCTATGAACGATAATAGATTGTTCGGGAATTAGTGATCATTATTTTGACACTAGTTACCCGACACAATGACCGGACACTAGTATTCGTAACTGTTGCCCGGTAAAGTTACAAGTAATTTGACAAATTGATCGGATAGTAGTATTCGTAACTCTAGTCCGATGAAAAAGGGAGATTATATATGAAAAATGAGCGGGCACAAGTATTCGAAACTTTTTCCCGAAGATAATTAATTATTAGGCAAAAATTGACCAGACACTTTCTGTAAAAGTTTGCCTGGTGAAAAATCAGAAATAATATAATAATATGACCGGGTATAAGTATCAGAAATATTACTGATACTTTGCCCAGTGAAAAATTTTTTTAATAATTAGACATAATGATCGGAAGTTAGTATACGTGACTATTTTGTCCGATGAAATATGTCAGAAACTAAGTCTTTCCAGAAAATAATTAAATTATTGACTGGAGACTAGTTGACTGGTGCCTGGTTGATCGGTGACTGGTGACTGGTGACTGGGTGACTGGTGCCTGGTTGACTGGCACCTGGATGACTGGTGACTGGTGCCTGGTTGACTGGCACCTGATTGACTGGTGACTGGTGAAGCTGATTGACTGGTGCCTGGTTGACTGGTGACTGGTGACTGGTGGACTTAGACTTTATCGGATACTAAGTACCCAAAGATGCCACCTTGATGGGTCTTACCCCGGCAGTATAGCCATATGGGGTGGGGCTCCCATCAGTAAAGAATTGTCTTATAACCCATCAAGGGTTGACAAGTTCTTTACAATCAGCTTCTCCACCATGAGAATCTTTAGCCAACTGAAGATCTCTGCAAACAAAAGTCCAGGAAAAACATATCGTAATTGCTGAATAACCTGGAACGAAAAGAACAAAAATATTCTGCATATATAAACACCACTATCGAACCGATCGCGCACGAGCGTTGTGCCGAATAGCGAGAGTCGCGAAAACGCATGTGGAAAAAGACCAGTCAAAAATACATGAAATCGAAAATTGAAAATTTTAAATAATAACACAGAAAGTGAAAGGAGTGATAAATAAACAAAAGAAACACAAGGATACATAAATTTATCCGTGAGGAAAGAAATAATCCAAATTTCTATCACAGGTAAATAATCCTTGTTGAATTTCTTTGTCCACAGAAAAGAAACTGACACGTGGTCAATTGAGCGGGAAGAGTTACGTCACACAGGTAACTGCCTAAGGGACCTTCTGGTTTAAGACTTTAATTAACGACTGAAAGGTCGTTTTTTCTGTGGAAGGTGTGAAAACAGAATAGAATAGCACATTATCTATAGGTTAATGTATTATGAAGTTAAAATAAATAAATAATATCGCACTGTTTGAGTTCATGTATGGAAGAAAATGTAAGTCAAGTAAGATTGTACATGTAACAGTTATTCAGAAATTGACTTGGGCCCAGTTGTTCAAAACTAACAATGTTGTTAGTTAATGTATCGTTAAAACTTTGATATTAAATATGACATATACGCTAATATTTTTGCTGAAAAAATGTGAGTAGCTAGCTACTCACATTTTTCAGCAAAAATACCTGTGAATCAGATATTATACTTACTAGAACAGTTAACATTTTGACCACTAACAAGTTCGTTAAGTTAATCATGCTTTGGACAACTGGGCCCTGAATTCTAGATGGCACAACTGATGATGGACAGATGAATAGACAAACAAACAACAGAAAACCACTCCTATATTGCATCTGCTTGATTGATCAAGTTGAGGTTCTGCGGCCAAGTCAACAAATTAGGGTCATGCTGATCCAGTCAATTTACCTAACCTTGCCTTTGCTAGGCAGGCTTAGTCTTCTAAGAAATTAACCACTTTTTGTGCATATTCTTTCTCCAGAAACTGACAATTACCGTTCTTGAATCAGCATAAGGGAGAGAATGACTGTAGAAAATATTTCATGATCAATCTCTATGAAAGGATGTTGCCGAACCCAGCATGGACTCAACCCAATACCACCTGATCACCAGACAGACGCGCATCTGAGTCACTAAGGCCGGCTGCACCTACTTATTTAAGCAGGTGAGACAATAACATTCAGTAAATAATTTTATTTGCTAATATTTGCTACTGTCGTGGCAACCAGTGTAGACTCAAATTAAGAGCTGCACAATACAGGGTGTGATGGGGGTCTACACTGTTTGCTATGACATTACTAACTTGCAATAACAGCTCCAATGTAACACTCTACAACCCTTAAATTAGGTGCCATTCAAAATTGTAGCAGATAACATTCTATTTTTTTAGAGAGAAAATAAGGCTTGAGATTTCATGCAAAGCCTCTACTAGGTAGATAATTCACATGAAATACAGCATTCTTTTCTCCACAATAAAAAATAAAAACATTAAACTATAATACCCTGCCATTATTATGTTGCTGACAGATAACTCCGTAAAAATTTGACAAAATTTGCCCATTAGCAATCCCAAACCAGATCTCCATAATATCAATGCACATACCAAGTTTGGTGAAAATCCACTGATGGTTACTCAAGTTATCATCCGGAAACGAAAAACAGATAGACGGGCGGACGTACATACCGAGGGTTGAGCGCAAGACTATAGTAACTCAAACATATTTTTGAAACCCTTGTTTAGGGGCAACTTGGACCCCTTTGTAAACAATGCAAATTTAGGTGCCATTGCTCATACGAGCAATGGCACCTAAATTTTCATTGTTTACAGAAAAAAATGTTGTAATCTTCATAACACTTTCATGGTGAGGAGATTAGGTTTGGGGAAAAACAACCATCTGACTTATGCCAGTCTTGCACTCAACCCTTGATACGACAGACGAACGGACCAACCAACACACAGACATCCAACCTGAAACCATAATAACCCACTACTATCATGTGGCGGGGTATAAAAAAGAGTAGTTCAGACTGTCATCTGCTGCTGTTAAGGGCTAAATATATAATAACCCTTCTCACTGGCAATAATAGAAGAGTTTAACTCTTTCGGTGCCAAATTTCAGACAACATCTGTCATCTGCTTTTATTATTCTAACAAACTATCGTTTATAAGACGATTATATGTAAAGTTGAAAGACTGAATGTCATACAGCATAGATCCAGATGAGACGGCTCATTGAGCCGTCTCATCTGGATCTATGCTGTTTGCAAAATCCTATTATTATCGCTTGTGGCAGTGAAAGAGTTAATAAATATAACCAGACATAAATGGGTTAGTGAAGATTTTCCCCTCCACAGACTGATACTAAAACTTACTCATCATCTGATAACAGCTGTCCCCTAGCCACCCAAAGGTAACAAAAACTCTTTGGGTCATTTTCTGGTTCCTGGTAGGCAAGATGGGTCACTGGCAGTGGGTCATTTTCTAGTCGAGAACTATATCTGATAGAATAAAAATACTTTAAAATGCAAGGAAAAGAACTTTAAGGATTAATGTAATACCTGACCCCGAGGTTACAAAACTTCTTTCAGGCTCAATTCGGAGTCAGCTGAGCTAACATTTTCTCTGCTAATAAATATGAAAATGCCAACTTTAGTTGGCATTTTCATATTTATTAGCAGAGAAATTTTCATGCTCAGCTATATTTAGCAAGAAAGAATTTGAAATTGTTAGTAATTTGAGATTTATTAGCAGGACAAATTTCATGGTGAGCTGAGTTGAGCATGAAAAAAGTTTTGTAACCTCAGCACTTTTATTGAGTACAATCAAAACACAGCTACAGGTAAGGCGATAAACTGGACAAGAATTTAAGATGGCAATAATTTGTATTTAATTTTTACACAGAAAGTAGCATCTGTTCAGCATCTGCACCCTTTGGCACTTTAACCCACTACAGGCAGAAATAACTCCCCCACACAACCTATTGGAAGATTCTAATTATGATTCTAAGTATGTCAGGCTATGTGATTTGGATATTCCTTGAGAGAAATAGTTGACTATTTGCAAACAGTGGAGTTCCTAATCAGACGTCCTGTTCTGCAGCGTCTGGTCTGAGTCTCCAATGTTTGCCAATTACCCTTTTAAGGGTCTCCAGACTACATTCGGTTAATATCTATTAGTAATTTAGATATATCAACAGACAGTAAATGGACTTGTTTGTTCGAATTTTAGGTTAAGTATGGTAAGAAGTTTGTGTTGAGATTTTACAGCCCAGTCAACCCAATGGGGTCATGTCGAGCACTGTCAGTTTACCTAGCCACACGTTTACTGGGCAGGCTTGGTCCTCTAAGCAGTTAACCAGTATTGTGCACATTCTTTCACCAGAAACTGACAACTACACTTCTTGAATCAGTGGAAGTGAGAGAATGACCGTAGAAAATATTTCATGCTCAATCTCCACGAAAGAATGTTGCCGACCTCGGCGGGGGTTGAACCCACGACCCCTGGTCTCCAGTCGGACGGCGCATCCAAATGAGCCATCACGGCCAGCAGGTAAGAAGTTGAGGTGACTAAATATTCACGGTAAATGGTCCATGCAGGCATAAGAATAAAGTATTTCCAAGTAAGCTCTGCAAAATTAAAAACGTGATACCGGTATTTAGACTAGTATGATACCAGTTTTTAGTTTACCCGAAGTCAAGAACAGTAACTCATATGGGTAGTAATGGTGCCATTTTGTCAGCCTGTCATTCAAACCAAAATAAGACATGATTATGCTGCAAAAAATATTAGCAGACAACATTCTGAAATATTTTTTCTACTTTTTCCCGAAAAAAAAAAAAGGATCTGACATTTCTTGCAAATTGTCCCTATGGAGACATTTTGCATGAAATGTCCAATCCTATTCCCTGGGCAAATATCATCAATTTGTCATATGCTGAATTAGCCAAGAGACATAAAGGTTACGATAATTTGGTGTTTAACATACCTTTTAACATTATTTAACCCTTAAAACGCCAAGAAAACCTGCATCTGAAAATGCCATCTGTTTATGTTGTCTGCTGAATATTCTTGCAAACTTTTCTAATCTATTTTTGCATACAGGCAAACAGTGTGGACCTTGATCAGACTGCTCCTAGGAGCAGTCTGATCTGGGTCCACACTGTTTGCAAAAATGACTTTTAAAATCACAAGCAGATGACAAAGCAGACGAGAATTGTTGTGATTGGCAGTTTAAGTGTTAGGTCATACTGATGCTATAGAAGGGCGATAATGCAAGGCTCCATGCAACAAGTGCCATATAGTCATGAGCTGAATCTCACCCGCCAGCACGTTTTGAATCCGGGATTTTTTTTTTGATCGAGTTGAGGTTTAAGGGCCTGGTCAACCCATTGACCTCAGCCTGTCAATTTACCTAACCACACTTTTACTGGGCAGGCTTAGTGCTCTAAGCGGTTAACCAGTACTTGTGCACATTCCTTTGCCAGAAACCTTCTTGAATCAGCGGAAGGGAAAGAATGACCGTAGAAAAAGTTTCATGATCAATCTCCAGGAAAGAATGTTGCCGGATTGGCGGGGATCGCACCCGTGTCCGCGGGGATCGGACACCCGATGGACACACCAGACTGAGCCATCGAGGTTAGCCTTGAGCCCAGGACGTCTTGTGATCTGGGCCCAGTTGTTCGAAGCATCTTTAGCTTAACAAGCTCATTAGTGGTCAAAATGTTCAACTGTTCTAGTAAGTACAATATCTGATTCACAGTTATTTTTGCTGAAAAAATGTGAGTAGCTTTTGCAAATGCAAAAAGCTACTCACATTTTTTCAGCAAAAAAATTAGCATATATGCCATATTTGATGATAAAAATTTTAACGATGTGTTAACTAACAACATCGTTAGTTTTGAACAACTGGGCCCTGGAGTACTAACCACTGCCACCCCGACACTTCAAGGTAAAGGTGACAAATACTTACTCCAATACAGGAACATGTAGTTTCCACAGTTGATAACAGCCAAAACTAAATCCTATAACCAGCATACCAGCTTGTGGGACATACTTGAGACAAGTCACTGACACAACGTCTGGTCGGAATGTCTTCATTACAATACCATCTGGCTTCATGTACTGAAACCCATTTCTGTTAAATGATTGCTCTGAAGAAAACAAAGGAACATTTAAAGTTAATTTCCATTAAACATACTGCTAAATTCAGAGCTCAGCCTAGACGGAATAAATAAACAGAGAGGTTTGGTAATAGTTTTTCAACATCAAGCCCCGAGGCTATAGAACTTTTTTCATGCTCAACTCAGCTAAGCATGAAAATTTCTCTGCTAATAAATATGAAAATGCCAACAATAGTTGGCATTTTCATATTTATTTGCAGAGACATTTTCATGCTCAGGTATGTTTTTCAAGAAAGAAATTACAATTGTTAATAATTTGAGATTTATTAGCAGGACAAAATTCATGCTCTGCTGAGTTGAGCATGAAAAATGTTTTATAACCTCGGGGCCTGAAAGCATTTTTGTGTAAAATTTTGGATCTCTGCAATAATATATTCTTTGTATAAACTTATCTTGCAGCTGCAAATAGGGACACTTTCCTTTTTGTTTGTTTCATAAAAACTATTTCTTCTAAACAGGGCTCGGGAAATATTGAAAAATGAATCGGTCCAGCCGATGACGTCATCACCTAACTAATTTCCATAGGAAAAAAAATTGATACCTGTCATGAAAACTAATTGCAATAAGCGAAGTCCTATGAATTAATCCCGATTTCCGTACAATGGTCGTACATTGTTGTGTTTGGTGGAGTTCTTGGTTTCAAACATTTTAAGACGTTTAGCTACGCATGTAAAAGCAAATACAAGACTAGAATGTGTTCGTAGGCAAAACGGACATGATAGAAGACATCATACTTGATTGACAGTGGACAGGGGAGACAACCTGATATGGCTGAGAGTATAATTACCGGGACTAAATACAAGACAAGACAAGACTCCGGGACAAGAATTGTTGTTTGCGCTACCTATCATGTAAAATGGAAAAGAAAAAGAAAAAATTAAATTCGAAATATACCATATTATTGAACTTCTTTGGTTTCCTGAGATTATTTTCTTTTCACTATGTGTTTCTAATGTGTTGTTTTATGTGACCGATCATATTTGATACCCGCCTGTCCTAGGTAAAGACTTCATTGTTGCACTTTACAAACACAGCAAAACAGATTTCTTTTTAACTATCAAGACAACAAACACATCAAAGAGTCTTTAAACTTCAGTAATAGTGCCCAAAGCTAATTACTTTCACACGACAACTGTGATATTCGAGAATAACACAATGAACTATGAGACCTCAAGTGATTTGTTTATACAAATTGACTCGAGGCGATTATTGGATTTGTCATGTGTAATGGATTGACATCTGAGCTAGGTAAGTTTAGGATTATATAATTGAAGAGATCTCGATAAGACTCTTCATTGTATTCTGTTTACGCTACTAAGTTTTTCTGCTTTTTGAAAGAACGATAATCAAATAAAATGAATTTCGTCCAGAAAAAAGAAGAAATAATCATAGGTAAGCAATAAGTACGAAATTTCATCCAGAAAACCAATGAAACCATTGTTTTTCGATAGCAAGAGACCCGGCTTCCGAAATTACGTTACATGCGAAATTTGCGTTTTTACAAGGGCACCACTCCAATAACCGCTGAGGGATGACAGTTCTGCGTTATTGACAACGGTGGTTTTACAATTAAAAATCGGTGTTTTGCGTTCGTTTATTCTACATTGGAGTTTTCTATATATTTTTTCTCTCGAATGAAAATTCCAATGTCCAAAATTCGAGGTTTCAATGGAAATAAAAAACGACTTCATTCATGCGTTGTGGGCGTTTTTTTTTTTTTTTTTTTTTTTTTCCTAATGCTGTCTGTAAACGATAAAACCGAGCATTTGAAAAGTAATGTGATGTACATATAACAAAATGGTACACAAAAATAAGAATTTTTTTTACGGGATCGGCTTGTGCATTGATAAATCCAACCTATTACTATTGTAATTTTGACCACTTTTATTACGTCATCTGTGGTGTAGTGGGTAAAATGCTCGTTTAGTATTCGTTAAGTTCCGAGTTCAAAACCTAGAAGTGGCATTTTTTTTTTTTTTTTTTTTTTTTTACTTTTTCATTTATTTTTCAGATAAAATGTCTTGACATTTCATGCAATTTGCAGACAATTCACATGAAATGTCAAGACATTTTTATAAAAATTAAAAGAAACATGAAATTGTTATCTTTCTTTTATTTTGAAGAGAAAATAAGTTGACATTTCCTATGAACTATCCCAAGCAGACAGTTCACATGAAATGTCAAGACTATCCCCCTCCCCCACCAAAAAAAAATCAAATTGTCGTGTGCTTCAATTTTTCATAGCCCTTAAAGAGTTGATATTACAACAGGGAAGAGATTACTGAGCTTGTACACAAGTTTGGATTTTAATTTGCTTTACTTTGCAAGACAGTTCCATGCATGTATATGGTAATCACAAACATTAGAATTTGCGAAGCGGCCGTGTGGCAGAGTGGTTAGTGCTCCTGACTTTAGATCACAATGTCTCGGTTTCGAATCGATTGGAGGCGGAATTCATCGAGCTTATACTCAGGCCAGTTTGCAAATACTATGGCGTCTGATCACAATCTTCGCATTGCAGTCTATGCTGAAGTAAAGACCCAAAGTTTCTTCCTACAGACAACGAAGACTGAATATGCTGTGCAGATGCATAAGCTGATCTGAGTCCTTGCTACGTACATGTGTCAGTTTTCAGGAATACCTGTGCTAAGGTTCTTAGCAGGCACACGACGAATGACATTGCATCACCTTTACTGCAACATTGTAGTCATGTCCTGCTGGACTTATATTTGTTCACAATAGGGTGTACCAGCTGGCCTTGGTTTCGTAAAGGACAGATAGTTAAACACTACTAAATGGCTGCTATCAGTGTTGAACCTAATATTTAAGATGTTTCTATTTGCATACATATTTGCACTTGTATGTACAAAGATGACGTTTGTTATATTATGTCCAGCAGGTTTATAGTGCTCTACTAAACTGTATCTTTAGAATGAATCCGGAGCTTTTATTTTCCCAGTCTGTTCAGTGCCTAGATATGTTCGATGTTTATTTTTGCATACTTGCACTACACATAGCAATATATTTTGCATGTCAACTATGGAAACCAGAGGACCAACAGTCCTGTAGCTCAACTGACACCTCCGTCCTGGGTGGGGACAGACAATCTATGGCCCAGCTAGCATTCTACGTAAATCTACATCGGGCCGTCATCGGCCCGTCAGCTACCCTGACGGGCCGATGACGGCCCGATATAGATTTACGTAGAATGCTGACTGGGGGGTGACAGATCGTTGTGTCGATAGAAACCTATTGCCATTACGATCACTTGATATAAGTTTCAAATAAATCCTTTGAACTGAGATTTTATACTTTTTTTTTTCAGGATTTTATACATGTACATAGCCCCAAAGCAGCGGCAGATAACCCCTAGGGAACATAATTTTTATGTCAAATGAATTCTTTTGTCACTATGGCCAACTGATGCAAGTTTGAAAGAAATCTCTTTGAAATGTGATTTTATACATATTTTTTTATACATGTTGGTAGCCTTAGGGCAGGGGCAGATCACCTCTTTGGGACAGAGTTTTGATGTCGGATGAAACCTGTTGTCACTGTGGCCAACTGGTACAAGTTTCGAAAACAAATCTGATTGAACTGTGATTTTTTACATGTACATAACCCTGGAGCACGGGCAGATAAGCCCTTGGGGACAGAGTTTTGATGTCGAATGAAAGCTTTTGCCATGATGGCCAACTGGTGGAAGTTTATAAACAAAATCTCAGTGAACTGTGATCTTGTACATTTTTTTTTTTTTTTTTTTTCATGATTACATACCTGTACATAGCACAGGGGCATATCAACCCTGGGGATTGAATTTTTATGTCAAATTAAATTTTTTCTCACTATGGCCAGCTGGTGCAAGTTTCATAAAAATAATTTTGAACAGTGATTTGTGATTTTATATACAATTTTTCCTTGATTTGATACATGTACATAGACAAGGAGCAGGAGCAGATCACCACCGGGGGCAGAGTTTTAATGTCAAATGAAACATTTTGTAACTATGACCAAATAGTGCAAATTTAAAAGTCTCTTTGACCTGTGATTTTATACATTTCTTCCAATGGGATCAAATATGACATTGCCATAAAAGAGATCAATGATGAGCTGGCTGATCTGCGTCTTCACTGGCTCACATGTAATTTTGTAGCAGTCGGTATGCCGCGGCTGTTATCAGTACTAGCATGCCAATTAATGACATTCATGCCAAATGTTATGTGATAAATTTGTTGTTGGGGATACATAACTTTTGGTGACATGATACTTAACATTTTAATTGTATGCTGCAAACTGTGACAAACAAAAATATGCAGTAATGATACCAATACAGCAAAAAAAAAAAAAAAACAAAAAAAAAAAAACATCAATCATTGAATATGGTCAAGCAAAAACAACATATTCTTTTAAGATAAATGTATCCTTTTGTTTCCATGGCAACAGAAAGTTCAGTGATGCGAATGCCACTTTTTACGCACAGTCAAATACTTTAGAACACATTTAAATCAATGAAATAAAACACACTTTACATTTCATGATTCAAATCAGTCAAAACCACATATTATTTGGCTGAAGTAAATGGTTTTACAGTTTTGTTTCCATGGCAACAGAAACTTTAGTCTGGTGTTTTTCTTTTTTTTTTAATGTGTCTCCAATTACTGATAATCAAAGTTTTATACTGTATGTAGTGATAAAGATAGAATCGCATAGTAAACAGAATAAATTAAGTAAAACTGCGTGCTTTTTTGTAATAAATTTGACATATTTGTTGTCATGGTAACAGAAATTTCTGTGTTATGGTGATTTTTTTATTCATAACTTTGTGCTACAGTATTTGACAAATATGAAACTAGCAAATGGGAATGCTTTTAGTGGCATTGCTCCTAAATTTCAGATATGAAATTGATTAAAACAAACAGTTTTACAGTACACCATGTAGTGTGTTGTTGTTACCATAGCGACCATAATGATTGGTTTTCAAACTTGTTGTTGTTGTTTTTGAAGATGTCCCATGCTGACTTATATTTACAAGCGTTTTGATCAATATATTGAATAGGGCAGATTTTGGTCATTCGTGAACCAAGCCCTTTTTACTAAGTCCATGCCCTTGACCTCAAGGTCACTCATGCAGATCGGGATAGTACAGCATAAAACTTCAGAGCAGTATCTAACATCGGGGAATGCACGAACTACTTCCACTCAGAAGTTCAGGTGATATAGCCTTTTAACATCTTTAACTAATATAGAGACCGAAGCCATGGTGACTGCTAGAGTTTTAACTGTCGTACAGGGGAGCTAAAAACTAACCAGACAGCCTGCTATTGGAAATAGACTAATCCAAAGAGTTGTAGTAGAAATGTCCACTTGACATAAATGGGTTAAGGGATACTTTCCTTTTTTTTCTCCATACAAGCATATGATGGTATTCATTAGAAAAGCCTCACAAAACCTCTCCTAACAAGTACTAACAACAATTACCCCAGAATGATCGACAATTATATTATACTACAGACATGCATCAATACAAATAGCCCTAAATATTGGGCCTGAGAAAACAGGGTTGACCCAGATCAGATACCGCAGAATGCGGCCTCTGATTCAAGGATGGGCGGTAAATTCCACCCCACTCCCTATTTACCGGTGGTATTTACCAGTCCGGAAAATATTCCTAAAGTGGCAAATACTGGCCAATTGAACATTTTCACCTTAAAATACTGCAGAAATCTTAACCAAGTTGACTTAAAATAGTATATAATCAAACTAAATGACTTAAAGATGTTTTAATTTTTATGTAAGGTTATTACCATAAAGAATAAATTATTTCACAATTTAAGCATGGTCAAATCAATCAACCAATATTTTCCAGTATTTGCTTGTATTTACCGGTAAACACCGCCGGCATGGAAAATACTCAAATTTGCCGGCATTTTGCCAACCTTGCTCTGATTAGGGTCTACACTGCATGCTACTTATCAAGCAGTTTTTTGTTTGTTTGGTGTTGAGGTTTTACGGCCCAGTCAACCCAATGGGGTCATGTCGAGCGTGGTCAGTTTACCTAACCACATGTTTACTGGGCAGGCTTAGTCCTCTAAGGGGTTAACCAGTATTGTGCACATTCTTTCACCAGAAACTGACAACTGCCCTTCTTGAATCAGCAGAAGGGAGAGAATGACCATAGAAAATATTTCATGATCAATCTCCACGAAAGAATGTTGCCGACCTCTGCGGGGTTGAACCCGCGACCTCCTGGTCTCCAGTTGGACGGTGCATCCAACTGAGCCACCGAGGCTGGCTGCTGACAACCGTAACACGCGAGTATATTTCAAGGTAGATTTCACAGTAAAAATAAGTAAATGCACCCCTTGCGCTAGACAAGATTGGTCAGTGTTTAAAACTTAAGCAGTCTAGTCAGATCTTGAAACATTGAAACTGCAAAACTGCCCGTGGCGCAGGCCTTTTTTTTTATTAGACCTAATTAGGTCCATGAAAGTAGTTTCGTTCATTCTCTCCTGTTTCCTGCCGTCTTCGCGCTTACACAAGACGGGAATCAGTTGTTTATAAATAGTTATCTAGGAAAACCTTGCGGAGATGGAAATAACAACAAAATTGTCCTTTTTTTTTTTCTTTCTTTCTTTCTTTTTACATACCTGACTGTGACCAGGTTTGATCATGCTCGTTATACCTGGACTTCCGTCATATAACGGAATTGAGGTGTATTATTTAAAAGGACTTATTGGACTGCCAATTGTCATCGGTTTTCGTGACAGGTGATATATATTCTTTTTTGGAAATGGGCACATTGATGACGTCATCGGTTGGACCGATTCAGATTTCAGAATTTCCAGAGCCCTGCGTCCCAATATGTAGAGTAAATATGGTACTCACCATTTAGCTGCATACAAAGATGTAATCCCTGAGACATACAATGAAACCTCTGGTTCTCAGTATCTCTAATCCTTGGAGAAATAAAATGTAATTTATTGGTAAACTCTTCATCTGAGTAATAGTCATTGTCATCCATACATAGGTCTACAAAAGATAACAAAGAAAAACTAGCTAACAATCAATGAATGCAAAAACATGTTAATGCTACTCAAACATTTTACCATGAACTTATCTGTAAATTTTAAAGGTTCTTTGATTGATTGACTGACTGATTGTGTTGGGGTTTAACAACATGTCAACCACTGAGTGTCATTTAGTGTTACCTCCCAGAGACAGGGAGAAGAGAGATAGAAGAGATTTGTTTGTGTTGAGGTTTTACGGCCCAGTCAACCCAATGGAATCATGTTGAGCATGGTCAGTTTACCTAACCACACTTTTACTGGGCAGGCTTAGTCCTCTAAGAGGTTAACCAGTATTGAGCACATTCTTTCGCCATAAACTGACAACTGCCTTTCTTGAATCAGCAGAAGGGAGAGATTGACCATTGAAAACATTTCATGATCAGATCTCCACAAAAGAATCTTCCCGACCCAGCCATGGTCATACCCGCAACCTCCTGATCACCAGTCAGACGCACATCCAACTGAGCCACCGAGGCCAGTAAGATGGAAGAGATAGTAGAGAAGAAAGAGAGGGACAGAGGAGAAAGGAAAATGAATGAAAGTGAAGAAACGGTAGAAATAAAAACATTCTCCCTCTACTCTTACCTGCTGAATGGACAGCAGGCCTTGCCCAACTGTAAGCCATTATCAGCTGGATGCCCCGGTGATGTAAGATACATGATACCTTTGCCTCACTCAACCACCCCCAGTGAAATAAGGTGAAATAGCAGCATGATTAAGACTTACCGACAAGAAAGACATGGCCACCTGCTGTTCCCACTGCTACAAGCCCGCAGAAGAATCTCAAATGTTCACTAAGTGCCCATCGTGGTACATTATGTCTCGTCCAGGGACAAATCATCTCCACTTCTGTCATCTTTATAAATATAAATACATACACTACAACCTCTTTATAACACGGTCTGTTATAACACAGTTTTGTATATAACACAGTTCAAAGATGGACCCAAAAATGTATAGATTATATTGAAAAATGACCATAAATGGTCATTTTTCAATATAATCTATACATTTTTGCATTTTTCAATATAATCTATACATTTTTGTTTGGATATAACACGGTTGTTTAACTAACACGGTTTATGCTATGGATCCCAACAACAGTGTTGTAAAGGTCGTGGTGTATAAGCTGGAACATGAGAAAATGTACCTTCTGACGTGCGCCCAACAAAGACTCAAATCAGCCTGCGTATTCATAGCTCTTGATAAGATGCTTTTTTTTTTTTTTTTTCAATCCAAAAGTAAGGCCAGAGAAAATAAATTATTAGATTCTCATCCCCACTAGCCCCTAAAAAATCTGACCAAATAAAAAACTTGGAGGTGGAAATTTTTTTCAGATACAGTTAGACTTATGCTGAAAACAGACTTATAACACTTTTAAGAATTGCAAATGAATTATTTATTATGAAAAAGGTATAAAAATAAGGTTTCCTTCTATTTGCACATGATAGTTAGTGTCTGTTATATTGTTTTGCTATGATTTACTTCATCACTGGGAGGCCCAGGAATAAAAAATAAAATCCACCCACCCACGCCATCATTTTTTAAAATCTGGATGAGAATCTAATAATTTTCTCTGGCCTAATGATATTTTTCTAATTTCTCCACACAAACATATGCAGTGGGTACACTCAGCGAGGCACTTCTAACGAGTCCCAAAACATGTTTTCGTGGAGAAATAAGGAAAATATTTACTTGATACCTACTGTAATCTAGACCTATGGTATCTGTAAAGTCCACATGAAGAAATTTGATCCTTGGCTTTCAAAAATGTGCCCAGTGAAGATTCAGCTCAGACTGAAGACTGCACAGGTTGATCTGAATCCTGGCTGGGTACACATGCCTGAATGTACATTTTCTACCCCTTAAAGCGCCAATCACAACTGCAGCAGATAACAATTTTTTTATTTTTTTATTTTTCAGAGAAAACAAGTCTTGACATTTCATGTGAATTGTCTGCCCAGCAGACAATTCACATGAATTGTCAAGACTTGTTTTCTCTGAAAAAAAAAAAAAAAAAATTTAGGATGTCATCTGCTACAAATCTGCTTGGCGCTTTAAGGGCAAATGCTGTGGCTCATATCATATGCATGTACAATAATGAACAGTGTCTGTTGCATGAAGTGTCAAAGCCTTTTGTCTGGAATTTTTTTTTTTTTTTTTTCAAAATGGTGTCTGCTGAAAATTTCATCAGCTTAAATTCACTGTTAGCCCCACTACCTCCAAGATAAAAGTATCAGCAAACCCCACCACCCACACAACTCAATTTCTTCCAGTTTTCATAAGACTCCCGCCAACAGGAATAATTAACTCTGAAGAGGACCCTCACCCACAGGAATAATGATTGATTGTGTTGGGGTTTAACGACACGTCAACCCTTGTAGGTCATTTTGTGTCGTCTCCCAGAGAAAGGGAGAAGAGTGATAGAACAGATAGTCGAAGAGATGAAAGAGAGGGACAGGGAAGAAAGAGGAACAGGAATGAAAGTGAAGAAACAGAAGAAATAAAAACATTCCCCCTCTACCCTTACCTGCTACAAGGATAGCAGGCCTTGCCCAACTGTAAGCCAATATCAGTTGGACGCCCCGGTGACATAAGATACACGACACCTTCGCACCACTCGACCACCCCCCCCCCCCCCCCCACAGGAATAAATAACTCTATAGAGCTTTTAGGGGTCTTCAGACTACAACAGGTTAAAATCACAATACCTCTGGTCATGTAGGATGAGAAGAGATTTTAAGAACTTTCAAGCTTGTATACATTAATCTTCAATAGCTCTAGATCTGTTTGTTAGAGCTGGAGTTTTACGACCCAGTCAACACCGTTAAGGTCATGTCAACCCAGTAAGTTAAGCTATTTACTTTTCCTGGAAAGGCTTAGTCCTCTAAGCGGTGAAACGGCACTTGTGCACATACTTTTACCAGAAACTGACAACTGCCCTTCTTGAATTAGTGAAATGGAGAGAATGACCATAGAGATGATTTCATGATCAATATGAAAGCTACGTCACTGAGCTGGGATTTGATATTGCGACCCCTGGGTCTGCAGTCAGATGTGCTACCTGCTGCACTATGGAGCCCGGCTCATAACTCTAGATAAGAGGGCTATCCAAATATTTTTTATTTTTCCGTGAATACACCTTGTGGGTAGAAGTGAATCAGTGGGGCCTTCCAAGTGAGTTCACATAACATATATTCTCATTGAGACAGAAGAATTATTCAGGAGGTATTTGGTGATAATTATGGGATAATTTTCTCCAGTTCTCCATAAAAACATGTTGTGGGTACTCATTACAAGCACCTCGCCAAGGCGCTTCTAATGAGTACCCATAACATCTGTTTTTATGAAGAAATAAGAAAAATTATCCCAGAATTATCACCAAATACTCCTCAACCCATTGTAGTCGGGAGATCTGTAAAAGGGTACTTGGCAAACAGTGCAGACCCAGATCAGATGCCACAGAACGCGGCATCTGATCAGGGTCACATGTTTGCGAATAGTTTAGCCATTTTTCTCTAGGAATAGGTAAATCTCATAGCCGGACGTACCTAAAATTGAAATTGGACTCTTCCAATATATAGTGTGGGAGAGTCTATTCCGTCTACAATGGGTTAATTCCTCTGTGGAGACATATGGTACTTGCCATATTCATCCTGAGTTTGATTAGCTCTAATGGTGATGTATTTGAATGGCAAACAGTGCAGACCCCAGCTCAGACTGTTCTTCAGTTTGATCTTGGTCTATTCTGTTTGTTCACGCATGTTTGTCCAAATATTCTGAATTAATATCACAGCTCCGGATATAAATTTGGCTTTTTTTTTTTAAACCAAAAAAAAAAAAAAAAAGTTGATATTCTCAAACCTTCTCAAGTGCGGCGCTTCTAATGAGTACCCACATCACAGGTTTACAGAAATAAAGTCCCAACATAACACCTACCGTCTGATCATATACCGTATTTGACCTAATTACCGCACATACCCCTATAAGCGCACAGTCAAGCAATTTCATAGTCTTCAGATTGCAGTCTGTGTAATATTATCTACTGCTTTATAATTTTTTTTTTGTGTTGTTTTACGGCCCAGTCAACCCAATGGGGGCATGTCGAGCGCGGTCAATTTACCTAACCTGGCTACCACACGTTTACTGGGCAGGCTTAGTCCTCTAAGCGATTAACCAGTATTGTGCACATTCTTTCGCCAGAAACTGACAACTGCCCTTCTTGAATCAGCGGAAGGGAGAGAGTGACCGTAGAAAATATTTCATGATCAATCTCCACGAAAGAATGTTGCCGACCTCGGCGGGGGTTGATTTTTTTTTTTTTTTTTTTTGATTTGGGTTTTACGGCCCTTTCAAGAATATTTCACTTATATCAAGCCGATTGTTCATCATAGGTGGGCGAAAACCGGAGAACCCGGAGAAAAACCACATGACCATCCGTAAGCAGAACTTGGCTTTCCCACGTGACCCGAGCGAGGCTCGAACCACAGCGGTGAAAAACCTAATGGATTAAGAGTCAACTCTCTTATCAACTAGGCTACGGAGGTCCGTCAGCCGGGGTTGAACCCGCCACCTCCTGGTCTCCAGTCAGACGGCGTATCCAAATGAGCCACTGAGGCCTGCACTTCTTTATAAGAGCGTATGTTACGGGTACTCATCTGAATTGCCTCGACAAGTCGAGGCAATTCAATTGAGTACACACAACCAGGGCTTCCATTAACTTTCAGACAGGAAGTCCCAGACTTCCTACACCTCAGATTTGGAAGTCCCACAGGAAAATCTAGGAAGTCCCACTTTTTCCGTGCTACAGCAGGCTGCCCTTTGTTTCGCAAAACATAGGTTCTTATTTCAGTGTCACACAGAATCATCATGATCTATAATTCTTTCAGATGTGTTTTAAAAACGTCCTTATCCCTTAAAATTCGATCGCATCTTTTTGGAAAGCCTGAACTTGTATGTCGGACCTTAGAGAAAGCATCAATATTGGTAAAACTTCGTATTTGTTTCAAAGCCCAGAGAAGGGATAAAATAAAATAAAATACGTGAGAGAAAAGCCCCAAAACATGTTTTCTTAAAAATAAACTACCCGGTATGCTGAAATTACTTCGCAGACATGTTTATAATGAAATATTTGTTCGGACTGAAGCTGATCAACACGAGCGAACGAGTTGCGTTCCTTCACAAATTTGCGGGAAAACGGCGCCGACTCGTGTGTAACAACAAACAAATAAAATGCAGCTCTTGATGAAATACCAACAGCAATAACGTTCGTTCGCGGAGGTAAGCAAGCAAAACCATCACAAATCTCCTAAATTTAGACTTACGATGCGTCTTTTCCGCACTGGTAAACAGCGCAACCGGAACGAGGCTACGCATTTAGAAACGGGTTTTCTGAAAACGTTGACGAAAAATATGTTTTATTTTCATTTGAAAAATTGCTTAAATTGTCATAGCATCGTAGGAAAGACAAGCATAAGCTTCTAAATTTGAATAGATTTCAATTTGCGTTTTGCGCATAATTATTTATTTATAGAATTTCACTCGGTAACTCCCGGAAGTGTTGAGGTGTTTTCAGACGACACACCTTCTTAGCAAAATAATAATTTAAGATTTTTAGACCTGAATATTAAAACAATTAACGACTTCATATAATTTCATTATTTTCTTCCAAAGATCATTTGTGTCAACGCATTTTTGATGCATATTTCTGGTTCCGAATTTATCTATTTCCAGACAAGGAAAATCCGCTCGTCTAAATTCAATTTATTAAAGCTTGTCTTTGTTTAACTTGCATAATCTGTTGAACGCGTCTTCCTGCTGAACTGGTGCGCTGAACAGATTTATTTATTTCTCATGCATTCTTTGTGTATTTGTTAGGTTTTGGAACTGATAAGGTTGCCAGGAAGTTTTAGAATATAAAGCGCAACCTGGAAAATTCCTCCCGACCGAAAATTTTCGGGTTCATTAGTCAACATTTTGAACGCGCATGAACGAATATTTCGGATGTCGCAGGAGAAAGTTAAATTATACACACATCAATTAATCAAAACACGCTTGACAAATACACGCAGTGATCACACAGCTATCACAAGGGTGCCGCGACACGTGAGGTGGCTGTCAATAAAACTCCCCCAAGCAGAAAGTGGGACGTCCTTAGAAGCTCAGTGAACACAGGTAGTGAATTTCCGATAAGTAGGCGGGGCAAACATCATACAACTCGTTAAAAGTGGGCGGGGTTTTTGACAGTTTTGGACGTCTGGGGTATCGATTTTGGACGGACAAAAGAAATTTCGGAAGTCCGCGGTACGTCTTTGATGTTCAATTTGGACGTCCAGTGGCAATCTCAGGGCGTAATATACGCCGTACGTCTGCTTAACGGAAGCCCTGCACAACATATGCTTTAGTAAACTTGTTGAGGTAATTCAAAGGAGTACCCACATTTTATGCTTTTAAAGAAAATCAGAAGACATATCACATAAGCATCATTAAATACACCCCTCAGAAAGCCCCCTGCTAATATTTCTTTAAAAGTGTGTCCTTATTAGAAAGATATTTTACTTCATTTTTTCCAGTAATTTTGAAAACCGTAAGTGTACAGTGCAATAATGTGGAATACAGTATATGTATGTGCAGTCTGATTACTGTCCTTTCGACATCTCTTGGAAAGACGTTTTTTGCCTGGTGTTTTATTTTAGATGAAAATATTTTGTTCTGACTGACCATATCTTATCTGAAAGCATTTGTCTTTTCTGTTTCTGTGTTTTGTTCTCAAATATTTACACTAAAATTAAATTTACGGCCAAAAGTTGGTCTGACCCATACATTTTCTATAGTGAAGTGATTTTTTTTTGGAATTTTGTCTAAGAAAATATTTTTTACTTTTCTTTGCTGAATTTGAATTATTGATGTTTCACAACAATATTGTGAAAATTTCAGAAAAATTGAATAAGTGTAACTTGTTGAAAATCTGGCTCCAAATTACCTACCCTACAGATTTCTGCATAATTCGGCTTCATTTTTACTATGGGAAAAAGTGAAAATATTAGATTTTTTAAAAAACAATGACTAGAATAAAATGTTTTGTACATAGGTAGTTACGACAAATGGTTAAGCATTAAATCATGATAAAAATTTGAAAATTTACTTCTTCTGTGTAAAGCGTCAAGCAAAAAACGACTTTCTGAAAGACGTCGAAAGCACAGTAGGGTCTTCGTAGTCCACAAGAAAGAAATGCATACCTGGCTATCAAAAATGCATTCATTAGATTCTGACCAAACTGCAAAAATGTACAGGCTGATCTGAATCTTCATTGGGGAGCTTATGTACGGCAGTCTGATTGTACATTTTCTGACATATTAGAGACTTTCCCAGAATATGATTCATACATTCAATCCAGGCAGTCAGTTTTCGGGTGTAAAGTATATGAAGTTCACAGATTCTACTCAAGGAAAAATGGTGGCCCAGATCAGGATGCCCTTGCTGGTCTAGGATTATTTGTTACCTGTTGTGGTATTTCTATTGCCTTGATGACTTTTGAGGCAGCCACATCAAACAAGCATAGCATTCCTGTAGGTGCGGCATTACACACACCAACCAGCAGTTTACAGGATTTTCCTTGTTCAAACTCTTTCACACAGGTCACACTTGTGTGTTCATCTTTGAGAACTTTTCCAAAATGCCATGCAGCAAGTCGATTTTGAGTTGATATATCTAGAACTTCTAAATGAGCACCTTTAACGATCCAGCACAGGCGACCATCTGTTAAAAAAGAAAAAATAGTAAATTGATTTGTGCCAAGCAAAAATATGCCTTCAGGGCATGCCTGGACAGCAAAGGCCCAGATTAGACTGTGCATGCACAGCATGATGCGAATCCGCATTTTGTGCATGCCTGAAGGCATTTTTTTTGCTCGATATGGCCCAACTAGAGTCAAACTGTTGTATTTCATGACATGCATTTCATGTTAAAAAAAGATCAGATTATTGGACAATTTTATTCTTAGACAGAACTACATTCCGCTCAAGCTTGTTTACAAAATGGGACATCATTTTGCTGGAACCTTCCGTGATATTTCCTCCCTGGTAATTTTCATCAGCTGAGAAATTTCTAATGTCGCAAATGAGTCCAATTTCTTACCTGTCTTGAAACAGACCAATCTGGCATTGCCACTCTTTGGGAATGACCAAGACAATGCCCAACATATCCTCCAAGTCGTGAGCATAGCTCTAATTAAGGCATTTTTTTTTTCAATCCAACAGTATTGATATTTTTCTTATTTCTCTACGAAAACATATGTTGTGGGTACTCATTAAAAGCGCCTCACCGAGGCGCTTCTAATGAGTACCCACAACATACGTTTTCGTGGAGAAATAAGAAAAATATTAACCTGATACCCACCCACCTATGACTGTGAGGATCTATGTAGTTTGTTAGACTGATTCAGCAGGTCTTGCGTATTTCACACAAACAATAAGGAACTCATAGCCAAAACTAGTGACAATTTTCTTATTTCTACAAAAACATGTTGTGGGTACTCATTAGAAGCACCTCTGCAACGTGCTTCTAATGAGTACCCACAACATGTATTTCCATTCAGAAATAAGAAAAATACTGAGTAGATACCCTCTCTTATCTGCAGCTATGGGTACTACTCCATCCATATCTTCATTCTTGATGGCTTATGTAGAGTTACATTGTATTTATTCAGAGTAACTTTAGACTTGGTTAATCTATTCCAATAATCCATATATTATTGCAAGCTACAGAATAAATCTGAAGGCAGTGATTATATATCCTTAATATACCCTTTGAGACTCCAGCAAATGATCCATTTGGTTCATCATCTAAGCTTGTCTGTGTCGCCTCTGTGAATGAGTGGAAGTCACTCACAAAGTTTGGTATGGATCCCGGTCTCATCGTCTTTTAAATATGGCTGAAAGAACAAAAAACACAAGACAATGTCATTTATTAATATGAAATCATAGGTTTAGATATGAGTAGGTATCAGGTAAATATTTTTCTTTGTTTCTCCACTAAAACATATGTTGTGGGTACTCATTAGAAGCACCTCAGCAAGGCACAATGTTTTTGTGGAGAAATAAGAAAAATATGAATAAATTTGGATAGAAAAAAGCATCGCATCAAGAGCTATCATATAAAATGCCTTTTGTTGAGCATGGAGTAGCATGTTGGGGGTTATGGTGGGGGAGTAACTGTCAGACTACACTACTGAAGTGGTGCTACAAAATACATGAATTCAGCTTGCAACTTTAACAGAGTAACTCATCCCATAAAGAACTCAAAGAATTCTTGATTGATTTACATTTAAGTTACTGACTGCTAAATAGTATACCCACTAGACTGAGGTCAAAAGCAATTCTCCAGTTGGAATTCCTTATCTGTTGTATTGACACTGCTTACATGGTGAGACGATTTTGATATCTGTCATGTCTAGCTAATGGATATTAAAACAACAATCATTTTACTTAGATGTGGAACTATCTTCTGAAAGAAAACAAACATGAAGTAAGTAACTTAACCAACATAATGGAACATCATTATTGGAGATGTGACTGGCTTACAGTGATTCAGCTGGATCAAAATCAGTTCCGGACAGTTTGTCTAAATAGAAACTGGTTCTTCCAGACATTCTCCACACTATCCAGTGATTCAGCTAGACCAAACTCAGTTCCGGACATTTTGTCCAAATGGCAGCTGGTATTCTGAAATTTTCTTGGACAAATTATAAAAGCTAGAAAATCGCTTTACTGTGGATTCAGCAGTGGGTGGGGGCTGGCGTCGTTATCGCCATTTCCCTTGCAGAATTCCGTTTGGTCACTTGATTTCGGCATGAAAAATGTCAACTTTTGTTGCATTCTAGGGGGCATGTTTTTGTGCAATGTTATGTCCAGCCCTTTACAAAATCACAAGTGTAATGCCTCGCATGGTGTCACATGCAAACAAACTCGATGAGATGAAGGGAAGTAACTCAACGAGGATTCGGCCTTATCTACGTTTCGGCCAAACAAATTAGACTGGTTCACTCTGTTTGCGGAAGCAAAACTAATGGGCATTACCGAACATCACAAAAATATCAATAATGTTTGATTAGCAGTCCAGTACATCTTAGATTGACCAATCATCGGTCGTTTTACAAGATAAAGATCGGCATCGAAAATAAACAGTAAACAAAGTAGAAATCCATATATTACAAGCCAATAAAAGCACCGCAAGCATAATACCCCGCCAAAGCAATTATTTGTTTATATATTTAAAGTTATCGTTGCGAAAATGTCTGGAAAAAAATGACGGAGGGACAGATAACAATCCTAAACCAGATCTTGATAATATCAATGCATATAGCAAGTTTGGTTAAAAGGCCTTGTTATTTACTCAAGTTATCATCCAGAAATGAAAATATGGGCGTGTCTCAGGCAGATAACTCCATAAAAATTTGATGAAATTTGCCATTAGCAATTCCAAACCAGATTTCCTTGATGTCAATACATATAGCAAGTTTGGTTAAAATCCCCTGTTATTTACTAAAGTTATCATCCGGAAACAAAAATATGGGCGTTTCTCGGGCAGATAACTTCATAAAAATTTGACGAAATTTGCACATTAGCAATCCCAAACCAGATCTCCTTAATGTCAATGCATATAGCAAGTTTGATGAAAATCCTTGTTATTTACTCAAGTAATAGTCCGGAAACTAAAATATGGACGTGTCTCGGACAGGTTAACTCCGTAAAAATTCGACGAAATTTGCCCATTAGCAATCCCAAACCAGATCTTCTTAATGTCAATGCATACAGCAAGTTTGGTGAAAATCCCCTGTTATTTACTCGAAGTTATAGTCCGGAAATGAAAATATGGGCCTGTCTCGGGCAGATAACTCCATCAAAAATTGAAGAAATTTGCCCATTAGCAATCCCAAACCAGATCTCCACAACATCATTGCACGTACCAAGTTTGGTGAAAATCCACTGATGTTTACTCAAGTTTTCATCCGGAAACGAAAAACGGACGGACGGACACATGGACGACCAACGTGAAACCATAATACCCTGCCACTATTGTGTGGCAGGGTATAAAAATGGCAATGGGACAATGTGTCCAACCAGGTCAGAAAAGTTTCGGACATCTGAAAATTTCAGCAGACAATGGCCGATGTCAAACTGAATCCCTGCTATCAATGCACATACCAAGTTTGGGAAGAATCCATTGATATTTTCTCAAGTTATCGTCCAAAAAGAAAATACGGGCATGTCTCTGGCAGATAGCGCTGTCAAAAATTGACAAAATTTGCCCATTAGCAATCCCAAACCAGATCCCCACATTATCAATGCACATACCAAGTTTGGCAAAAATCCATTGATATTTACTCAAGTTATCATCTGGAAAAAGAAATAATAACAAAATGGTTGAGTTGATGACAAAGTTATTTATTTATTTTTTTTTTTTTTCATTGAAGTGTAAATATCTGTTTAATGTGCAGTATTGATTATCCAGATCCAAGAATTACTTAAAACAATAGAGGCCTGCAATCCTATAAAGCTCATCCTGGGCCCAGTTGTTCAAAGCTAACGACGTCGTTAGTTAACGATTCGTTAAAATTTACATCGAGTGATACGCAAATATGCTGAAATTTTTTGCTGAAAAAATGTGAGTAGCTTTTGCACTGCTACTCACATTTTTTCAGCAAAAAAATATCAGAATACTGTATATTGAATCTGCTAAATCAGTTAACGAAACGACCCTTAACGAGCTTGTTAAGCTAACGACGCTTTGAACAACTGGGCCCTGAGCTTTTGGCGCAGATGTGCTAAAAAAGTGCTCTATCTCTTCCATAATGGCTGTGCCTGTTATGGTTTGGTATCCTGGGACCCCTGCACTGAAGAAATAAACTGAAACAACAACAACACTCTTCCATAATTGACAGATTATTGATACCTGCACACTAGAATATTTACTGAGATTCTACCCCCAGTTTGAGTGTCACATATAAACTATTCATATTTAAAAATGTGTAGATTGCATTAATAATTGCAGTGTAGATTGCATTAATACCATATATCAATTTATTAAACCTGTCTTGAATAATAAAATGTCTATTTTTGAGGAATATGAAGTCTTTAAATTTAAGAAAGACTACAAAAAAATTCAAGTAAGAAAAAAAAAATAATGAACATACCACGTGACTTCAGTTAACCCTGGCGCTTGAGGCCAATCTTATACATATCAGAAGAAAGAGTTTGCTGAGAGTGTTTGCATCAAAGGCAGTGCCTTAATTTCATATTATTTCAAATGAGCTGAAGACTTTGAGTGTGTATTCATTGCAAATATTAGCAAACATTATATATCTCCGCAAATCCATACAGTTGCTGAAGCTGAAGCTAAATGACCAGATAGCTTTTTGAAAAAAAAGCTAATACAAAAAAGCTAATACTTGTAATGAGGATGTCTTCATTTGGAGGGATTGTTGACTGCAGTACTTCACCCACTGTCTTATTGAGCTGTGATTTTTTTTTTTATTTCACCTCTTCAAAGCGTGAAATGATGCTTTTGATGACAAATTTGATAAATGCCTTTTCTGGAGAAGGCACAGCCATATTTCTATATCAAATACTCGCACTAGTTCATTTTCTAAGGGGCTTTAGAAATGAAAGCACTTTGATGACAAAGACCTCTGGTCGATCAATTTTTTTAGACCTTGCATTTTATCCACTAAATGGTGCACGTCAGTAGGAAAAATAGAATAAAAATTTGGATTGTTCACTTTTATTTTTATTTCAGTTTTGCAAAAAATGGGGTCCGCGGATTTGTAAACTGAAAAATATAAAATCTGCCCTTATGTACTGAGAGAATATGACGCTCCAGTTCTCCAGTATCTGTGATCCTAGATGCACTCCCAGCTTCCCGTGTCCTCAGGTGAAACTTATATCAGAGGACAGTGTCCCATGATTTGTGATATTGCTCAGGTCCAGAGATTAAATTCCCTGTTGAAAACCCTTGGGGCATGAATGGGCTAGACTTTAGAATCTGTCCACCACCATTAACTGACCTCAGAATGTGAGTGTGCATACCTATCAACTGCAATATAAGCTAGGGTTAACTTAGAGCCTGGCCACTGATGGTTAGGTTAGGGTTAGGTCAGTGGAGATCTTGGTTAGCATACCTATATCTGGGATATTTACAGACGGTTAGGTCGGGTATGAAACCCACAGACCGGAACCTTGTGACCAAGACCCGTGACCGAGACCATAATTTCTATCCTGGATTGCAAGACTAATATGTTTCTAACTGTTCATTTTGGGTTTATATTATGAGGTATTAAATATATATTATCCACCAAAAAGGAATTTTAGATCGGACTGATCTAAAACTGCCATGGCTTACACAATCACAAGAAATAGCATGGCGATGGCCATCTATTTCTTTCTGACATGCAATGCAGAAATAAGACATTTTTCAGCTTTAGAATACTTTGATATTCATAAAACCACTTCAAAGATGAATGATGCTCTAGCCTTTGGGTGGGTCTAATATAGCCCTGACACCGGCATATGAAAGATTTTCTTGATACAAAAGATATGCCAATTATGACACTTTGGGAGTCCATTTTACCTCAGTTTAGTGCCATTGTTCATCAACAATGTCAAAAGATCAACCAACCAATTTAATACACTATTCAAAACAGGTAAATGTACTAACATGTATTTAAATTTTGATTTAAAAAAACTACAATGCCGACATCGATTCAAAACAAATATTTTCTTTTTTTTCTCTCTTTCCTTTGTCTTCATTCTCTCGCATTTTAAAATACAATTGACTCTTGTTATCTTGACCTCGCTTATGTCGAATAACTGCTTATCTCGAAGTGAATACCTGGTCCCTGCCTAAACAGGAAAATCTAATAACGGGTAACAAAATATTGTGGAAAATTCCACAATATTTTCAATATATCTCTGACTTCAAGAGTCCAAATACAACATATACATTTGTTAAATATGGTTGTTCAATTTATTTTTTCCTCAATTCTGCATATCCAATATGTTGAGGTACGGATATCTCGAAGTATTTTAGAGAGTCCCTTGGACTTCAAGATAACGCGAGTTGACTGTAATTAAAAAATTATCATTCGATCATATTGTATATTATTATTCATGATCTGTTTTCTTGATTTGTTGATTCATAATCTCTCTCTCTCTCTCTCACACACACACACACAAAAAAATGGGCCTGTGCATAATATGCATTTTATATAGACATTTAAACTGCATAAAATGTACTAAGTGCCCTGTCGTTTTGCCAGTAGTTGACAACGGGTAACTAGACTTACCGAAACGAAACCGAAATACCTAAACGAAACCGAAATACCGATATTTACTACTGATATTTACTATTAAAAAATATAAGGAAATAAAGAGACACAAACAATGGGACTAATTTTGATAGAATGAAACAGAGAATTACGTTAACAAGTGGAAGGACAATAAGAGTTTTTATGTAATGCTCAATATTAACTGAATGTGAAGTTCATATGAGCCATGGTATGAGAAGCCCTGTTTAACTGTCTGCGAACAACATAGCTGCAAATCAGTCAACGCATCTGCGCACTCTGATCAGTACCTTGCAGTTCGCTAAACCGTTAGTTTCTGTCGAAAATTTCAGGTAAGGATCAAGTGAATATGAAGGACATGCATACGAGCATCGATATGAGAAACCCTGCTTTGTAAATAACTAGCAAATAAAAGAGGCACAGATCAGCCTACGCATCCACGCACTCTGATCAGCACCTTATAGTTCAATATATTTCTAGTTTCTATTCTGTATGTATGCTTATATATAATATTGATAGTTCGATATACTTCTAGTTTCTATTCAGTATGTATGTTGATATATTATATTTATTTAGGAAAATACTTCGTTATCCATTTCACCCCAGCATTTACTAACTAACAGCATTTTCCCTATATTTTTAACGATCTGTATCAGTATTTCGGTTTCCTTTGGGTATTTTGGTTTCATTTCGGTAAATCTAGGTAGCGGCTGACAACTGTCCTTCTTCAAAATGATGATTCATACACACACACATAAGACTCCCTTAAACAGGGTGGACAAAACGACTAGGGGTTATGGATTGGGGGCCAAACGACTGGGAGGAAATTGTATGGGGGCAAAACGACTAGGGAGGAAATGGTATTGGGGGTGAAACAACTAAAGGAAAAAAATAGAGGCGAAAAAACCGGGGGGGGGGGGGGGGGGGGGGGGGGAATGTCTTGGGGGCGAATTGTTGTTGCCTCGGTCAATGGGTTTAGATCTGTGCGTTTCATACCCGACTGATGGTTAGAATAAGATTAAGTGGCAGGCAGATTCTAAAGGCACTCCCATGAATTCCCTCTGATGTATTTTCTTAACCAATTCAGATCATTCAGATTCAGAACATGGAAAAAGAAATGCCAGATCTATACACTGACCTAAGAGACAAAAGTAAAAAAAAAAGAATACAATAACTTTAACTGTGTAATCAGTAACTAAGTTTCTGAGTTTAAACGCTTAGGTAGCACTCCATACTTATAAAGTGCCTCTGGCTTTTCTACAAAAGTTCGAAGAATATGAAAGTAGATACCCCACCCACCGATTTTGCCGGAATCAGAGTTGAAAAGGATTACAAATGAGACTGTAATCAAATAACATGCAAGATAGCATACATCTAAACAAACAACAATTGCCGGATCCGTTTCAAAATGTTATTTTCACCGTTACCGTTTGAAAATAAAATGAACTGCCTGCTTTTGTTTACATTTTGCAAGGATTTTCGACAGTAACCGCCATTTTCGCCGCACGTGCAAAATTTACCCACACTGTGCTTGATTAGCTCTATAGACCATATATCTCTGTAGGATGAATCACGAGACCTAACCAGACATAACAAACCCGAAGCCGGATCGGAAATGATATTGAACTATATAAATCAGGTCAGACGAGTAAATATATAAGATAGCAATTAATAATGCAGATAAAAACCACTTCTGTGCGGGACTTTTCATGGTCGATTACTAAAACCCGGAACAGGCAGAACAACTGAACACTTAAATATTTATTTATTTTGTTTTATTTTTTTTTTTAAATAATGAAATCCTGAATAACACAAATCATTGATATGTCCAAGGAAAATACTTTACATTTAACTTATTTTGCGTTTAATTGCTGTTCCGTTGACAACAATAGTGTTCCTCAAGTTGCCTAGTGACGGACGTTCCGGACGTTACGTTATGAACGTTCCGTAATTTACTGAAAGTTCCATTAATCACAGATACTATTAAAGGAACGGCTCCAAATTATTAAAGATTAACAATAAACATGTTTTGATACATCTGAAGAGTGTTCCGTATTTCCGAATTTCAGGAAAATGCAACAACTTGCAGCGTACAAAACTTTGATTCGCCCACAATTAGAGTATGCTGCTCCCATTTGGCATCCATATGTTAAAACTCAGGCTCAGTAGGTAGAGAGGGTTCAGAGGACGGCTGCCAGGTGGACCTGCAGGAGATGGCGGAATGCGAGTAGTGTTGGTGATATGCTGGACGAGCTGATATGGCCGTCCCTGGAATCCCGCCGGGAGCAGTCCTCTTTAACTTTTTTCTATAAGATCCATTCGGGAATGGTTTACGTCGATAAAGACAAATACTTGACCCCTATAACAGGATTGAGACAAACTCGTGCATCTCATGACTCACAGTATAGAAGATATCAGGCCTATAGTGATGCCCTGAAGAATTCTTTCTTCTCTAGGACTATTCCACAATGGAATAGTCTCCCTTCCTCAGTGGTCTCTGTTCAGACCACAGAGGAATTCAAATCCCTTACAAATTAATTTGTTCAGAGGCATGTGGATATAGCATGCCTATGTCTTCTGATTGTAAATAGTTTTATTGGTCCACCCAGATTTTTTTTATTTTTTTTATGCTACATTCTAAATTTAGCCACGCACCCACCCACCTGAGATAATGATCAAAATTGATCAACTCAGTACCAGAAGATAGTTAGATAACTTAACATAGGTGCTGTTCCGGATTTATTTCCTAATTCCATGAAAATGCAACAAAACATAGGATACTGTTCCGGATTTTAGTATATATGTTCCGTCCAGGACTCAGGTTCCGTATTTTACTTTTGGACACACTAAAAAAAGTAAGAGAAAAGTCCAGGGAGTGCCACAATCACAAACCACAGCCCTTCCCAGACCCCAAGAAGAAGAGGAAACCGACAAATCTAAACAAGCACAAACCGAACAAACGTACGAAAAGCACTAAGATTAGCTCTCTCTTCCCCAAGCGAGGTGATCGCAATACTAAAAGGACTGAAAACACAAGAACAAAATGACACACGGAAAGACATACAACAACTAACTTCATACCAAAGATGTATAAAGATGTTTTATACATCTGAGGAATGTCCGTATTTCTGGAAACTGAAACAACTTCCAATAAAATATTATTCCGGACTTCATTGAATATGTTCTGTCCAGGAGACTTGTGTTCCGTATTTTAGACGTAAAATATAAGAAAATACAACAATATCTGTATTCTACAGTGTACTATTATTTTATTTGCTTCTGCAGGTGTGGCAAATAAATAAAATAGACTCACTAATGGAACTGCTTATGCCTACGCATTCTGGGTGGAACTCATTGTTACACACGTCACAAAATATATATAGTGTTCCAGTATCTGGCTTCCTGCAGATACAGTATAACTGTACTCTCATATTTTATATTGTGAGTTGGAAATGGGCATACTTTTTTATTCTCTAGACCAGACATTAAATGCGGCCTTAAATTTTGTAAATTATAGACTTCTTGAGAAGGGTATCGCCCATAGGCAAGAGCTGTTGCATTCGCTATGACTAAGAGGCCACAGTCATAACTGTTTCTTTGCATCTGTATATCTGCAAATTTTACTTTCAATATATTGCTATCTGTTTCAACCACAATCTGCTCGTCGAGGGGAAGAGCTTCAAAGGCGGAATCATACACCATTACTTCAACGTGCTTGCAGTTGATATTGCTCAGCGTGACCCGGTGAGAGCCAGCTCCTTTCGATCGATTAAAAATCTGGACAAATAAGTTGGAATGCCTTTTGAACCCTCCATCATATGCCAAATAGCAAGGTTCAAAACCTTCTACCTCTGGAAACTCAGGGTCATGTCTGGGTCTCTCATAATTGGATTTCATTTTCTTGCAATGTATTGTGAACGTTGTTTTTATATGGTTTAATTTCTGCTAACCCGAAGATTAGCATACGTTTTATGCCATCTTGTTACTTGGCTACATAACGTCGTCATATCTTTGTATTTTCGTGTCCGGGGGTATTGCTTCTGTTGTATTCATTTTAAAAAAAAACAAGCCCTGAATTCTGTGCTGTGTAATTAATATATTCATTTTCTCACTGGACTAAAATTTTCAGTCATGTTGTACAGTAAGATACTTGAAACTTCATACTATGATACTGTTTACGAAAGGGACGGAATCAATTATTTTTGGTCAATTAAAAATTCCAATGATGTTCTCAATAAATTTAAATCTAAAAACTTTCAGGCTTCTTAATTGTCTACATATGATTTTTCTACACTGTTTACTACGTTACCTCATCATCTTATAAAAGACAAACTTATTGATTTAATTAACCGAACGTTTATTCGGGAGAATACCCAATATTTGGCTTGCAACGAAGAATGTGCTTTTTTCACTTCTGATGTATATAATAATCACAATTTATGGTCGTGTCAAAAAGTCTGTGATGCCCTTGTTTATCCTTTGGATAATATTTTTATTAGATTTGGAACTAAACTTTATAGACAAACTATTGGTATTCCGATGGGAACTAATTGTGCTCCTCTTGTTGCAGATTTTTTTTTTTTTTTTTTTTTTTTTTTGTTATGAGAGAGATTTCATGAAGTCTCTCTCACGTGAAAATCAGGCTGACATTATTGAGGCTTTCAATTCAACCAAGATACCTTGACGATTTATTAAATATTGACAATATTTACTTTGACCAAATGGTGAACCGAATATACCCTACAGAACTCCAATTAAATAGAGTAAATTCTTCCGATACCGAGGCACCTTTTTTGGATTTGAATCTATGTATATCTAATGGTACAGTTTCCACCAAAATTTATGATAAACGGGACGATTTTGATTTTGATATAGTCAATTTCCCTTTTCTGGATGGCGATGTCCCCCGGCGTACCTCATATGGGGTATACATATCTCAACTTATAAGATTCGCCAGAGCTTCTTCAAATCTTAATGACTTTAACTACCGTAATAAAGCCCTTAATGCTAAACTTCTCAGGCAGGGCTATCGTTATTTTAAAATTCGTAAGGCGTTTTCGAAATTTTATCGCAGACACAGTGCCTTGTGTTTTTCAGTCCTTTTAGTATTGTGATTACCTCGCTTGGGGAAGAGAGAGCTAATCTTAGTGCTTTTCGTACGTTTGTTCGGGTTGTGCTTGTTTGGATTTGTCGGTTTCATCTTCCTCTTGGGGTCTGGCTAGGGCTGCGGTTTGTGATTGTGGCACTCCCTGGACTTTTCTCTTACTTTTTGGGGGGCTTGACGATATGTCTGGCTTGGCCCGCCGTGGTTCTACTATTGGTTTTCATTTACTCTGGCATACAGTAGAATTAGCCATGAGTACTCGTCTTTGTTTATTATAGTGATTAATTTGTTTTTTTATGTTTTCACTTTGATGCATTGACTGAGTTGGGAGCCCTTATGCGAACCGAATTTTTATGTATTTCTGTATTAAGAGTAGCATCGGAATCCAGGGTGAAGTTGGCTAGCTGTAAAAGTGCTTTAAACCCCGCGGTGGTTTGCTCTACCGACCGTTCTAAGGCGGTGGTCCCGGTGTTAGTCTTACTCTTTGTTGCTTTGTGGTTTGTTCTGCGAGGTTATTTGTTGTATGTCTTTCCGTGTGTCATTTTGTTCTTGTGTTTTTCAGTCTTTTTAGTATTGCGATTACCTCGCTTGGGGAAGAGAGAGCTAATCTTAGCGCTTTTCGTACGTTTGTTCGGTTTGTGCTTGTTTAGATTTGTCGGTTTTCTCTTCCTCTTGGTGTCTGGGAAGGGCTGCAGTTTGTGATTGTGGCACTCCCAGGACTTTTCTTTTACCTTTTTTGTGATTATGGCACTCCCTGGTCTTTTCTCTTACCTTGTTTGATATTTTTCCTCCTAAGCCTAAATTATCTTTTCGATATTTGAAAAAAGGTATCCAAGAATTTCATAGAAAGTATGTTTTGGCTCCAGCTGATAAAGATGCTAATACTGTTGTTGTTGTGAGACGATTTTATTATATCAATAGTCTAATACAAGAACTTGATAGTACCAAAACATATGAACGGATTTCCTACTGACGAGAGATCTATTGTTAATACCCATTTTTTTTTTTTTTTTTTTTTTTTTTTTTTTTTTCGATATTACTGCTAAATTTGCAGTGAGCATTAAAGAAAAGCAAGACAGACTTCCTAGGTTATATTGGTTACCGAAACGTCATAAACGACCTTATAAAGTACGTTTCATTGCTAATTTTACTTCATGCACGACTACTGTTTTGTCCGAACTGCTAACTTCATGACTTACTGCTGTTAAAAAACATTGGATTAGATACTATGATACTGTTTACGAAAGGGACGGAATTAACTATTTTTGGTCAATTAAAAATTCCTATGATGTTCTCAATAAATTTAAATCTAAAAACTTTTAGGCTTCTTTCGGGACCCAGGGTAAAGTTAGCTAGCTGTAAAAGTGCTTTAACCCCACTCCTCCCCCACCCCCCGGTGGTTTACTCTACTGACCGTTCTAAGGCGGTTGTCCCGGTGTTAGTCTTACTCTTTGTTGCTTTGTGGTTTATTCTACGAGGCGATTTGTTGTATGTCTTTCCATGTGTCATTTTATTCTTGTGTTTTTTAGTCCTTTTAGTATTGCGATTATCTCGCTTGGGGAAGAGAGAGCTGATCTTAGTGCTTTTCGTACGTTTGTTCGGTTTGTGCTTGTTTGGATTTGTCGGTTTCCTCTTCCTCTTGGGGTCTGGGAGGGGCTGCGGTTTGTGATTGTGGCACTCCCTGGACTTTTCTCTTACCTTTTTTTCTAAATGATCTACATATGATGTTTCTACAATGTATACTACGTTACCTCATCATCCGATAAAAGTAGTTGCGGTCATGGTACCAAAGCCGTAATCCAAAATCATAAATCCATAAACGAATGACGAATCAGAATGTTCAGACCAACAGACATGGACCCCAGAACAAAGGGTGTAATCAGGCGTCCGCGGATAGTAAGCATTACTTGGTAAGCAAGCTTCGCCCACCATGCCAATGGGCCTGAACGAAGGAAATATCGGTAGAAGCGTATGTCCGGGATTTGGGAAGTCTACTTATGGCGCGTCACTGGCAAAAACATCAGAAACAATTCTGGAAACTGCCACATTGTAGGGATTGACTAGATCATGATGTCTCCCATAGAACTTCTTAAGTGTTGCTACCAGTTTGGTTTTTTGATACCCCTGGCTCAACAACTTTTGAGTGAGCACTTTCCCACGCTCCATGAAGTCCTGATAATTTGAACAAGTTCTGGCATAACGGATTAACTGTGAAACGTAGACGCCGTATGCTGGTGCAGAAGGGATATTACTGCTCAGGAAAGGAAAGTTAACGATGGGAAAATTGAAGTCATCCCGTTTGTCGTAAAGCCTAGTAGTAAGCTTTCCATTGTCGATGTAGAGATAACAATCCAAGTATGAGGAGGAGGCTGAAGTCTCCGTTGTTTCCTTTATTTCAAGTTCACGTGGGTAGATGAATTCTAAATACTCTGCAAATTTTGTGTTTTTCAGAGACAATACATCATCTATATATCTGTAGGTGAAATTGAATTGTTGTGCGAGGTGTTTCTTGCCTGCTTGGAGGAGACTTTGTACAAACTCCGCCTCATACGAGTATAAAAACAAGTCGGCAAGATAAACTTAAGATAAACTTATTGATTTAATTAACCGAAAGTTTATTCGGGAGATTACCCAATATTTGGCTTGCAACGAAGAATGTGTTTTTTTCACTTCTGATGTATACAATAATCACAGTTTATGATCGTGTCAAAAAGTCTGTGATGCCCTTGTTTACCTTTTGGATAATATTTTTTTTAGATTTGGAACTAAACTTTATACTTCAACAGCTGCCAATTTTGCTTTCCGCGATTAAGAGTGGCATCGGGACCCAGGGTGAAGTTGGCTAGCTGTAAAAGTGCTTTAAACCCCCCGGTGGTTTGCTCTACCGACCGTTCTAAGGCGGTGGTCCCGGTGTTAGTCTTACTCTTTGTTGCTTTGTGGTTTATTCTACGAGGCGATTTGTTGTATGTCTTTCCGTGTGTCATTTTGTTCTTGTGTTTTTCAGTCCTTTTAGTATTGTGATTACCTCGCTTGGGGAAGAAAGAGCTAATCTTTTCGTACGTTTGTTCGGTTTGTGCTTGTTTAGATTTGTCAGTTTCCTCTTCCTGTTGGGGTCTGGGAAGGGCTGCGGTTTGTGATTGTGGCACTCCCTGGACTTTTCTCTTACCTATTTTTTTTTATAGGCAAACTACTGGTATTCCGATGGGAACTAATTGTGCTCCTCTTGTTGAAGATTCGTTTCCTTTTTTTTATGAGAGAGATTTCATGAAGTCTCGCTCACGTGAAAGTCAGGCTAACATTTTTGAGGCTTTCAATTCAACTTCAAAATACCTTGATGATTTTTTAAGTACTGACAATATTTACTTTCGCTTGGGGAAGAGAGAGCTAATCTTAGTGCTTTTCGTACGTTTGTTCGATTTGTGCTTGTGTGGATTTGTCGGTTTCCTCTTCCTCTTGGGGTCTGGGAAGGGCTGCGGTTTGTGATTGTGGCACTCTCTGGACTTTTCTCTTCTTTTTTTGACCAAATGGTGGACCGCATATACCCTACAGAACTCCAATTAAATAGAGCAAATTCTTCCGATACCGAGGCACCTTTTTTTTATTTGAATCTATGTATATCTAATGGTACAGTTTCCACCAAAATGTATGATAAAAGGGACGATTTTGATTTTGATATAGTCAATTTCCCTTTTCTGGATGGAGATGTCCCCGGCGTACCTCATATGGGGTATACATATCTCAACTTATTAGATTCGCCAGAGCTTCTCCAAATCTTAGTGACTTTATCTACCGTAATAAAGCCCTTCTGAAAACACTTCTGCAACAAGGTACCGTATATCGGAATCCGAATTTTACGGTGACTTAGTGTACAGAATTAGAAAAAAAAATGTAGGAAAATCTAACTTTTCGGAGCAATTCAGAAAACTTATTAACCGTTATAAAAGAACTGGCTATAGCCTGGATATTATGCGACAGACTGCATACCTAGTTGTCAACCCAATCATTGTTGATGGCTATGCTTCACTCTTTAATTGCACGACGGCGGTTCGGGCCTCAGACTCAATGACGGCCTCTTCGTAAAACTTTAACCAGTGGGTTGGGGCTCCCTGGACTTTTCTCTTACCTTTTTTTTGACGATATGTCTTTGGCTTGGTCCGCCGTGGTTCAACTATTGCTTTTCATTTACTCTGGCATACAGTAGAATTAGCCATGAGTACTCGTATTTGTTTATTATAGTGATTAATTTGATTTTTATGTTTTCGCTTTGATGCATTGACTGAGTTGGGAGCCTTTATGCGAACCGAATTTTTATGTATTTCTGTATTAAGAGTAGCATCGGGACCCAGGGTGAAGTTGGCTAGCTGTAAAAGTGCTTTAATTTGGTTTGATTTGTTGTATGTCTTTCCGTGTGTCATTTTGTTCTTGTGTTTTTCAGTCCTTTTAGTATTGCGATTACCTCGCTTGGGGAGGAGAGAGCTAATCTTAGTGCTTTTCGTACGTTTGTTCGGTTTGTGCTTGTTTAGATTTGTCGGTTTCCTCTTCCTCTTGGGGTCTGGGAAGGGCTACAGTTTGTGATTGTGGCATTCCCTGGACTTTTCTCTTACTTTTTTTTTTTTAAAAAAAAAAAACCCACAGTGGTTTAATTTTACGGTGACTTACATTTACTCTGGCATACAGTAGAATTAGCCATGAGTATCATCGCTTCTACCGATATTTCCTTCGTTCAGGCCTATGGGCATGGTGGGCGAAGCTTGCTTACCAAGTACTGCTTACTATCCGCGGACGCCTGATTACACCCTTTATTCTGGGGTCCATGTCTGTTGGTCTGAACATTCTGATTTGTCATTCGTTTACGGATTCATGAGTTTGGATTATGGATTAGGTACCATGACCGCAACTACTGTTTATTATAGTGATTAATTTGATTTTTATGTTTTCGCTTTGATGCATTGACTGAGTTGGGAGCCTTTATGCTAACCAAATTTTTATGTATTTCTGTATTAAGAGTAGCATTGGGACCCAGGGTGAAGTTGGCTAGCTGTAAAAGAGCTTTAAATCCCACGGTGGTTTAATTTTACGGTGACTTACATTTACTCTGGCATAAGTAGAATTAACCATGAGTACTCGTCGTTTCTACCGATATTTCATTCGTTCTGGCCTATGGGCATGGTGGGCGAAGCTTGCTTACCAAGTAATGCTTACTATCCACGGACGCCTGATTACACCCTTTATTCTGGGGTCCATGTCTGTTGGTCTGAATATTCTGATTTGTCATTCGTTTACGGATTTATGAGTTTGGTGGTCCCGGTGTTAGTCTAACTCTTTGTTGCTTTGTGGTTTATTCTACGAGGCGATTTGTTGTATGTCTTTCCGTGTGTCATTTTGTTCTTGTGTTTTTCAGTATTTTTAGTATTGCGATTACCTCGCTTGGGGAAGAGCGAGCTAATCTTAGCGCTTTTCGTACGTTTGTTCGGTTTGTGCTTGTTTAGATTTGTCGGTTTCCTCTTCCTGTGGGGTCTGGGAAGGACTGCTGTTTTTGATTGTGGCACTCCCTGGACTTATCTCTTACTTTTTTTTTTCATATCCGCCGCATGCAGTTCATTATTTTTGCCGAAATTAGAAATGAATACATAATGTTTAAAAATCTTAATTCTTCTTTTTTAAATCACATCTTAAGAGCTTTATTGATGCATTCAGTCAGAGAGTCAGAACTCAAATGGCATAAAAGCTAGCTTTATGAGTAGTCTAAAGTGTTATAAAAAAGGTAAGAGAAAAGTCCAGGGAGTGCCACAATCACAAACCGCAGCCCTTCCCAGACACCAAGAGGAAGAGGGATCCGACAAAACCAAACAAGCACAAACTGAACAAACGTACGAAAAGCACAAAGCTCTAAACCTTTGGTAGATGGTAACAATAATGAACAAGATTATTCCAAGGTATTGGATTACAAATTAATATAGGAAGTATTACTGGTCACCTTGGCGCTGGACCAGGAAGCCAGTAATAAAGCTTACTTCATGTTGTGTTTGTGCTTTATGCAACAACATATGGTACATTTATATGCTAATTAGATTGGTATCTTGTATTAACTGACCTGCAATTTGTTTGATAAAAGATCTTTTTACATATTCTTTATGATATATATATTATCCTTTTCTTCAAGGGATCTAATAAATTCAGTAATACATGAGCACTCATATAAGATCCTCTATGTATTCCTACTATTCCAGCTATGTTGGGCCAACGTTGGCACACCCTTGATCCAACGTTTAACTCTTTGGATTTACAACCTTAGTTATTGATCCACACCACCAACTTAATTTGGATTTAAAACATGGACATCAAGATTATGCATACCGGTTCATATATGAAATCACATTTTGGCAACATTTTTGTCACTTTAGCAGAATCAGCAATAAACAAATTGCTGACAATGGCCAAACGTTGGCCAAACATTATACAAAGGAGTGCGTGATTTGCATATTTTGGTAACGTTGGGCCACTCGTAAAACTGTTTATTTCCAGTATTTTGCATATTTGCAATATTTGGCCCATTATTGTGCCAACAATGACATTATTTTACTGACTTTAAAATAATTAATTAGATTGATATCATGGTTGGCCCAACGTTGGGCCAGCATTGGACAGCCAACGGACAACCATCAGCCAACGATATAGCTCAATGCCAACGTTAGGCCAGGGTTGTCATGCTATCTGGGGAGCTGTTGTAAACGACTCTAGTTTTGTCAGGTATCCCACAAGGGACCGTTCTTGGTCCATTATTATTCTCTGTGTACATAAATGATATTTCCACAGACACAGACTCAGAATAAAGACTTTTCGCAGATTTGTTTGCTATCGTGAAATCAGAAGCACAGACGACTCATTGAAACTTCAGAAGGATATAGATAGATTAGGATGTTGGGCCAGAAAATGGGGTATGAGATTTCAGCCAGTCTAATGCAATATAATGCAGATTAGGAAAAGAACAAATACATGTAAGATTGAGGCTTCTTACACTTTAGAGGGTCCTTGAAAATGTAGATTCCGTTTAATACCTAGGAGTAACAATCACACATTACTTGAGATGGAATACACATATCAGTAACATGTGTACTAAGGCAAATAGAACTCTTGGTTTCCCGCGATGAAATCTTTATTAGTGTCCTCAGAATGTAAAAGAGGCAGCATATAAGGGACTTGTTCGCCCCATTTTGGAATATGGCAGGTGTGTTTGGGATGCCCAAGGCGTGGTTCTTCAACAAGAAATCGAAAAAGTTCAGAATAGAGCAGCTAGGATTGTTACTAGCAAGTACTGCTTTGAAACTGGGAGTATGACTGGAATACTGGAAGAACTAAACTGGGAGTCTCTCAAGAAAAGGAGGAGAAAGTAGACTGATTCTTTTGTACAAAGGTCTAAAGGGTGCTGCCAGCATTCCATCAGATGATTTTATACCCCCAGTTAGGCGCATTAGAAATCATCACTCATTTAAGTTTCAGATTCCCGCTGCAAGAACTGACATTTACAAGGGCTCGTTCTTCCCTCAAACAACCAGAGATTGGAGTGCCCTTCCAATCTCGATTATTACCTCTGTTGAAGATGCAGGGGATAGTGTGAGTAGGTTTACATCTCTGGCGAGAGCCAGGGACTAACTTCCCATATCACGTCCTGTTGAATGAATGTTATTAGGCGTATCATCAGTAAAAAAATCTGATCCTGATTCTGATTCTGATAAAGCCAATATGTTTAAATGCAGAATTAAGCGTTATCAGCGTTAGCAGGGAACTATTTTGGGGCGATTTTAGGTAGTTTGGTAGGTATTTTTCAGTTGAATGGATAACTGAAATGCGGTATAGTAAATCTGGTGTCGGTAATCCCTACACCCCCCCCCCCCCCTCAACACACACATACACGCACACACACCCTATCCACCCCACCCCCACCCCCTAACAAAAAAGCTATAATTTTACCGTTCGTTTTAAAAGGGGTTAAATTGACTGAGTTAGGAGCTTTATGCGAACCGATTTTTTGTATTTCTGTATTAAGAGTAGCATCGGGACCCAGGGTGGCTAGCTGTAAAAGTGTTTTACCCTCCCCCCACCCCTCGACCCCCCACCACCCCCGATGGTTTATTCTACTGACCGTTCTAAGGCGGTAGTCCCGGTGTTAGTCTTACTCTTTGTTGCTTTGTGGTTTATTCTACGAGGCGATTTGTTTTATGTCTTACCGTGTTATTTTGTTCTTGTGTTTTTTTTTTGTTGTTGTTTTTTTTTTTCAGTCCTTTTAGCATTGCGATTACCTCGCTTGGGGAAAAGAGAGCTAATCTTGGTGCATTTCGTACGTTTGTTTGATTTGCACTTGTTTGGTTTTGTCTGTTTCTTCATCCTCTTGGTGTTTGGGAAGAGCTAGAGTTTGTTATTGTGGCACTCTCTGGGCTTTTCTCTTACGTTTTTAGGACAGTATTGTTTCATTTGTTTTCTTTTATACTGAACACTTTCCACGAATTACTTATAGGTTGGAATAGTCAGTAGAAAAAAGAATGTGGCAGGAGAGGTGACGGAGGAGGGGAGCTTAACCGTTCTCTTGCTAAACACTTCATGCCCTGTCTTAGCAAACAGTGTAGATCCAGATCAGTTGGCTTCTGAAGAAGACAACTGATCTGAATCCGCACTGTTTGCCATTAAGTATGTGAATTTATAGCAATAATCCGGATCAAGCAATCTGATTGGCTGAAAATTAGAAATGGGCGCGGCATCTTAATTTATTCAGCATGACAAGGGTTAAATCAGCTTTAAAATTGCGATTGAGCCCTTGATTTTGTTTCATTATTTCACATTGTGATGTTTCATAGATGCCGTAGAGGACTCCTATGTGGACCGAACGTTTGTTTGTAATTTGTAGCTGCATCAGAATTAATGGTTAGTTTTCGCTGTACATTATTTTTTAGAATCGAACCATTCGTACACAGAGACCAAATTAAGAACAGCCCACCAGTTCTGAATTTGCCATCTTTGTTCATTTTGTTGTCGGCGTATTGCTGTTTTGTACTGTCATGTCATGTAATTAAACCCTTATCCAATGCTTTGAAAGGGATGTGTTCCGTAATCGTGTCCCTGTGTATCACCATATTTAACTCTGACAGTAAGGATTTCACCATTTTAAGTGATACATACTGTTATGCCCCGTACAAGTCAGTCCGTCCGACTATATGGACCATCACGAATCGCATGTACATTTTTATTACCTGTCGGGATGTTTCCACTTTGGAAACTTGTAATTTTCATCTGTCGTGTAAAGCCGTTATATCCAATGCTTGAATCAGTTTCTTTTTAACATTTATGCACGATAGATATGCTTGTAATAGCCATTTGACTTGTGTTTTTATCGGAAAACGTCCACTTTCACTTTTATGTTGGCTGTCCATAATGTGTGTCATGCTGTGTGTAAGTAGCTTTTGTGTATGCGTGATTGAGGCTGGGTATCTGTCGTCTGCCGTGTCAACGAGTGCGACTGTCAATTCAGAACTTTCATCTTTAACACGCAATTAAACATAGATCCCAATTTTTCTCCATCAAATCATTGTAAGGGTCATTTAGAAAAATCTTTCTTTTTCGTTTCGCTACCTTTTTATCGTCAGCAAAAAATATTTACGCTGTTTATTTTGTGGTTTTCATTTCCGACAGTGGAATTTTCGGTGTGTAATGGTGGTTTTCTTGTAGTTTTCCTACAGTCTACGGCATCTTACGTCGGTTACGGCTGTAGAGTCACGTGACTCTACGTCGTGTTTCGCTGTAGGCGTTGCATGCACACACGCTAAATTCATGTAGAATGTAGACTGTAGAACGTAGAATCGCGTAGAGTATATAAGAAGTCGCGTAGGGGCAATCGAGGACTCCGAATTTCGATCACATTCAAAGCAGACGCGTTTTCAGGTCTCGCTTCGATTTATTTTGATTTTAACTTTATTTCTTGGTCTATTTTAAATATAAAAGCACAAAAATGATAGGAAATAAATAATTAAGCAAATGCTTTCATCTTTTGGCACGTTTTTATTGATATTTGTCATAAAAAAAAAGAAAGAAAACAGTTATTTTCATCACTAGATTTTCGTCTTCCGTAAGCTTTAACTTGTATTCGTTTACACCTTAGTTGACGCTGACACAGCATTGAGTGCAAGTAGTTGCGGTCATGGTACCAAAGCCGTAATCCAAAATCATAAATCCATAAACGAATGACGAATCAGAATGTTCAGACCAACAGACATGGACCCCAGAACAAAGGGTGTAATCAGGCAAGTGATTTTTACATCTTTTGTCACTGAAGCCATGTTCATTATCAATTCAAACCCCATGCTACATTTTAACTTAAATCATGTTGTTGTAAAGCCATTTTTTACATGTTTTCTATGCTTTGTTAAACAGTTGTTACAGTTTGCACATTAATCAAAGTACTGTGAGTACTGTTTCTAGTCAAATAAAATAAAGTTCACACATTAGTGCAAACTTACATCGTCGTTCTTTTGTCTTGTTTTCACATCCTTTTAAGGTCATAATTAGCTCTCATTAAAGCATCTTTACATCGAAAAAAGTCATTTTTCGTTGGAGGCCGCTTTTGTTTCTTTAACATTTTTGCACCACCGGTCTGCTGTCTATCGGCCTAGAGAAGAGAGCGGCTGTTATTCCCAGTGCCGACTGACTAAGTGAGCACAGATAAAGACCGAGGCCAGCCCCTAACACACTTTTGTGGTGGCAGCGGTGGGATCTGCTTTAATACATGTAGCAGGTCCAGTGATCGAACCTAGAGATGGAAAGGGGGCTAACTGGAGATGATGGCACTGGCTGTTTTGAGTCCCATGATACGATAGACACAGATGGTAGCATAAACCAGACCCAGGCTGACGCTACATTAAGAAACTTGACGAGTCAAACAACCATGGCAGATAGCCATAATTCTTCCCAGATGCAAGATGGTCAAGTAGATAACCTTGCGAGAGATTCCCTTGCAGCATCTGCTTTGGTACAGCTGCATGGCCAAAATCAGAATGATAACCAGTCATTTGGTGTAGGAAGATCCTCAAATGAAAACACTATTATGAGCCGTGCCCCTAGCATGACCAATTTTTATGACAATACGAGACAGCTACAAAATAGACCCCACACTCAGATCCAACAACAGTCCTGGTCCCATGGAAATATTGCCTTTCCTTCTGCTAATACTATGTTGTGCCACTCTGACGCAAGTGTACGAGACACAATTTCAAGCTTGAGCACCACAATTACATCAATGCAGCAACAGCAAGCATTTATGGCCAATGCCTTGGGTAATCTTACTACTATCATACAAGATATCCGTACGGGCCCACAGCCCCAAAACGTCAATGCTCAAAATTCCTCCCTAGGTAATGGGCAAGTGCAGGCAAGCCACAGTACTGATTATTGCACAAACCCAGTAGGGTATGAAAACAGCACATTTCAAGAGCCCAGAGAGCAAAGATCCCAAAATAGAGCTAGGAGTCCATATGGGCAGGGTGATGCTGGTAATTTGCAATCGATTGGCAGAAACAATTTAACACAGCAATATGAGTGGGTTGGTAGGGGAACCTTGTCGAACCCCACTGACCATTTGCAAAGAGGCGAAGCCGAAACGCGAAATTTGCGCCAGCCGCGAAGTTTTGAAGAATATGAAGAACAAAGGTGGTCAGAGGATCGCCCCTTGCCTCGCACCTTCAGAGATAGACAATTTCGCCGACGGCTGCAGGTAAACCAGGCAAGTAATTATCCATACTTAGAAGTAAAATTACCTCCATTTAATGGAAAGGAAGAGTGGAAGGTATGGATTAATAGGTTTGAGTCTGTAGCAAAAAGGAGAAACTGGGACAATGACACCAAATTAGATTATTTATTACCAAGACTACAAGGTAGGGCTGGGGACTTTGTATTCAATCAGTTTTCTGAAGAGGAAATCTCCTGCTATTCAACTTTGGTAAAAGAACTTACCAGTAGATTTCATACAATAGAGTCAGAGAAGACCTTTGCCGCAAAATTCTCTCAGCGAATGCAAAAGCATGATGAGACTGCCGAAGAGTATGCTGCTGAACTCAAAAGGTTGTATTCAAAGGCATACAAATCTAGAGACAGTAAAACTAGGCAAGAAGATTTGGTCCGACGGTTCCTGGATGGTTTGAAAGATCATGAAGCTAGATTCGAAGTTGAGTACCATAAAGAACCTGAGGACATAGATGAGGCCGTTTACCATGTGGTGAATTTTATCCAGACCAGAAGAAGAAACCACACAGATTCTTATGCAGACAGAAAAGGTAAGAGGTTTATAAGAAGAACCAGCCATGATAGTGACACAGAATAGAGCGAGGTAGAGCCTCATGATGACACCAGTGACTGTGAGTATGTTATGAGGGTTCCCACAAAAGGAGACTCCTACCAAAAGAAATCACAGGTAAGTGGCAAGAAGGCGGACACTACCTTGTCGAAGTCAAGTGCAGAGGCTAGCTCCGTGATAGAGTTAAAGAACATGATGAAAGCCTTGACAGACAAAGTGGAGGAGCTGCAGAAAAGAATTACCCAGGTAACTAACAAGCAGCAACAGGCAACAGCAGCAGGTAATGGCGGTAGTGGAGTCTTATGCTATGCTTGTAACCAGAGGGGTCACATCGCGAGAAACTGCCCTGATAAACAACGAGTCCAGAGCACGAGTGGCACGGGAAGTGGCCAACCACCCATCCAAGGTAGGACAGATAGTAGGGGTGGCAGAAGAGAAAATCCTTTAAACTAGAAAAGACTGTCTCTGATGGCCGCAGAGACGCCTTGTCTAATACTAATGGCCAGTGTATAAATACAGAAATACAAAGAGAAATTGTTAAGTCCATTAAGCATGTAAGAAAGCTGCCCGATGGTGTTTATATTAGAGGATCTGTGCAGGGCTACCCTGTACTACTTACAGCTGATACTGGAGCAACTAAAACAGTCATTTCAAAGAGAGTATATGAGGCAATGAGACCCGAAGACAAGCCAAAGCTTGGAAAGTCATCAAAATTGATAGGAGCAGGGGGTACTTTAATTAGTGAGTTAGGAAAAGGTGAGTTTAAAATACAGCTAGGCGCTGTGGACCTGAGGGTGGAAGCAGTCGTCGCGGAGATAGACGATGATGGTTTGATAGGGATGGATGTTCTTCAAAGTAGAAGAAATGGGCCCACTGACCTCTTGTTGAGTAAGGGGATATTGAAGATAGATGATCAGGAAGTACCTATTATACAGGTAGGTGTCAGCAATAGAGTCCGGAAGGTGACAGCTGCAGATCACTTTGTTATACCTGCCCAAAGTGAGGCGATAGTGGATGTTTTTGTGGAAAGGCAAGAATATGATGATTTTTCATCAGAACAAGATTACATCATAGAACCTACAGATCATTTTAAAGAGACTTATCCATTGCAGATGGCCTCGTCTCTAGCCAACATAGGCAGATCATGTACTAGCAAGGTAAGGCTGTTAAACCCATTTCCAATGGCAGTGTCCATCAAGCAAGACGCTGTAGTGGGAAGAGCAGAGCCCATAGAAGGTGAGCCAAAAGTATTAGTGCCTGAAGAAAACCGTGAAGAAACTAATAACTTCCATAGGGTAAGACGCCTAACATTCAAAAGTAAAGCCAGTCTGCAGGATGAAAATGCTAAATTGCATGCAGTCAGAGTGACAGGTAGGGCAGAGGCAGAGCAGGTGCCTGCACACCTTACGGATTTATTTCAGAGGACCTGTAGGGGACTTGTCCAGCGGAAAAGGACCAAATAGCTGGCCTTCTCACCAAGTTCCAAGACACCTTTTCCCGAGATGATTGGGACATTGGGCTGACTGACATAGCAGAGCACTCAATCCCAACAGGGGACGCCACTCCTGTAAAGCAACCACCAAGGCAAGACAGCCATAGAGGATCTGAAGGCCAAGGGAGTCATTAGAGAGAGAGTCTTTCTCCTTTGGCGAGCCCAATAGTCCTAGTGGCACGCAAAGATGGTGGGGTAAGGCCATGTGTGGATTACAGACGGGTCAATCAGCTTGTAAAACCTGATGGTTTTCCACTGCCTAGAATTCAAGACTGTTTAGATGCAGTTGCAGGCTCTAGTTTATTCAGTACGTTTGATTTATTAAGTGGCTATTTTCAGATTCGTGTCAAAGAGGCAGACATACCGAAGACAGCATTCGTTTGTAAGTATGGCCACTATGAAATGACTAGAATGCCGTTTGGTCTCAATAATGCCGCCTCAACTTTTCAGAGGACCATGGAAGTGGCGCTCCAGGGGCTGCAATGGGTGACCTGTCTTATATATATTGATGACGTCATAGTCTATGGAAAGGACTTTGAACAACACGTGCAAATAGTGGAGGAAGTCCTTAGCCGAATCCAAGCAGCAGGCCTGAAACTGAGGCCCGATAAGAGCCATTTGCTGCAGAAAGAATTCCTTTTCTTGGGCCATGTAGTCTCAGGTGAGGGAGTCAAACCTAGCCCAGTCTACATTGCCAAGATTGTTGATTGGCTAAAGCCGAAAACTCCCAAACAGGTAAGACAGTTCGTGGCAATGGGGTCTTACTATAGAAGGTACATCAGAGGCTCTGCCTCTATGGTCAGGCCAATGGTTGAGCTAACCAAGAAGACAAAAAGGTTTGTATGGGATGCAGCATGTGATGAAGCATTCAGCAGACTTAAGGAAGCACATACTGGGTCAGACATCATGGGCTACCCTCTCAATGATGCTGGTGAATTCATTCTTGACGTGGATGCATCGGATATTGGCATAGGTGCAGTGCTTCACCAGGTTCAGGAGGGCCAAGAAAGAGTTATAGCCTATGCAAGCAGGGCTCTTAACAAAGCTGAATCCAATTACTGCATAACGGAGAAGGAATTACTTGCAGTCAGACATTATATTGAATATTTCCGGCAGTATCTGCTAGGAAGAAGATTCCTTGTTAGAAGTGATCATCAGAGCCTAGTGTGGCTTTTCAGACTCAAAGAACCAAGAGGTAAGATAGCAAGGTGGATAGAGATCCTGAGCCAATACGACTTTGCAGTACAGTACCGACCTGGGAAACATCAAGGTCATTGCGATGCCCTTTCTCGGTGTGAAAACCCTTGGTCTTGTGACTGTCCAGAACAAGACACATCAGAACCTTTGAAGTGTGGCCCATGCAGAAAGTGCATCAGACGAGCCCAAGACATGATGCACGAGCAGCACTATCAAGATATGGTTTCAAAGGGGCACAAAAGTATTGAGCCCAGTGAGCAGACTGAGGTGGTACAATCAGTAAGACATTCAATCCAGGAGGATGCCATCCCGGGCACTTCTACAGAATCAGGCAGACTTGAGGCAAGTTCAACAATCCCTGGTACACCTTGGTTCCAAAGCAAGACTACAGCTGAGTTGAAAAAGATGCAAGAAGATGATCCAGACATTGAGCCAGTCCTTACAGGTAAGGCTGGTAACAATAAGCCAAGTAGCCAAGATATGGCCATAAAGAGTCCAGCAGCCAGACATTATTGGATCCTTTGGGATTCTCTAGTCCTCCAGGATGGGCTCCTTTGCAAAAAGTTCATCAAGAAAGATGGAACTGGAGGGTATACACAGTTCATTGTGCCTAGAGCTCTGAAAAGGGATGTCCTTTTTCAGATGCATGACTCATTGCTCTCGGGTCATCTTGGCTGTAAGAAGACAAAAGCAAAAACATTGCAGCGCTTCTACTGGTATGGTCTAAAGGATGACATAGGTTTGTACATCAAGAAGTGTGACACGTGCGCAGCTGACAAGAAGCCAACAAAGATTCCACGAGCAGCAATGGGTAGTCTACAGGTAGGTGCTCCAGGCGACTGTGTCTCAACCGACTATCTCGGACCACTCCCAGTCACAGATAGAGGTAACAGGTACATTCTCTTGTTCACGGACCATTTTTCCAAAAATGTTGAGATTATTCCGGTGGCTGACATGACAGCTGAGGTCTGTGCCGACAAACTGCTGAATGAGGTCATATCCAGGTGGGGATGTCCGCTGCAAATACACAGCGACCAAGGTAGGACCTATGAAAGTAAAATATTTAAAGAGTTGTGCCGAATGCTTGAGGTCAGAAAGACCAGGAAAAGTGTCAGGAATCCTCGTGGTAACGGTCAGGCCGAACGGTTCAACAGAACCTTGCTCCGTATGATAAGAGCATATTTGGCAGGTGAACAGCAGGATTGGGACCTGCACCTCGGATGCTTAGCAGGGGCATATCGGGCAACGCCGAATGAGTCCACCAAGATGACGCCAAACTTGCTAACAATGGGTCGGGAGGTGGTTGCCTGGCGAACTGATATTTGGAAGCACAAATGGGTATGATGGCGAAGACATTACCACATATGGAGACTACGTAGACATCCTCAGGGCAAGAATGCAGCATGCTCATGAGGTGGCACGTAAGTACATGTCCGCCACAGCTAAGAGAAGCAAAGAGCTCTATGACTCAAAGTTAGCTTTTCATAGATATAGTGTGGGGGACATAGTATGGTGTCAAATGGAGACTAAAAAGGTTGGAATCTCACCAAAGCTGGAAGTCGGGTTTGAAGGGCCATTTGTAGTCATAAAGAAGTTGTCTGAGTTGGACTACATTATTCAGTTGGACAGAGATGGGGTGGAAAAATCAGTCCATCACAACAAGTTGAAACCTTATGAGGGAGACAATGCCCCAAGATGGGTGGAGAAAGTCAGAAAACAGCTCTTGAGAAGGAGAGCAAACTGTACCACGTAAATACACAGTAATAAGATAAGCCCAACACAATGTAGTAAGAAAAGGGCACTTTAAACAGTTGGGTGAAGGAGCATATGGAATGATGTTAGTTTTTCTTTTTAGTAACTACTGATTCAGGGGTGGTGGACTTTAACAACAAAAAAAAAAAAAAAAATCCAGTAGATCCAGTGGCAGTACTAGCAGCTCGTGAGAGAAAGTAAGTCAGGAGGTAAGAAGGGCCCCAATAGATGAAGCAGTGACAGAAGAAACTCTGGTTCCACGAGGAAGACTGGTAGCCTAGGGGAGGGCAAGAGAGAGGCTAACATCGATTGGAGATGCCAAACTGGTAAACCCATGAGATAAGGTGAGAGGTTTCATTGCGAAGGGGTTGAACGGGTTTATAGGACTAAGAGTGGGTGGCGGGAAAGAATGAAAAGGTGGTGTTAGCAGGAGAGGTCTTGCCAGGCGGAAGAACAGTCTAAAGTGGAGAAGAGAAGAGTTTGGTGTGTGTCACTGTTTTAAACAAGTCGGGGTAAGAGAGGTAAACCAACCCTTGATGTGATCTAGTTAAACATGGCTTCTCTTGATATGTGAGGTTAAGTAACAAGAAAATCACTTGCACTGGTCAGCCTCGGTTAGCGACATTTATAAGATGCTTAATGTATTTTACATATCTAACTTCAGGAGAGATGGAACAGCTGATAGCCAGTCTGGTAGCCTCAGGGATCAGCCGAGAGAGAATAGACAAGGCGAGAAGGCGAGGGATCGCATACCAATGCCTTTGGTGCTATAACCTGAAGGGAACGAAGCAAGCCAACATCAAGTGCAGAATGGAGGAGCATATAACAAAGACACACCTAGAGAAGGAGGAAATGCCCTTCCGCTGTCTGTTGTGCGGGTACGTCTGCATGTCATTTATGAAGCTGGAGAGTCATACCAGGGACAATGCGAAACATGTGTTGCAAGCGGCCAAGAGGAAAGTACTAGACCATCGGCCATTCCTGTGGATAAACCCAAGTCCACATGTGTTTACAGCCCAGGACTACCTTGCTTATAATCCCGAGGCCAGCCTCCTGCATTTCTTGGGAATTTTTGGGCAGGCCTCAGCCACAGAAGGCCAGGGAGAAGAGACCCAGAGCAGTGAAGATGGGGAGGAACCGACCCCCGGACCTATGGATACTGCAGGTCATGGACCAATAGGGGAGAAGGCTGGACCGTTGGCCACCAGTCTGCCAGAAATAAAGCAGCCGGTTATGATGACAGCCTTCCCAGCAGCAACGCCAGGACCCAAGGGGAGCCCAGTGCCAGCTTCGGGACAGCAGGGACCAACATGGCAGGCGACACCAGTTGCAACAACGGGGCCACAACCAACATCCTCTCTACCCTTCGGGATGTCGTTGCCGGCAACCTTACGACAGGCTGATCCAATGTGGCCGGTGATGTCTGTGGCGCCACACTTGTCGCCGTTGATACCACAGGTGACCCCACCTCCTGCTGCGGTAGCCGTTCCGGAGAGCAACCGAACCGGAATATCGGAACCATCACTGAGTATTGGAGAGCAGCTGACGGCCCTCATCAACCGGGTTACTGGGCCCTCCTCCACTCTAGGATCCCCGGTGCTGGGTCAGTCTTTCCAAATGAATGTGACATTTCCTAACCTGCAGCTCGTGAATGACCAAACAGATCCACAGCTTGTGTTCTTAACGGCGGAACCCCTCAGGGAAGGAGTCATTGAACCCCTGAGTGTGCGGGACGAGGAGGAGCCAGCAGTTTCTGAGGCGAGTGGGCAGATCATGGAGAAGGCTGGTGAGGTTGGTTCTGACACTAATAACCAGATTATGGAGAACACTGGTGAAGTTGCTTCCAAGCAGGCTATGGGGAATGACGGGGAAGTATGTAAGGTCCAGGAGAATGCCCGGGACAGTGTCACTGAGGCGAGGAAACAGGAAGGCAGTGGTCAGACAGAGGTCGAACTAGAGGGTCCGGTACCGATGAATGAGGCGGAGGAGGAGGGTCATCCAAATGTAAGAGACGGAAATACAGACGGTCAGGATCAGGAGGATGTTATGGACCAGACAGGGGAGGCTGAGACAGCTGAGTGCAGAAGCGTTGTTCCTGAGGATGATGTTTTATGTTTGCAAGATGATGATATGGCCATCTCAACAGGGAAAAGGGAGCGAGAAATAGAAACATGTGCGGAGAAGGAAGACGAGACAAAATCAAAGAAACCTAGGTGTGAACTTGACGTAGATATTGTGGATCTCAGTAATAAAACTATGTTGGAAGTAGTAGAAAGGTCGCTGAAGGCTAACGAAAGGAGCATGGGACTGTCAGAAAGAAGTGTAAAGGCGATTATTGACAATACCTGTGTAATCAGCAAGTTCACAGACGCGATAAATCGCCTGACAAAAGTGATCGAGAGCCATGACAGGGAGGAACGCCGGAGAGAGGAGAGGAGGATCGAAATGGAAAGAAGGAGGGAGGATGAGTGGAGGAAGGCTTTAGGCAGGTTAAGGGACGAGGAGCGGAGATGGGAGAGCAGGAGACGTGATATGGAGGCGAGGGAACGTGAGGAAAGGAAAGCGCGGGAGGAGAAGAAGAACCAGGAGGAGCGGAAGTCTGAGCGGAAATCGGAGGGGAAGGAGAATGACAGTCGGCCAAAGTCAGTTTTGGGACGAATTTACACGAAGAACACCATCTCGGAGGGGAGCAGCAAGGAGAAGAAGGATGAGCAGAAGGACAGGAAACATTAACATAGAAAAAAGAAACATAGACAATTTAATGGGTAGCATGGGCAATTAGAGAGAGAGAGAGAGAGAGAGAGACAGAGAGAGAGACAAAGAGAGAGAGAGCGTTATGGATTTGAGGTTTAAGTTAAGGATGTTAAGAAGGATGGGTATGAGTGAGGTGTGTGTAAGCCAGGGGGTGCAAGAAAAAGTTAACTAGCGTTTGTTTAATCAATTTATTGTCAAAGTCATGTACCTGAAATCTATGAGGACATATAGTCCAAGTTAAAACTGTATTGAAATCAAAGTATACTTACCTCTAGGTGCCATATAAATGTTCTTGTAAATTGAAAGCAAAACTGTGATCAACACTTCAACTTATTCTGTAATATTTAATTTATGTAAACTATGTACATTCCAAATTGCTCAATAGGCTATATAATGAGAAAACTATGTATACACCATTTGTACAGTCAAGCAGCACTGGGTCAAATTCATATACTTTACACACCATTTATCCAACATCATTAGATTTTCATTTATGAATTTGTAAAATGTACTCACCATATTAATCATCAATCCAGGTTCAACTTTGCCATTTCATTATTGATGTATAAGTCTCATGATAATTTCATTATTAGTTGTATCCCACTTCTGACACCATGTTAAGTAAAGATTGGATACATATTGTAATTTGTGGTAATGCGATTCGTGTTGTGCCATACTGTCCTTTTGTGTTTTATTTCTTTAGGGTCTCGACACCATCCTGTTTCCTAGCTCGTTTGTTGGAACTTAAACGAGCTGGGAGGGGGGTAGTGTTATGCCCCGTACAAGTCAGTCCGTCTGACTATATGGACCATCACGAATCGCATGTACATTTTTATTACCTGTCGGGATGTTTCCACTTTGGAAACTTGTAATTTTCATCTGTCGTGTAAAGCCGTTATATCCAATGCTTGAATCAGTTTCTTTTTAACATTTATGCACGATAGATATGCTTGTAATAGCCATTTGACTTGTGTTTTTTTTATCGGAAAACGTCCACTTTCACTTTTATGTTGACTGTCCATAATGTGTGTCATGCTGTGTGTAAGTAGCTTTTGTGTATGCGTGATTGAGGCTGGGTATCTGTCGTCTGCCGTGTCAACGAGTGCGACTGTCAATTCAGAATTTTCATCTTTAACACGCAATTAAACATAGATCCCAATTTTTCTCCATCAAATCATTGTAAGGGTCATTTAGAAAAATCTTTCATTTCGCTACCTTTTTATCGTCAGCAAAAATTATTTACGCTGTTTATTTTGTGATTTTTCATTTCCGACAGTGGAATTTTCGGTGTGTAATGGTGGTTTTCTTGTAGTTTTCCTACAGTCTACGGCATCTTACGTCGGTTACGGCTGTAGAGTCACGTGACTCTACGTCGTGTTTCGCTGTAGGCATTGCATGCACACACGTTAAATTCATGTAGAATGTAGACTGTAGAACGTAGAATCGCGTAGAGTATATAAGAAATCGCGTAGGGGCAATCGAGGACTCCGAATTTCGATCACATTCAAAGCAGACACGTTTTCAGGTCTCGCTTCGATTTATTTTGATTTTAACTTTATTTCTTGGTCTATTTTAAATATAAAAGCACAAAAATGATAGGAAATAAATAATTAAGCAAATGCTTTCATCTTTTGGCACGTTTTTATTGATATTTGTCATAAAAAAAAAAAAGAAAACAGTTATTTTCATCACTAGATTTTCGTCTTCCGTAAGCTTTAACTTGTATTCGTTTACACCTTAGCTGACGCTGACACAGCACTGAGTGCAAGTGATTTTTACATCTTTTGTCACTGAAGCCATGTTCATTATCAATTCAAACCCCATGCTACATTTTAACTTAAATCATGTTGTTGTAAAGCCATTTTTTACATGTTTTCTATGCTTTGTTAAACAGTTGTTACAGTTTGCACATTAATCAAAGTACTGTGAGTACTGTTTCTAGTCAAATAAAATAAAGTTCACACATTAGTGCAAACTTACATCGTCGTTCTTTTGTCTTGTTTTCACATCCTTTTAAGGTCACAATTAGCTCTCATTAAAGCATCTTTACATCGAAAAAAGTCATTTTTCGTTGGAGTCCGCTTTTGTTTCTTTATCATTTTTGCACCACCGGTCTGCTGTCTATCGGCCTAGAGAAGAGAGCGGCTGTTATTCCCAGTGCCGACTGACTAAGTGAGCACAGATAAAGACCGAGGCCAGCCCCTAACAATACTTTTTGTCATTACAGTCGGTCGTAAATATGTCAACATCCGTGTTATTTCATTTTCTTTCTTTCTTTCTTTCTTTTTTTTTTTTTTTTTTTTTAACTTTCCTGGACTTTTCTCTTACCTTTTTTCCTTGATCAATGTACGAATACAATTTATATGCTCCTTCTGGTTATAGTATCAACTTTTCCAGATTTCAAACCATCAACTTGAGATAGAGGCCGGTCGATACAAAAAGAAAGAAATTGGTCAGAGATTATGCAATGGCTGTGTGGAGGATGAACTTCACTTTTTAATGACATGTAAAGCATACCTAGCTGAAAGAAATGATTTTTTTTTTACAAAACTAAATGCAATTATTGTGCCTTTTGAATCATATACAAGTCAAGAACAGTTCTTATTCTTAATGTCTACAAGTGACACTGAAGTGTTAATGCTATTAATGCACTTTATTGAAATATGCTTGCAGATCCGCCAGTCCTCAGGGAGATAATCAAGATGTATTTTAGTCCTACCAGAGACGAACTGATTACATTTCTTCAAGGCTGTGCGGTAAATTCCACCCCCGGTATTTACCAGTGGTAATTACCGGTATTTACCGGTCTGGAAAATACTCCTATAGTGGCAAATACAGGCAAATACTGGTCAATTGAACTTTCTTAACTTGAAATAACTACAGAAATCTTAACCAAGTTGACTTAAAATAATGTATAATCAAAATAATTGAGTTAACGATGTTTTAGCTAATTTTTTTATATAAGGTTATCACCTTAAAGAATAAACTATTTCACAATTAAAGCAAGTTGAAATAGCCAAAAAGTGAATTAATGGCTAAAATTTTGAAATCATTTAAAAAATACATATAGTATCTTGACTTAATAAAAAAATCATCTTTATTTTTTGAATAGCATAAAAATACAGGTAAACAATTACAGGTAAAAATTCACCTGTGCAACTGGCCTTTGACACCTACATGTAATAGCAAAACCATATAGTCTAACTTGTTAAAACAACAAACAAGTGTCAAGAAAGTGTTTATTCAAGGAGGCAAAAGATAGCAAGAGGCAAGGACAGAAATGATAAAATGTCATCAATGATTTCCTGTTTTATATAAATATAAATAAACTTATATTTTGGTATAAATATTAAGTCAATTGATCAGTACAATTGAAATTACCCTTATGATTGTTGACTGTAGGTTACATGATGAATTGTATAAATTCCAGGGTTGTCAATTCAATTGGAACTGACTAATATTTACCAGCATTTTCCAGTATTGGCTACTTTATTAAATTTAAGCTATTAAATAAGTTGATACATGTGTTAAACTTAAGTATAATTATTAAAACAATTGACAAGTATAATTGAAATTACCCCTATGAATGTTGAATGTAGGTTATTGTATAAATTCCAGGGTGGTAAATTCAATCGACCAGTATTTGCCAGTATTTTCCAGTATTTGCCGGTATTTACCGGTAAATACCGCTGGTATGGAAAATACTCATATTTGCCGGCATTTTGCCAACCTTGCATTTCTTTGTTTCATTATATTTCTAAAATTTGTAGTGATCGATAGGTCTATGCTTATGTTTGTCATGTTCTCTTCAGTCATGATTCTTTGTCAAGGATTGATACTGAATATTTTTTTTACTTTGACTACATAATCAAGCAAGCCCCTCACATGCGAAGTTGCTTGCATATCCTCGTACTTTTCAATGTCTGTAAAATTGATTTCATTTTTATTTTCTATCGTGATTTGTATTTAAAATCACAGTTACATCCCAATATTTAAAAAATATCATAGCTTTATTTTTTCTAACACGATATTGAATTTACTAGCTTTACATATTTGTTAAGTCTGAATTGATTGGTTTGTCACCGGCGCGTATTATGAAAACTATTTGCTGATTGGTTGATGACAAAATTGGGAAGTTCCAATACTTACATGTATATTTAGCTGTCACACAAGGTAAATAAAGAAGTGAGTGCAAAGTAAACTTTATCCATGGATTTTAAAGAAAAGTGAATTCGACAGTTGAAATGGAAATAATGTTTTAAAAGAAATCATAAGAATTGGCCACGGCGATGCTTTGTAAAACACTGATTGAACAGATGGATAATCTTGATGGTAAATACCTGCGTGATTGTTTAATCACCTGTTTTATTTCAGCGGTCCAGGTAATTCACAGGTAATTTTACCTGGGGCCGCTATCCTAATTATAGCTCCAGATAAGAGGGGATATGTTTTTCTTATTTCTCCATGAAAACGTGTTATGGTACTCATCAGAAGCGCATCATTGAGGTGCATATAATGAGAACCACAACAGATGGTGGAGAAATAAAAAAAAAAAAAAAAAAAAAAAGTTTTGGGTAAGAAAAGTGTCTTACCTGGAACTATGTTTTAGGTTCATTGATATTATTGCTCATTATTTTTGTTTGTTTGTACGAATATAGGATGAAAGAATATAGGATTCTGCCATTGACCAAATATAATATTGACAGGATTTTATTGGCCTATAAAAGATAAATAAATAAATAAAATAAATTATCTGGACTAATGATACCTGGAGTCTAGACAGTCCTATTGTGTCACTGATTGATATTTATCTGTGTCTTGAGTTGACAGAATATATATAAAAAAAAGAAAAGAAAAAAAAAAAAGTGGCATGCATGCATGTGTGTATAAAAATATATTAAAATGTATTACAATGCACACATAAGGTTATCATATTTATTTAATATATACAGTCAGAAAGCTGAACTCTTGTCCTAAAATCTAACATTTTATGCACAGTCATTTGTAACCACTCTCCCTTGCCCCCATTCAGAATCAGTATTTTTTGTACAGGCGATACATCAAATGATATTCATTCACCAGGACCAATGATGTGGGAAATTAGTCCTCAGCTCTTACCAAAGATCACACCATCATCGGCACCTTAAGCGGAGGCAATAATTAAATCTGGAAAGACATATTCCAACCTCTAATGGTTTGAGAGAAATGTCATTCCTCCACACCCACACACCATTGTAGAATAGCTGAAGCAATGACTCTTTGTAAAAATTTGTTTACTTTTTCCTGAATATTATTTGTCTCTGAATGTCTGCTCATTTTTACCTGTAACAAGAAGCAACTGGAACTGTAGAAACTATAATTACCAGGGCCCAGTTGTTCAAAGCTAACGACATCGTTAGTTAACGATTTGTTAAAATTTACATCGAGAGATACGCAAATATGCTGAAATTTTTTGCTGAAAAAAAATGTGAGTAGCTTTTGCGGCGCAAAAGCTACTCACATTTTTTCAGCAAAAAATATCAGAATATTGTATATTGAATCCGCTAAAACAATTAACGAAATGACCCTTAACGAGCTAGCTAACGACGCTTTGAACAACTGGGTCCAGGATAATTCACCACGAAAGTATAATTATAAGCCATGGTTACTATTGTGAAAAGTGAAATATATTTTAAAGCAGTAATTAAGTTATAAAAAGTTCAGGAAGTAGCTGAAAAAAAATTATTATGGCTGAATTTAAGTGATGTATAATTGAGCTGGAATGAGAGAAAATGTACCTTAATGACACATAGGTCTAGATAAGAGTGGGTATCAGGTAAATATTTTCTTATTTCTCCATGAAAATATATGTTGTGGGTACTCATTAGAAGCCCCTCGGTGAGGCGCTTCTAATGAATACCCACAACATATATTTTCATGTAGAAATAAGAAAAATATCAATATTTTTGGATTGAAAAAAGCATCTTATCAAGAGCTATGTGACATTGCCCAACAAAATTCCATCCATGCATTGCAGTCTGCTCAAGTCTTTTTTTGTGTGTGAACATGCTTTGGATCCTTAGCTTAATCTATAAAGGACCTACTAAAGTCTGAGATTAGTTTGCACCAATTCACTGGCAGATCTGCATCTTCTTGAGGTGCACAGCTCAGAAGGTACTTTTTCTCATGGAGATTTAATCACTGTAATTCAATAGTTTTTTTTTTCAGTACTGTAGGTAAGATTCTTTTTGTTTGAACCAGATATATTCTTAGCTCCCACAGCTGGGAGCTCCGGATAAAGCCCCTTTTTTTCAACCAAAAAGTATTGATATTTTTCTTTATTTCTGCACAAAAACATATGTTATGGGTAGTCTTTAGAAGCGCCTTGCCAAGGCGCTTCTAATGAGTACCCACAACATGTGTTTTCGTGCAGAAATAAGAAAAATATTATCTGGATACCACCTCGTATCTGGATATAGTGGTTTAATTTGTTTTTTTTTGTTTGTGTTTTTTTTGCCCAAAATTTTAAGGTTGTTGTTTTATATATCAGTGAAAGCAGAGGCATCCACAACATATATTTTTTAGGGGGTGGGAAATTACAAAAAAAAAAAAAAAAAAAAAATAGCTATTTGGATACCCTGAGACTCATACCTGGAGCTATGAGTATTGTTAGGTTTCTCCACACAAACTTATTTTGTGGATATTCATTAGAATCACATCTATCCATGAGCCACTTCTAATGTGTACCCATGATACCAGAATTAATAAGAAAGGTACTGTATTTGCCATAAATATTGTGAGACCATATTAAACACTTTTATACTTGTCCTAATCTGTTGGATGCGTGGCACTCAGTGCAGACCCTGATCAGATGCCACTTTCTTTGATGTCTTATCAGGGTCTGCACTATTTGCTCAGGCATGTTTGTCCCATTACTTCAGTTTATTATGGCATATTTTCTCTCAATATCCCTCTTAATTAGCTCCCCCTCAGTATTTGGAATGTTGCACCTGATCTTTTCCCAGAAAAATAGGGCTTGACATTTCCTGTGAATTTTCTCAAAAGGATACAAATAGATTCTAAAAGGAATGAACCTGGAGACCAATCACAAACATAAAAAAAAGATTGAAGTTTCAAAGTTTTACTGGGTCAGTTAAGCTAGTTGTGCTCAGATAATCCTCATCTCATACAAATTTTTTAACCCTTGTCCTGCTGAACCTGGATATACCCTGCTTTTGCAAACAGTGTAGATCCAAATCAGTTGGCTTCTGAATTTGGATTTGCACTGTTTGCCAGTCAGTATGTGAAATTGCATCAACAGCCTGGATCAAGTATAATTATTATCTGATTGGCAGAAAATTAGAAGTGGGCGTGGCATCTTAATTTATTCAGCATGACAATGGTTAAAGAAGTCAGTAATCGCAAAGGGTCAGTAAATATAAATTACTGCAACTTGACACTAAAATAGCTTGCTTAACCAATTAAAGACTGAATAAACTGTTCCACACTGTATATTGACAGAAAGTCCATTTTCGATTTTATGTATATCAGACTATATGATGTAGATATTCCTAAAGAAAAATGGTTGAACTATTTGCAAACAATGGAGACCCTGATCAGATGCTGCATTCTGCGGCATCTGGTCTGGGTCTGCACTGTTTGCCAGTTACCCGTTTAAAGGGTCTCCAGCCGGGTTTTCCCTGACTCACATTTTGGCAGTTTTTACCCCCAGAATCATGCCCTGGACCCTCAAAATTTAGGGGCAAGAGTCCTGAGTGATGCAAATATTATCAGTCTAAAATTTAATTTCATCTATTTTTGGCTTTATATTTTAATATATCTGTCACCTAAAGAACAAGAATTATCAGTATTTAGGCAATAGTTTACCACTTTATAACAATGAATCCCTAAATTTTACTTTAGCACCCCTTACCTCCACACCAGGGGATCCCTGGGACCCTTATTTTCAAGCCCTGAGGGAAAACCCAGGCCTCCAGTCTTCAGTGAGTTAAGTGTCCAAGTTTTCTGGACCGTTCGCTAGTTACATGTAGGACTCATCAGTGACCATTATGTAAAATAAAAAAAAAGGAATCCTGGAATGTAATTTGCACAAATTTGCAAGTCCAGTTTTATCAGAAAATATGAAAAATATTTTTAGAATATCATCTGTCACTCTTTAAACCAGTTAACCTTTACCACTCTCTGGGCAAAATCAGCAGACGACAAATTGATATTTTCTCATTTTTTTTTTTTTCCAGAAAACATGATTTGACATTTCATGCAAACTGTCTCCATTGGAGATAATTTTCATGAAATGTCAAATCCTGTTTTCTGAAAAAAATTAGAAAAATATTTCAGTGTGTTGTCTGCTGAAAATTTTACCAAGCATGCTAAGCATTACGCTGATCCTATTTGTCACCTCATACATGTAATTATGTTTTTATAGATTTCCACTTGGGTGGGTAGTTTGTTTACTTTCTTACGAAAAGTGCTTTCATCGGAAAGCTTGTTCATTCAATGCATGTTACTATATTTATCCTAACTATCAGGCCCCGAGGTTATAAAACTTTTTTCATGCTCAACTCAGCTGAAATTTATTTTGCTTATAAATCTTCAAATACTGACATTTTTTTTAAACTTCTTTCATGCTCAACTCAGCTGAGCATGCTCAGCTGAGTTGAGCATGAAAAAAGTTTTGTCTTTTTTCTTTTATTTTTATGACCACATGAAATTTCATGCTGAGTTGTTGAGCATGAAAAAAAGTTTATAACCTCGGGACCAGGACAACATATCTCCTTATCATACTTGTCCTCAAATTTGAACCAGTCTATTTTGCTACCTACTCACATGTGTAAAAACTGCTTGATAGGTGGCAAACATTATAGACCCTGATCAGATGCCACATTATGTAGCATCTGATCATGGTCTACTCTGTTTGCTCAGGCCTGTCTGTCCCAATATTTAAGGTAATAACGATATTTGTTTTAATCTTTACCATCGTGGGCAATAACTGACGATCATTTTCTAATTTTTTTCTTAGAAAACAGGCTTTGACATTTCAGTCATATGTGGGAAATGCCAAAGCCTATTTTTGGGGAAGAATAAGAAGAAAAAAAAACATTTCAAATGTACAATATAAATTGATGAGACTTCACAGATGCGCAGGCTGATTTGAGTCTTAGTTGGGTGCACATGTCAGAAGGTACAGTTTCTCATGTTGAGGGTCATTATAAGGAAATAAACTAAAGTTTGCGAATACTTAGGGTAAATACAGTACTCATAAGAGTTGGGGAGGGGGGTGGGGGGAGGGGGATCAGAAAAATAGTTTTCTTATTTCTCAGTGAAAACATATGTTGTGGGTTATCATTAGAAATGCCTCCATTGGAGGCATTTCTAATGAGTACCCACAACATAGGTTTTTGATCATGAGGTGTTTCTAATGAGTACACAAAAGACACTTTTAATGAGTACCCCGTAGCCTAGTGGATAAGAGAGTTGACTCTTAATCCATTAAGTTTCTCACCGCTGTGGTTCGAGCCTCGCTCGGGTCATATGTGGGAAAGCCAAGTTCTGCTTACGGATGGTCAGGTGGTTTTTCTCCGGGTTCTCCAGTTTTCGCCCACCTACGATGAACGATCGGCTCGATATAAGTGAAATATTCTTGAAAGGGCCGTAAAACCCAAAGCAAAAAAAAAAAAAAAAAAAAATAATGAGTACCCTACAGTATCTATGTTTTCTTGGGGAATAAGAAAAATATCAACATTTTTTTTTGTTGAAAAAAAATGCCTTGTCTGCTTTTGGAGGAGTACAAAGCCACAGGGCTGTTGATGAGAGTACCCAGCAAAATATTTTCTTGTAGGAGAGTTGGCCGGTGAGTCATAATACCTGTTATGCAAAATGCTTACCCACATGTATGACCACAGCTCCAGATGAGACATTTTATCAGCCGAAAAGTACTGAACTTTTCCTTATTTCTCCATGAAAACATGTTATAATAATGTTGGGAATCGGGCAGGAAAATCACAATCGATTATAGGGAATGTAAAACCGATTGATTATCGATTATACAAGTGGGTATCCCATATAAACTGGTGTCAAATAATAAATCATTATAGCATATGCGCTTTATGTTTCTATGAGCGTATATTAGTTAAAATGCAACAGCATATAATATTATTAACTAGAGTAATTTAAGATATAGGTTGTTTCAAGACAAAGCAGATTTTGCAGCCATGTTTCGTGTCAATAAGTCTTTCATAATGCTCGTAACCCTTGTCCTGCTGAACCCGGATACACCCTGCCTTTGCAAACAGTGTAGATCCAGATCAGTTGGCTTCTGATCTGGATCTGCACTGTTTGTCATTCAGTATTTGAATTTGCATCAACCCCAATCAAGTAAACTGATTGGTTGAAAATGAGAAGTGGGCGTAGCATCTTAATTTATTCAGCATGACAAGGGTTAATTTGTAGGTCTCATTAATTTTTAATATGTGACCTTTGGCCCATGTTTCTAAAAATAGAATTTCAAATAATTGATAGTGGAAAAAAATTATCGATAGTTGCCGATAGTAGGCTCATCCAGTTGGTTTTCATTTATTTCGATTAATCGGCACAACACTATGTTATGATACTCATTAGAAGTGCCTTGGAGAGGCACTTCTAATGAGTACCACAATGTATGTTTTTGTGGCGAAGTAAGAAAAATATTTTTTTGATACTTCCTTTTATCTGGAACTGTACGTGCTAACCAGACATGCATTATTATAAATGTACATGTAGCTTCAAATTAAAGGCACATTTTTCAGCTGAATTTTTCATATTTCTACTCAGAAACCAATGTTATGGGTTTCTCCCCTCCACCCTGCAGCATATTGCTTTTCCTTTGTTTGGTTATCCGTTTGTCGCATATTGTTTTTCCTTTGTTCGTTCATCTGTTCATTTAGTTGTCCATTCACTTGACACACTTTTTGGTAGGTTTCATGACTGATGAAGAGTGTGGTGTATGCTTGGGTCTGGAAATTTTAGACATGTGATATGAGAAAAATATCAGAATTTTTCGGTTGAAAAGTCCCTTATCTTGAGCTGGGAGAGTTCAATAAAATTGGTCTTTTATTAGCGCTTTGCATGCTGGGTAAAAATTCAGCAGATGACATTTTGAAATATTTTTTCTTATTTTTTCTAGAAAATAGGATTTGACACTTCATGCAAATTGTCTCCCAAGGAGACAATTTGCATGAAGTGTCAGATCCTATTTTCTTGGAAAAATAAGAAAAATATCATCATCAGTTTGTTGTCTGCTGAATCTGCCCATAGCGTGGTAAGTGCTAGTTAGATGTTATTTACATGAATTTGTATTCAGAAATTATTGTTGTCATATTGCTCAAGCAGATTTTTGTAGAGATTAAAGATGATTAAGTTACTGAAAGATGTCTGAGGTTACTGTCCTGAGAAAAAACTTTTTCACTGAAGCGGATAAAATATATTACAATCCTGTGATTACTCTATACTGCCAACAAATGTTTACTAGAGATGTTAAAAACTGATCTTGGATATTGCTTACGACTGAAATTTTGATGATTAGTGATTTTTGGTACCCCATCCAAACCCTCATCAAATCTGCTAAAATAGATGAAATTAATGAAAACAAATGACTATTTTTCATATTTTTTCCTTGAAATGTTTTAACATTAGAAGAGCATGCAGATAAATATTTCTCAGTGAAAACATGTTACGATAAATGTCCTAAGATTTCGAACACTTTACTCCACACCTTTTTTGGCAAAACTTTGCTTTTGTATACAGTTAAAAAATGCATTTCCCAGCAAACATGTATGTATGGGACCCATATGGACAGAATCTGGGCATTTATCCCATTCGGGTCCTACATGGCCTCATATAGGCTTTTTTTGCCCATATAAGACCCATATAGGTCCCAGATTGGTAAAATTCGATCAGCAAACATGTATATATGGGAACCATATGGGCAGATTCTGGTCATTTATCCCATTTTGGTCCTACATAGACCCTATATAGGCTTTTTTGCCCATATAAGACCCATATAGGTCCCATATTGGTTAAATTTGATAATTATAAAAAAATAATTCTAATATGTGGGACCCCGAGATAAAATTGAAATAATTCTGAAAAAAAAGTGATAATTTCAAGCAACATAATTGGGGCCCAAATGGCTCCCATGTGATACAGATATAGGACCTCTATGATTCCAATGTTGACCTCCCATTACTATATGGGACCCATATGGGTTCAATACAGGTATTACGGGGAACAACTGTACCACTATTTAAACAGGATATAAAAAAATAGTAAATTTCCTTACATAAATGCAAATAATAATTATAGTAATAAGTAGTTGCGGTCATGGTACCAAAGCCGTAATCCAAAATCATAAATCCATAAACGAATGACGAATCTGAATGTTCAGACCAACAGACATGGACCCCAGAACCAAAGGGTGTAATCAGGCGTCCGCGGATAGTAAGCATTACTTGGTAAGCAAGCTTCGCCCACCATGCCCATGGGCCTGAACGAAGGAAATATCGGTAGAAGCGTATGTCCGGGATTTGGGAAGTCTACTTATGGCGCGTCACTGGCAAAATAAAAATAATCGTTTGTTCATTACAAAATGAAAGTATCTATTACATTTATCTTAACTATTTTCCCGACGTGGACGTCGATTCATGGTCATATTTTTTTTTTTATTTTAACTCATATGTCCCTATTACTTTTAAAATTGAGAGGTATATATAAATATGCATGAGGCCTACATTTCCAACTATTAAAAAAGACGCCTATATCTTTAAGGCATCTTGACTGTACGCATGTGCAATAACTTGCACATGTACATAGGTCTCTTTCTGATGGGACTTGTGTAAAAATATGTAATTTTTTTTTTTTTTTCTGGAAGATAAGTATGGGTTGATGTTTCCCACACTGGACCCATAGAGTTCCCATATGGTTCTCATATGGCTTTGCCTATGTGGGTCCAACATGGAACCATGTTGCAAATCCCTCATGAGTCCCTTATGGGTTGCCCATATAGGACCCATATAAATACCCATTTGGGGCCAATGTGGGTCCTATATATTTTGCTTGCTGGGTTCTTAAAATACTTAGTGGAAAGGCAAACTGTGTAGACCCTGATCAGATTGCTCTTTCATGAGCAGTCTGATCTGGTCTGTACTGTTTGCATATGTCATTATCCCCCCACCAAAGGCAAAAGGGGATATGGTAACGGTCTCCCTCCATCCGTCCATACTTCCATCCATCCATGTCCATCCGTCACACTTTTGTCTGGAGCATAACTCTAAAAGTATTCAAGGGATTTTTGTTGAAACCTCACATAGTGATAAAGGACATTGAGAGGAAGTGCAGTGTGTACAAGAACCATAACTCTACCTTGCTTACTTTTTTTTAATTATTTCCCTTTATTAAATTTTATTGTCCCGGGCATATCTCCAAAATTATCCAAGGGATTTTGTTGAAACTTCAAATAGTGATAAAGGATATTGAGAGGAAGTGCAATGTACAAGAACCTTAACTCTGTCTTGCTTTTTTTTAAAATTATTTCCCTTCATTAAATTTTCTTGTCTTGGGAATAACTTCAAAGGACATTAAGGAAAAGTGCAATATTCAAGAACCATAACTCTACCTTGCTGACTTTTCAGGGCCGTAAAACCTCAACACAAACAAACAAATCATGCAAAAGGTGACTTTTGGGCATACATGTTAATTGTTTGTGGAAGTGTGAATCAGCCTGCCCATTCATACAGTCTTATTAGGGCTTTACTGAGCACTTTAAGAATCATTGTACACTGTAGAGTATATCAGTAGACAGAAAGACCCTGGTGTATATATGATAAGAGCAGAATCGAGATAAATAATTTTCTTATTTGTCCACAAAAACATTGTTGTGGGTACTAATTATAAATGCCTCAAAGAGTACCCACAACTTACATTTTCATGAAGAAATCATTTTGATGAAAAGGTGCTTATCTAGAACTTTGATTGATGTCTGTCAGAGGGATCTGGGATTATGGTCTTTCAGAGGGATCTGGGATTATTGTCTGTTGCAGAGATCTGGGATTATTGTCTGTCAGAGGGATCTGGGATTATTGTCTGTTAGGAGGAAATGGGATTATTCTGATGGAGGGATCTGGGATTATTGTCTGATGGAGGGATCTGGGATTATTGTCTGTCAGAGGGATTTAGGATTACCGGTATTGTCTGTCAGAGGGATCTGGGATTATTGCCTGTCAGAGGGATCTGGGATTATTGTCTGACAGAGGGATCTGGAATTATTGTCTGTTGGAAGGATCTGGGATTATTGTCTGTAAATGGGATCTGGGGTTATTTTCTGTCAGAGGGATCTGGGATTATTGTCTGTCAGAGGGATCTGGGATTATTGTCTGTCAGAGGAATCTGGGATTATTGTTTGTTGGAGGGATCTGGGAATATTGTCTGTCAGAGGAATCTGGGATTATTGTCTGTCAGCAGGAGCTGGGATTATTGTCAGTCAGAGGGATCAGGGATTATTGTCTGTCAGAGGGCTCTGGGATTATTTTCTGTCAGAGGAATCTGGGATTATTGTCTGTTGGAGGGATCTGGGAATATTGTCTGTCAGAGGGATTTGGGATTATTGTCTGTCAGCAGGATCTGGGATTATTGTCAGTCAGAGGGATCAGTGATTATTGTCTGTCAGAGGAATCTGAGATTATTGTCTGTTGGAGGGATCTGGGAATATTGTCTGTCAGAGGGATTTGGGATTATTGTCTGTCAGCAGGATCTGGGATTATTGTCAGTCAGAGGGATCAGGGATTATTGTCTGTCAGAGGAAATAGGGATTATTGTCTGTCAGAGGAATCTGAGATTATTGTCTGTTGGAGGGATCTGGGATTATTGTCTGTTAGTAGATCTGGGATTATAATCCGTTAGAGGAATCTGGGATTAGGATCTAGGATTATTGTCTGTCAGAGGGAACGGGGATTATTGTCTGTCAGGAGAGATCTGGGAATATTGTCTGTCGGGGGGATCTTGGATTGTTGTCTTTTGTAGGGATCTGGGATTATTGTCTGTCAGAGGAAACTGGGATTATTGTCTGTCAGAAGAATCTGGGATTGTCTGTCAGAGGAATCTGGGATTAGTGTCTGTCAGAGGGATCTTGGATTATTGTCTGTTGGAGGGATCTGGAACTCCGTTGCTCCATATGCTTCAAAGACCCAACATATTTATCCTAGATATTGGGATACCTTAACTCCTTACCATAGTAACCATACTTTTCCTAAAATGTGAACAGCATCCAACTCCCTGTTGATATGTCTAAAATGCTGCTGGACGAGTTGCAAATAGTGTAGACACTGATCAGACGCCATGTTCAGGCTTAAGCTTGTGGTTCCAATACTTAAACAGTATTTGGCTTGCAGCTGATTTGGTAAAGTTGCCAGGAGATATGTTATTTAACACCTAGCATGGTGGGTATAAAATTTTGGCAGGGGACAATTTGAATTATTTTTCTTATTTTTCCCAGAAAAAAGGCTTTGACATTTCATGCAGATTGTTTCCTTGGTAGATAATTTCCATGAACAATTAAAACCTATTTTCTGGGAAAAGTTAAAAAAACATTATAACTTGTCTTCTGATGAATTAGCCCAGAGAGTGGTGAAGGTCTGCTGCAGAAACAGTGAAATATTAAATTTCGCATTTCTGCCAGAAGAAAACATAAATTGGGATTTCTGTTAATTCTCACAGAGACTATTCTAAACAGATCTGAGAACTTGTAATGGATAATTACAAGAATATGATATTTAGCTTAAAAATAAAAAAAAAAGACCAGCTTACTTGAAGCCAGATTAGTCTAAACAGACTTTGATAATTGCTAGGCAGATGATTCACATGAAAGGTCAAGCCTTACTTTCCCTGAAAAATAAAAAAAAAAGTGTATTTCAAAGTACCGTCTGCTGTAGTTGTGATTAGCGCTTTTAATAGGGTAAGAGTAATGCAAATTGTGATGAGGAAACTATTTTCGTTGCACTGATTTAAGAGATTATCCCTTAGTGTGTTCATGACAAAATCAGCAGACAACAAATAAATGATACTATTTCTTATTTTTCCCAGCAAATAGGATTTGATATTTCATAGGAATTGTCACCTATGGTGACAATTCCTATGAAATATCATGTCCTATTTCCTCGGAAAAATAAAAATACAAATATTTTAAAATACCGTCTGCTACTATTTAAACTCAGTATGTAAAGTTTAACAATATCAAGCTGTGATTTGTAAAATTTTGCAATCCATCTTCAAGTTTCACACCATGAAAAGATTTCCGACTGAATTGAATTAAATCGGGGTTTAGATTTCACGTGCAGGAAGATAAGTATTAGGTAATGAACATGTAATATTATATAAGTAATGCAGCTGTCTGGTTGCATATTTTAAATGTCGCTGAACAAAAGAACATGAACTGTGAGGGTTCAGAGACCAGACAAAATCGTTCATTTAGCACCTGAAAAATAATGGTTATTATTTTTAGCTTGCCTGAAGCAATTATATTAGCCCACCTAGATAAATTTAAGTTTCGGTTTGCCATTAGCATTATGCTTTGTTAGCATTCTGGGTAAAAATTTCAGCAGGCAACATGTTGAAATATTTATCTTATTTTTCTCAGAAAACAGAATTTGACATTTTATGCAAATTGTCTCCATTGGAGACAATTTGCATGAACTGTCAGATCCTATTTTCTGGGAAAAATATGAAAAAAAAAAGATATTATGTTTGTCATCTGATGAATCTGCTAAGAGAATGGTAAAGGTTAAAGGTTGATACCCAAGCTACTTTACATGTAACAAAACTCGCAGAAAAATCAGTTTCTTTCCAAATTGGTTTCCAGGTATTTTTGTTTTGATAATATGCTGTCCTTAGAATTAATCAGAAGAAAAGGCCTCGTTCTAAAAGTTTCAAGAACATAATATATGCTCTCTTTGAAAGTCTGAAGATTTTGCACACTCATTGTTAAATAAATGTACTTGTTATCATGAAAATACATAGATTTGAATTCATATGTATACCACAAATTTTGTAGAGCTTTTTATGATACAATCAGTATTAAGCCAATAATTACCTCCCTTCACCTAACTTTGCTACATAGCCTAGTAAACAGCCTTCTTGGAGATAGTATTTTCTGATATAAAATATAAGCTTGTATCAAAAGTAGGTCAGGTATCAACCTTCAGTGTTTTAAATTTATTATATATCTAGAAAAGCTGGATGAATTTTGTTGACATTTTGTTGACACTTGGACTGATATTAGATTCTAGTTCGTGTTCATTTCAAGCACCATCCATCTCAGTCACCTACAGTACATCTTGAGTAGTTTTTCAAAAAATCCATCACGGAGGGAATCGGAGTGGGGTATCGGGAGGATCTGCGGTGGGCTAAAAAATCAACCCCACCGGTTTGTGGGGGATTTTGAAAAACCACTCAAGCTGTACTGTAGAGGTCATAATTCATCCCGAAAACATGCCTATATAATTTTGACCCCCTTAAACCCCACTTTAATATAGTAAAACTGGGGTTTACAGGGGTATACATTAGTTTTCTTATTTCTGCTCAAAAACAGATTGTGGGTACTCGTTAGAACTGCCTCATCGAGGCGGTTCTAACGAGTACCCACAATCTATGTTTTGAGCAGAAATATGAAAAATATCAGAATTTTTCATCTGAAAATTTTCATTTTTTGGTGGTAAAATTTTCAGTATATTTGAATAGGCATGTTTTCGTAATGTTAATACTTAGTTTAAAGTTTTACATTCAGTATTTTTTAGCTCACCTGAGTTTTAGGCTCATAGTTGAGCTTATAGTATAGGCATGCATCTTAGAAAACATTGGGCAAATCAAAACCAAATTTCATATGGAGCCTCCATGGGCTGGGGGAACAAAAGTTTCTTTGCTGCATCTGGGTCATATGATCAAGATGGCCACCATGCCCATATATGGTAAAAACCCTTTAAAAATCTTCTCTGGAATCAAAAGGTGAAAGGCCCTGAAGTTTGTTATGCAGCACTGGGGACATTGGCCCAATAAAGGTTGAAAAAATTATAACCTTGGGTTGACCTTTTTTTTACGGAAAGGTCAGATTTGTTTTACATAGACTTCTATAGGCAAAACTTTAAAAAAAATTCTTGTCTGAAACTAGAAGGCCCAGGCCTTTGATATTTGGTATGTAGCTTTTTGTAGATCTCTACCAAGATTGTTCAAATTATAGCTCTGGGATCAAAAATGGCCCTGCTCCAGGCGTCACTTGTTAGGTCACAAGATTTTAGGCTCATATGTGAGCTTTTAGTATAACCAGACCCTGTTGTTCGACTTTCATCGTTGTTCTGTCATCTGTCCGTCCACAGTTGTCCACACTCTTCAAACATCTTCTCCTCAGAAAACACTGAGCCAATCAAGATCAAATTCCATATGAAGCCTCAATGGGTAGGGAGAACAAAAGTTTGTTCACTGCATCTGGGTCACATGACCAAGATGGCCACCATGCCCATGTATAGTAAAAACCCTTTAAAATCTTCTCCAAAACCAAAGGGCCAATGGCCCTTGGGCTTGGTATGCAGCATTGCGGACATGGGCCCAATGAAGTTTGATAAAATGTTAACCTTGGGTTGACCTTGACCTTTTTTTATGGAAAGATCAAATTCTTTTACATAGACTCTTATAGGCATAACTTTAAAAATCTTCTTGTCTGAAACTAGAAGGCCTGGTGGAACTAAAGTTTGTTCGTCTCATCGGAGTCACATGACCAAGATGGTGGCCACACCCATACATGGTAAAAACTCTTTAAAAATCTTCTTTTCCTAAACCAAAGGGCCACTGGCCCTGGGGCTTAGTATGCAGCACTGGGGACATAGACCTTTTTATCGAAAGGTCAGATATTTTTTACATAGACTCGTCAGATATTTTTTACATAGACTCCTATATACAAAACTTTAAAAATCTTCTTGTCTTAAACTAAAAGGCCCAGGCCTTTGATATTTGGTATGTAGCTTTATCTTGTAAAGATTGTTCAAATTACAGCATAGCCCTGGGGTAAAAAATGGCTCTGCTCTGTGGCTGGCTAGTTTTACATAGACTTGTATAGGGAAAAAATTTTTTAGAAGTCTTCTTGTCTGAAACTAGAAGGCACATGGCTTTCACTTGTTTTAAATAGACTTGTATAGGGATTTTGTTTAAAAAAAAAGTCTTGTTCTCCAAAAATAGAAGGCTCTATTCTTTGATATTTGGTAGGTAACTTCATCTAATGGGCCTCTACCAAGATTGTTCAAATTATAGCCCCGGGGTCAAAAATGGCCCTGCCCTTGGGCTCATTAGTTTTACATAGACTCATATAGGAAAAAAAATGAAAAACTCTTCTTGGCTGAAACTAGAAGGCACAGGGCTTTCATATTTGGTATATAGCTTTATCTAATGGACCTCTACCAAGATTGTTCAAATTGCAGCCTTGGGATCAGAAATGGCTTTGTTCAGGGGGTCACTTATTTTACAAAGATCCATATAGGTAGAAACTTAGAAAATCTGCTTGTGTGAAACAAGAAGGCCCAGGCCTTTGATATTTGGTATGTAGCTTAATCTAGTAGGCCTTTAGCAAGATGGTTCATATTATAGCACTGGGGTCAAAAATGGCCCTGCCCCAGGGGTCACTTGTTTTACATAGATACATAGAGGGAAAACTTTGGAAGTCTTCTAGCCCAGGCTTTTGATATTTGGTGTGTAGCTTCAGCTAGAGGGCTTTTACCAAGATTGTTGAAGTTATGGCCCTGAAGTCAAAATGGCTCCATCCCAGAGATCACTTGTCTCTCAAAGACTTGTATGGGGTAAAACTTAAAAAAAAACCCTTCTTGTGGAAAACTAGAAGGCCTAGGCACTTAGCTTTATCTAGTGGACCTTTACAAAGATTGCTCAGATTATAACCCCAGGGTTAAAATGACCCTTCCCCAAGGATCATTTGTTTTACATACTCATATCTGAAAAAAAACTTGAAACATCTTCTTGTGTGAAACTAGATGGCACAAGCCTTTGATATTTGTATGTCACTTTACCAAAGTCATATTTTATGTGAAGTTTCGCCAAATCAATGAAAGTTAAAGTCCATACCAAGCTCGGGAGGGGGTGGGGGGGGGGTACGGGGAGAGGGGGTTGGATGGGTAGCTTCCTTTATATGGCATAGTACAGATGTGCATGCCGAATGGCCCCGTTTTTCAGCGCTGCCAGGTATATGATTGGCCCCTTTTTTTGGACAAAAAGTATATGACTGGCCCAATTTTTCTTCATTGGTACATGTAAGGCCCCGCTTTTTCTGACATCCCGGTATATGCACATATTTTTTCACTCAGAGATTTTTGAGGCTGCTTGTTCTCTTGGTATTCAATGAATTGACTGCATTATTTGTCTAACTACCAGCAATAAATGGGTACAAAAAATCAACGAGCAGTGTACGAACGGGTCATTATTTCAGATGATCTAGTATATGATTGGGTCCGTTTTTTCAAAGGCCAGGTATATGAATGGGGTAGGTTTCGAAATACTGGCTCGCACACCCGTACCAAAATTACCCCCAGATGTAGGTATTTACAATATCCTCATTGCTTTGTTTAAACCCATTGTAGCCGGGAGACCCATAAAAGGGTAATTGGCAAACAGTGCAGACCCAGATCAGATGTCGCAGAACATGACGTCTGATCGGGGTCTTCACTGTTTGCAAAAGTTAAGCCATTTTTCTGTAGGAATATGTAGATCTAATAGCCAGATGTACCTAAAATTGAAATTGGACTCTTCCAATATATTGTGTGGGAGAGTCTATTCGGTATACATTATGTACAATGGGTTAAAAAAACGTGGGGATAAAAAACTGTCCTGAATTATTGCCTTGATTATCACCTCATAAGGTAACATTTCACAATCTGAAGACAGAAAATATCTGTAGGAATAATAAATGGTATGATAATCTGACAAAACTTGGTCAAAAAACTTATTCAAGCTGACCCAAGTGTTTTGATAGAAACAATCTGCCTAAAATATTAACAATGGCTATTATTTTCTCTAGTTTATATAATACAGTGAAGATGTATAACTTGGTGAAAGTCCAACTTTAATCCTTAAAGTGCTAAGCAAAATTGTAGCAGACGGCATTCTAATTTTTGTTCTTTTTCAGAGAAAATAAGACTTGGCATTTCATGTGAATTGCATGCGTAGAGACAATTCATGTGAAAGGTCAAACCTTATTTCTTCTGAAAAGAAGAAAATCAAAATGTCTGCTACAGTTGTGATTAGCACTTTAAGGGTTAATACATACCTGTTCATGTATTCTTGACTTTAACCCTTAAAAAAAAAATAACACTGATGTTGAAATAAGATGAACAAATATTAAAGTGATTTGTTTTTTACATTTCAGTTATATTTTTTTTGTACATTTTGGACCGATTTGACTGAAGTAATGTTGAAAGGGCCATTAACCCTAAAAGTGCCAAGCGAAATTCGTAGCAGACAACATTCTAAAATTTTTCTTTATCTTTATTTTTCAGAGAAAACAGGTTTTGACATTTTGTGTGAATCATCTACCAAGCAGATAATTCACATGAAGTGTCAAGATTTGCTTTGCCTAAAAAATCAAAATGCCATCTGCTGCAGTTGTGATTGGTATTTTAAAGCTTAATTCCCAGATCATTATGCCATTTTTTTCTCAAACTTTTCCCAGGAAAGACCTGTTCTCTGTTCTGGTGTTTGGGGTCACCACTATTTGCATTATGTGTAATGTCTGCATTATGTGTCATGTCTGCTTTTTCTGTAGCATTCTCATATGTTAACCCTTAAAGTGCAAATCACAACTGCAGCAGACAAAATGTTGATATTATTTTGTTTATTTTTTTAGAGGAAATAAGACGTCATTTCAGGTGAATCATCTGCATAGTAGCAGATGATTCACATGAAATGCCAAGTTTTTTTTTAGCTCGCCGGGACTATGTCCCTGGAAAGCTTATGTTGTCACCCAGTCATTGGTGTCGGCGTCCGTTGGCATCCGTCGGCGTCCATGTCTGCGTCAGCGTAATGTTTAAGTTTTCAAAGATATGCATAGTTTTTTAACTGTTTAACGTACTGCTTTCATATTTGGCCTACATCTACCTTAGGGTAAGACCTTTCAATAGCATACACCCCCATCCCCAAGTTAGACCCTTTATGTAGGTCAGGATCAGTTCTTACTTTGTCATTAGGGTTAGAACTTTCAGTAGCACACACCCCTTCCTCAGTTTGACCTTCTGCCTAGATCAAGGTCAGGTCATACTTTGTCATTTAAACCCATTTAAACCCATGTTGGAGTTCTGTGTATAAGTTTTGAAAAGTGTTTGTAGCTGCTGAAGTATTCAAGATACCGCTTTAATATTTGGCCCACACCAACGTTAGGGTAAGACCTTTCAGCAGCACACACCCTTTCCTCAGTTTGACCTTCTGCCTAGGTCAGGTCAGGTCATTGTCATTTAAACACGTTTGAGTTCTACATTTAAGTTTTGAAAAGAGTTTGTAACTGCTGAAGTATTCAAGATGCCGCTTTGATATTTGGCCCACACCTACCTTAGGGTAAGACCTTTCAATAGTACACACCCCTTCCTCAGTTTGAGCTTCTGCCTAGGTCAAGGTCAGGTCATACTTTGTCATTTACAGCTGTGTTAAAGGTTTGAAAAGTGTACATGACTGCTGAAGTATGTAAGATATAGCTTTCATATTTCATCCACACCAACCTAAAGTATTCAGCATGTAAGATATAGTTTTCATATACTGAAAGGAAAAAGAAACGCAGGGTAAATTTTATTCCTAAATTTCATTCAAGTTTGAAAAAGTTTGTTAAATATTTTACTATGATTACAAAACGGTACATGTATGGAACAAAAGTTCCAAATTTCATTGGTTTGTGATCAACAAATCTCGAGTTATTGAAGTTCATTGGTAGCTACCCCCCAAATCATGAAATAAAAATCAAACTGAAAATCAATATCGGGTGTGCCCCCCTCTTGCTGCCGTTGCTGCCCTAATTCTCCTTTGGATAGAGTTAACCAAAGCATTGACAGTTCGCATCGGGATGTTATTCCATCCATCGATCAACGCATACCTTAGTTGTGCGAGAGCTGCGGGGGGATTTCGGCGCTTCCTGACCCTTCTGTCCAGCTCATCCCACATGTGCTCTATTGGGGTCAAATCTGGACTGTACAGTGGCCATGCTAGTGGTGCGATGTTATTGTTTGCCAGGAAATCCTGACAAACTCGGGCAACATGTGGTCGGGCATTGTCCTGCTGCAGAATCAGATTACGTTGTTGCACATGCGGGACTGCTACAGGACGCAAGATCTCATCCCTATACCTTACAGACTTGATTTGAACCCAATAGAGCACATGTGGGATGAGCTGGACAGAAGGGTCAGGAAGCGCCGAAATCCCCCCGCAACTCTCGCACAACTAAGGAATGCGTTGATCGATGAATGGAATAACATCCCGACGCGAACTGTCAATGCTTTGGTTAACTCTATCCAAAGGAGAATTAGGGCAGCAACGGTAGCAAGAGGGGGGCACACCCGATATTGATTTTCAGTTTGATTTTGATTTCAAGATTTGGGGGGTAGCCACCAATGAACTTCAATAACTCGAGACTTGTTGATCACAAACCAATGAAATTTGGAACTTTTGTTCCATACATGTACCGTTTTGCAATCATAGTAAAATATTTAACAAACTTTTTCAAACTTGAATGAAATTTAGGAATAAAATTTACCCTGCGTTTCTTTTTCCTTTCAGTATATTTTGTCCACACCAACCTAAGGAAAGATGTTTCAATGGCATATGCCCCATCCCTCAGTTTGAGATTCTTCCGACATCAAAGTCAGGTCATACTCTGTCATTTACAGCTCTGTTTGAGTTCTGCATTTAATCTTTAATATTTAAAGATTGCTTTATCCTCCGAACAGCCCTTTTCGGCGAACTGCGTTGTCTTCTGACAACTCTTATTTTCACTAAAAAATAATAATAAAAAAGAACAAAACAAAACAGTATGTAGTCTGCTAAAATTTCACTTAGCACTTTGAGGGTTAACTGAAGAAATATATCAGTCTCTAAACTTGTTTGAGTTGAGATTTTACAGCCCAGTCAACCCAATGGGGTCATGTCGAGTCTTGTCAAATTATCTACATGTAACCGCACTTTTACTTTGCAGGCTCATCCTCTATCTGAAAACTGCCCTTCTTGAATCAACGGGAGAGAATGACCGTAGAAACTATTTCATGATCAATCTCAATGAAAGAATGTTGCTGACCTGGCGGGGGTTGAACCCGCAACCTCCTGATCACCAGTTGGACGTACATCCAACTAAGCTATCAGGGCCGGCTACTTACTATAAATTATGGGACACCTTAACCCTTGTCCTGCTGAACCCGGATATACCCCGTCCTTGCAAACAGTGTAGATCCAGATCAGTTGGCTTGTGAAGCCAACTGATCTGAATCTGCACTGTTTACCATTAAGTATTTGAATTTACAGCAACAATCCAGATCAAGTAATCTGATTGGCGTGAAAATTAGAAGTGGGTGTGGCATCTTAATTTATTCAGCAGGACAAGGGTTAAAATTAACTCCTTACCGTACATGCTACAAATAGGTCCGGATAAGAGGGGGTATTAGGTTAATATTTTTCTTATTTCTCCATAACAACACATGTTGTGGTTACTCATTAGAAGCACCTAATGAGTACCACAGAATATCTTTCCGTGAAGAAATAAGAAAAATATTTACCTGTTACCGCTTTTTATCTGGAACTATTTCATCCAAGACATTGATATTTTTTTTTTATTCCTCCATATAAACATATGTTGTTGGTACTCATTAGAAGCACCTCACTGAGGTCAAAACCTGTTTTCTGGGAGAAATAAGAAAAATTTTATACCCCTCCACACAATAGTGGCGGGGTATTATGGTTTCATGTTGGTCATCCGTGTGTTTGTCCATCTGTACAGACGCTCATGACATCCTGGGGTTAGTGTTTCCGTAGAATTTTACTTTATGAGGTTGATTTCTGTTTATTCTGTCATTGTGGAGATAAATTTGCATTGTGGGTTTTAAAAATTGGTGTTTTGGAGTTAAAAAAGATCAAAGAAAGATCAAAGGGATAACCTTATAATGTCTGTCTCATAAGTCGTCAAATTTTGACAGAGTTATCTACCCGACACATGCCCATATTTTTGTTTCTGGAGGATAACTTGTGTAAATGTCAAGGGATTAAATAACCAAACTTGGTACATGCATTGATATTAAGGAGAGGGTTTGGGATTGCTAATGGGCAAATTTCGTCAATGTTTGACAGAGTTATCTGCCTGCGACACGATAATGGCAGGGTATTATAGTTTAACGTTTTTATTTTCCATATGTGTTGTAATGAAAAATTTTACCCAGCATGCTAAGCATTAATGCCACATTCTTGAAGGCCCAAGAGAAGCATAGACCTTTCACAAATAACAGGCGCTGGTCTGTCACATGACTGATATATTATTATTTTATCTTGTTTATCTAGAAATACAGCAGTGAGATGCTGGTGATTCAAAATCAAACATTTTAGACCAATTGTCTACAGAGATCCTATGGAACGTATCAGGTTACATTGTATATATTTCTTGGAATAGAAGTTTGGTAAATCAATTCTAATGCAATGGCGTGCTGGGTAAAATTTCAGCAGATGACATTTTGAAATACTTTTCTTATTTTTCTAGAAATAGGTTTTGACAGTTCATGCAAATTGTCTCCTTAGGAGACAATTTGCATGAAATGTCAAAATATAATTTCTGAAAAAATTAAGAAAAATATTTTGTAATGTCGTCTGATGATTTTTTTACCCAGCATCTAAATAAGTAACCAGAGATGGACATCTGTGTATTAGTCATTCAATAATTAATGCGCAATTAGGTGTTTTTTGAGATATATTATCATATTACAGCAGCATCTGGAAAATTGAATAGTGAATAGGAAAAGAAGTGTTACCTTTTATTAACTGGTTTGTATGAAAGTGCAGGAGAAAATGTTGCACTACACTGCACGGCTTTGGCATTGGCGACCAGTATCCACAAATATGAAGGTTTTGTGTGAAGTTTTTAAAAAGTCATTCTATCAAAACCATTTGAGCCAGGCTCCATAGCGCAGTTGGTAGAGCATTTGACTGCAAACCTAGGGGTTGCAAGTTCGAATACCAGGTTGGACACATAACTTTCGGGGAGATTGATCATGAAATCATTCCCTCCTTCAGGCAGTTGTCGGTTACTGGCAAAAAGTATATGCACAAAGTACTGATTAACTGCTTAACCCATTGTAGTCTGGAGACCCTAAAAGGGTAATTGGCAAACAGTGCAAACCCAGATCAGATGCTGCAGAATGCAGCATCTGATCAGGGTCTCCACTGTTTACAAATAATTTAGCCATTTTTCTCTAGGAATATCGAAATCTCATAGTCAAACATAGCCAAAATTAAAATTGGACTCTTCCAATATATAGTCTGGGGAATCTATTAAATCTACAACGGGTTTTTCTATTCAGTCTACAATGGGTTAACCCATTGTAGTCGGAAGACCTGTAAAAGGTAATTGGCAAACAGTGCAGACCCAGATCAGACACCACAGAATGCGGCATCTGATCAGGGTCTCCTTTGTTTGCAAATAGTTTAGCCATTTTTCTCTTGGAATATGTAAATCTCATAGCCAGATGTACCTAAAATTGAATTCTAACACCCCTGCACGTGTTATTCCTTATTTGTCTTTACATTTCTAGCCGTGCTTTATCTAAGATATTTGAGCACAGGAATTTCGTCGCGCGCTATAGACGTGAAACCAATCATATTTGCGAAAGTTTCGCCCTCTGGTAACTATGGACGCTAGATTAGCTTACAATATTGGCCGAAACAGTCATATACATAATAAATTATTTTATTTATTAAGACAGAAAATGATCTATGAACATATTGCAGTTCTATGACTTTTTTTATCTGACGAGTTTCTCTACAGGTTACACCATTCAAACATTCGTTTTACTTCTTGTTTCCATTGTGTATTTGTTGACGTTCGAAAACGAAAGTAAGTCGGTTAACATTCTTATTTGCTGTTTTATATATGTCCTTATTAAAGTCCATCGCAGCACTCAAATTTCATACGTTTTGCAATTCTTTCATGAACACAAATTTAGGTTTTTATATTAATACATCGTTTATTTATCTTTTACACCATCAGCTGATTCGCATATCCGCCATTTTGAATATTCGTCATGGAACTTTGTAACTACGTAACCACGTGACGTAATGCTTAAGAGGTATTGTCAACTACCAAAGGGGAAGTCAGGTAATAAAAATAATAATGAAAATCAATAAAAAAAATCATTTGTGCAAAACTCGGTGAATGAGGGGTGTTAGAAAAGAAATAAATTATTCCGAACCGTGCTCAAATGCCCCAGATAAAGCACAGTTGAGTTTGGGTTGTATCCATTTGAGCACTTGCTCGTTCGTGCTCAAATGGGTACAACCCAAACTCAACTGTGCTTTATCTTAGGCATTTGAGCATGGTTTGGAATTTTCTTAAATTGGACTCTTCCAATATATAGTGTGGGAATGTCTATTCAGTATACACTAGGTTAAAGGACTAATAGGCTCTAAAAAGAATGACCTTTGAGAGCAATGTACTCACTCACAAGACAGAAAACAGGTGAAATATTGGGTTTTCTGCACCAGACCAAGGCCCAGTTGTTCAAAACTAACGATGTCGTTAGTTAACGTATTGTTAAAACTTTGACCATTAAATATGGCATATATGCTAATATTTTTGCTGAAAAAATGTGAGTAGCTTTTGCATTTGCAAAAGCTACTCACATTTTTTCAGCAAAAAAATCCTGTGAATTAGATATTGTACTTACTAGAACAGTTAACATTTTGACCACTGATGAGCTCGTTAAGCTAACGACGCTTTGAACAACTGGGCCCAGGCTGTATTTAGTTTCAACCAATCAGTGACCCTCATATGAATTTTGAATTTTGTAGCATCTGATCTGGTCTACACTGTTTTCTTAGGCCTGTCTGTCCCAATTCTTTGGGTATTTTTTGTCTGGATTGACTCTTTTAACTCATTGTAGCCTGGAGACCCCTCAAAGGGTAATTGGCAAACAGTGCAAATCTAGATCTGATAAGGGTCTCCACTATTTGCAAGTAGTTCAACCATTTTTAAATGCCCATTTGAAAAACGGGACGTATTATGTTATGCCCCTTGGCATCTGTCCGTCTGTCTGTCCGTCTGTAAACTTTTCGTTTCTGGATAACTCCTAAAGTTTACATCCAATCAAGCTGAAACTGGACATATAGTTAGACCATGATGTGGAGCAGCGTGCATAATTTTAACAGAGTTATGCCCCTTTGAAAAGTTTTGTAAACATTTCGTTTCTGGCTAAATCCTCTGATAGATTACATTTGATCAAGCTGAAACTTGATTTATAGTTAGACCATGATGTGGAGCAGCGCGTATTGTTTCAAGGTTGCAGTCCACCAAATATTAACAGAGTTATGCCCCTTTGAAAATTTTTGTAAACATTTTGTTTCCGGCTAACGCCTCCTATATTTTACATCCAGTCAGGCAGAAACTTGATATATAGTTAGATCATGATGTGGAGTAACATTTATTATTTATTGTCCACCAAATTTTTACAGAGTTATGCCCTTTTGAAAAGTTTTGTAAACATTTCAATTCTGGCTAAATCCTCCTATAGATTACATTTGATCAAGCTGAAACTTGATTTATTGTTAGATCATGATGTAGAGCAGCGCATATTGTTTCGAGGTTGCATTCCACCAAATGCTAACAGAGTTATGTCCTTTTGAAAATTTCTGTAAACTTTTCCTTTCTGGCTAACTCCTACAGTTTATATCAGATCGACCTGAAACTTGATTTATAATTAGACCAGGATGTGGACCAGCACATTTTATTTCAAGGTCACAGTCCACCAAATATTAACAGAGTTGCCCCTTTGAAAATTTCTGTAAACAAATTGTTTCCTTCTAACTCATCCTGTGGATTACATTATAATTATTGAGCTGAAATTTTGTAAATAGTTGCACCATGATGTGGAGCAGTGCATATTATTTTGAGGTAACAGTCCACTAGATAGTAGCAGAGTTATGTCCCTTTGAAAATTTCTGTAAATGTTTTGTTTCTGCCTAACTCCTCCTGCAGTTTACATTAATTTTGATCAAGCTGAAACTTGATTTATAGTTAGACCATGATTTTGAGCAGCACATATTGTTTTGAGGTAATGGTCTATGAAATATTAGCAGTAATGCCCCTTTGAAAACTTCATGAGATGACTCCTTCTATAGATTATGTTAGATCAAGCTGAAACATTGTAAAGTTATACCATGATGTGGAAAAGCATATACCATTTCTAGGTTACAGTACATCAATATTCCTCCTGCAGTTTACATCCCATCAAGCTGAAAGGTGATTTATAGTTAGACAATGATGTGAAGCAGCACATTTTGTTTTGAGGTTACAGTCTACCATATATTAATAGTTATGTCTGTCTGTCCATCCATAAAAACTTTTCTTTTCAGGCTACCCCCTCGTACTCTATGTCAGTATAGGCGCTACATCTGATTACTTGCCACGGGCGTATAATGCTCTGCTTGCGGAGCTCTTGTTCTCTAAGAATACAAATCACATAGCCTGACATACCTAAAATTGTAATTTATCTTCCAATATATTGTGTGGAGGAGTTAACACTACTCTTGCTAAACACGACATGCCTTGTCTTAGCAAACAGTGTAGATCCAAATCCAAATCTTCTGAAGAAGCCAACTGATCTGGATCTGCACTGTTTGTCATTAAATGTGTGAATTTCTATCAAAAACCTGGATCAAGTAATCTGATTGGCTGGAAATTAGAAGTGGGTGTGGCATCTTAATATATTCGGCATGATAAGGGTTAATTCAGTCTACAATGGGTTTAAAATCTGTATTGGGAGAATGCATTGGCAGGTGCAACATGTAACCATCCTGACAGATTTCTTGTGATAGAACTGAAAGTTTGTTGTATGTAGCATAGCTCTAGATAAGGCATGTTTTTCAACCAAAAAGTACTAATATTTTTCTTATTTCTCCATGAAAATATATGTTGTAGGTACTCATTAGAATTGCCTGGCTAAGGTACTTCTAATGAGTACCCACAACATTTGTTTTCGTAGAGAAATAAGAAAAAATATTATGTGGGATACCCCCTCTTATCTGCAGCTAAATTGGTGTATTGTAACTGGATGACATAAAATAAACACACCCACAATACTGGCAGAGCATGCATTGGAGAATATGCATGTATGTACATGAGTGAACACTTTCAAATGTCTAAACCATCAGACAGGTTATGACCAAATTTTATGCTGAGCTGTCCGTTGGCTGTCTTCAGACAAGACATTGACATTTGATGATTAGCATTCTGATTAAAACTTCAGCTGACATTTTGAAATATTTATTTATTTTTCCTAGAAAGTAAGCTTCAAAAGAGAGGAGACAATTTGCATGAAATATCAAAGCCTATTTTCTGGGGAAAATAAGAAAAATGTCATAACTTGTCAGTGGCTGCATCTGCCCACTGGGAAAAGTAAGAAAAATATCATCAGTTTGTCATTGACTGAATCTGCCTGTAGAGTGAAAACGTGAGCTTCTGATGCTAGTATCTCTACAGGAAAAGCCCTTTATAACACTATGGTTAGGGTCCATGGAATGGCATAGTGTTATAAATAAGTAGTGTTATAACAAGGCTAAAATATCATAAATACAGCGCAACCACTTCACAATTGCCACCATTTGGAAGGCCAAAAAATTGCTGTTGTAGGGTGGTGGTAATTGTTGGGATGTTAACCCTTTTGTGGTTCTGAAAAAATTAAGATGCCACACATTCTTCTCATTTTCAGCCAATCAGATTGCTTGGTTCAGGTTATTGATACAAATTCACATACTGAATGCCAAACAGTGCAGATCCAGATCAGTTCTTCAGAAGCCAACTGATCTGGATCTACACTGTTTGCAAAGAAAAAGTATATCTGGGTTCAGCAGAAAATGGGTTACTCTTTAGAGGCCCTCCTAGGAGTTTTGGAGAACAGGAGAATAAAGCCATTTATTTCAGGGGAAGAAGGGAACATTAAACTGAAGGGAACAGGGGAACAAAGGCAATTTTGGGGAACAGGGAACATAGAAAATAAATATTTTGATTTGGGGAACAAGGGGAAAATGCTGATTTTTTTTAAGGGGAACAAGGGAATGGGCACCCACCCCCTTGGAGAGCCTCACCTTTGGAAACCAGAAAACTGTCTGTTTGGGGATGGAATTTGTCTCCTTAGGAGACAATTTGAATGGAATGCCAAAGTCTATTTTCTGGAAAAAATAAATACCAGTATATTTCAAAATGTCCTCTGCAGAAATTTTTACCCAGTATGCTATGGTATTATTTGCTAATATTTAAATCCAGCAGGTTAAAGGTTATATTATAATTTCAAACTACCAAACAAATTGTCTTGTTTTATCAGTGAAAGTAAATTCATGTTGTCAGTTTAATAGACTTAAATCTTATGCAAGAAGCTAGGAATAAATAAGCTGATAAGCCCTGTCTGGCTGCTATGAGAAATAGCTGAGCCAGAATAGTGTGAAAATGTGGCTGTTTTCTGCTTAATTTGATTCATGTAGCTACTTTACAATGCTTGATCAGTTTACCACAAGGTCAGGAGCAGCCAAGACAAACTGAAAACCAGACTTTTCTATTATTATAGTGCCTACTAGCATAGCTTCAGATAAGGCCTTTTTTTCAACTGGAAAGTTGTAATATTTTTTCTTATTTCTCCATGAAAACATATGTTGTGGGTACTCATTAGAAGCACCTCACCGAGGTGCTTCTAATGAGTACCCACAACATATGTTTTCGTGGAGAAACAAGAAAACATATTATAGGGATACTACCTCATATCTGGAGCTCTGTACCATCGTAGTAGCGCCAGATAAATTGGTATTCAGGAGATATTTTTGTTATTTTTTGCACCAAAATATATATTGTGGGTACTCAATAGAATTGCCTCTGAGAGGCAATTCTAATGAGTACCTAAAATATACATTTTGGTACAAAAATAACAAAAATTGCCCAAAATCATTGCCTGTATTTACCACCATAGTTTCGGCTATGCTGAGCATATCACAGGGATAAAGATAAGCTGTTATGTAAAAGTTAAAATATAATAATTTTCTTATTTTCTCCATAAAAATAAACATGGTATAAGGACCTTTTTAGTGAGATACTACTGTGTTTTTGTTTTGTTTTTTTTGTGAAAAAAAAATGTGAAAAATAAATCAGAATACCCAGCTTATCTGGAGTGCTTGCGAGTACCAATATATTTTTGGGTGATAGCATTGTAGCAGAACCAGTGTTGAGGTGAAATGATTCTGGAAAGGTTTCCATTGAGAAAAGATTGATCACTTAACAAAATTTGGTTCTAAAATAGGATATTGTGTATGGGATTACCTGAAACTGAAATTCACCTGTGTGGTTTCAATTCTGTTTGATTTTTTTTCAATAAATGGGGACAGTGAAAAGCATGTTTTAGACTTAGCATTCTGGGTAAAAAATTGCAGCAGACATACCAAAATGCTTTTATAGCTGGTGGACCAAGAAAACAGGATTAAACAATTTGTATGAAATGTCAGGTCCTATTTTCCGGAAAAAGAAAATAAGAAAAAAAACAAAAAAACATCATCTTCTGTCATCTGCTGAATTTACTCAGAGTATGCCAAGTTTAATTGTGAATTTTTATTGGGACATGAGAATAAGTTTTAAATTTTGGAAAGAAATGGTGAAAATTGTGTTTTTAAGAGATTCATGGGAAATTTCAACCCTTTATCAATATGGTTATCATTTGATTTGCATAGGATTGATGAATTATTATGATTACCATGTAATTAAAATAAGATGAATAACTGTGTTTACCATGTAAATAGCATAAGACTGATGAATAATTATGCTTACAGCATAATTAGCATATGACAGATGAATAAGTATGTAATTATGCTTACCACATAAATACCTTTATGCATATGAATAATTATGCTTATCATGTAATTAGCATAATTATTCATCTGTCATAAGCTTATTATATGGTAAGCATAATGGCCTTAGGACAGGTGAATAAATATGCTTACCACATAATTAGGACAGATTAATAATTATGCTTATCATGTAATCAGCTTAGGACAGGTGAATAACTATGTTTACCACATACATACCTTAGGGCATATGAATACTTATGCTTATCATGTAATTAGCATTGGACAGATGAATAATTATGCTTACCGCATAATTGCTTTAGAACAGATGAATAACTATGCTTATCATGTAATTAGTTTAAGACAGAAGAATAATTATGCTTTCCACAAAATTACCTTAGGACAGATGAATTATTATCCTTACCACAAAATAACCTTAGGACAGATGAAAATTTATGCTCACCAAATAATTGCCTTATGACAGATGAATGTTTATGCTTACCATATGATAAGCTTAGGACAGATGAATAATTATGCTTACCAAATAATTACCATAGGACAGATGAATAATTATGCTTACCACATAATGAGCTTAGGACAGATGAATATTATGCTTACCACATAATTACCTTCGGACAGATGGATAATTATGCTTACCTTATGCTTACCACATAATTAGCTTTGGACAGATGAATAATTATGCTTTCAACATAATTAACTTAGGACAGATGAATAATTATGCTTTCCTTATGCTTACCACATAATTAGCTTAGGACAGATGAATAAGTATGCTTTCCACATAATTAGCTTAGGACAGATGAATAATAATGCCTACTGCATAATAAGCTTAGGACAGATGAAATTATGATTTCCTCATGATTAACTTAGGACAGATGAATAAGCAAGCTAACCACATAATTAGCTTAGGACAGATGAATAATTATGCTACCAATAATAAGCATAGGACAGATGAATAATTATGGTTACTGCATAAGTAATTTAGGACAGGACCATGCTGGGCATGACCCCATTGGGTTGATTGGGCTGCCAAACCTCAACACAAACAAAAACTTAGGTCAGCTGAATAAATATGCTTACCACATAATTGGCATAGGACAGATGAATCATTTTTTTTTCAGAAAATAGATCTTGACACTTTCATATGAATCATCTCAAAAGAGGTTTTTTCCATAAAAATCAAGTTTTACTTTCTGGAAAAAAGAACAAGTATTAAAACAGTTAAAATATTGTCTGCTATTACTTAAATTCTGTGTTTTAAGTATTAACCCTTGTCCTGCTGGACCCGGATATACCCTGCCTTTGCAAACAGTGTAGAAACAGATCAGTGGAAGCCAACTGATCTGGATCTGCACTGTTTGCCATTATGTGAATTTATAGCAACAATCCAGATCAAGTAATCTGATTAGCTGTAAATTAGAATTAGAATTTATTCAGTAGGACAAGGGTTAAGATATAGAAGATAATATTTTTTGTTCAGTGCAGATGAATGGTGGAATATATATTATCCCTTGCCATGCTGAATTAATAAAGATGCCATGTCCACATCTAATTTTCAGCCATTCAGATTACTGATCCAGATTTTTGGTACAAACTCACATATTTAATGGCAAAGAGTGCAGATCCAGATAAAAAAAAAGGGCCAAAGGGCAGAGCATATTGGGGTTCAGCAGGACCAGGGTTATATATGATTTGGTGATGAAAAGAAATTGATTAAACATCATATGAAGAAACTTGATCATATTGAAGAAATAAAAAAAAAGTGATTTAATACCAATAAATAATGGTTATATGTAAAACTAATCTATCAGCTTCTTCATCAGTTACCGGTAACTTCTATCAGCAGTTACCGGTAGTGTTAGTACTGAAATAATCCTAGTTATTGGGACAGACAGGCCTGAGCAAACTGTATAGACCCAGATCAGACACCACAGAATTTGACATGCTGTCAGGGTCTATACTGTTTGCCACTCATTCAGCAGTACATTTGTATTTCAGACATGTCTTAGGTACTAAAATGGATTGCCCCAGTTTTAGGACAAATATGGTAAGGAGTTAAGATATCCCAATATTTAGGGTAATCAAACTATCAAGATATATAGAATTTATTGAGCTGTTAGAAACTATACAGTTTCCAGATTATGCACTTCCCCTTGTCCTGCTGAATAAATGAAAATTCCACGCCTACTTCCAATTTTCAGCCAATCAGATTACTTGATCCAGGTTGTTGATACAAATTCACATACTTAATGACAAACAGTGTAGATCCAGATCAGTTGGCTTCTTCAGAAGCCAACTGATCTGGATCTACACTGTTTGTAAAGACAGGGTATATCCAGGCTCAGCAGGACTAGGGTTAAGAGAATAAACTGGCCACTGTAACCTTTCTTAATATAAATATTTATATCTTGTATGTTTTGTAAGTATAGACTGAATCTGGTATTGGTTAGTTCTTGGGGAAAAGATAAGAGAGCTAAATACACCATAAGATTGAATAGTTTCAGACAAAAGTAACTTGTAATGAATATGTTGTCATATGGTAAAGGTAGCTCTAGAAAAGATGGATATTCAGATTACAAGAGCCACCCTTTGGAACACATAAAAATGGCTATTGTTGGGAGGTGTTTGTTATAGAGAGGTTCAGTGTATAGTAAAATGGTATGTTAGGGCAGTCATTTTTTTTTTTTTTTTTTTTTTGTTTTGGGTTTTACGGCCCTTTCAAGAATATTTCACTTATATCGAGCCGATTGTTCATCGAAGGTGGGCGAAAACCGGAGAACCCGGAGAAAAACCACCTGACCATCCGTAAGCAGAACTTGGCTTTCCCACATATGACCCGAGCGAGGCTCGAACCACAGCGGTGAGAAACCTAATGGATTAAGAGTCAACTCTCTTATCCACTAGGCTACGGGGGCCCGCGTTAGGGCAGTCATAAACATGACAGTAGTTGGGATGTGGCTGTTGTTGGGAGGTGGCTGTTGTTGGGATGTGGTTTTTGTTGGGATGTGGCTGTTGTTGGGATGTGGTTTTTGTTTGGATTTGGCTGCTGCTAGGATGTGGCTGTTTTTGTTTGGGAGGTGACCATTAATGGGATGGTTCCACTGTAAATATTTTTCTTATTTCTCCATAAAATGTGAAATGTGGTACTCAACAGAATTCAAGGAAATTCTAATGAATATCCACAACATATGTTTTCATGAGATAATACCATATTGACCCAAATTATTGGACGGACAGGCTTGAGCAAAAGTTTAGACTCAGATCAGAATACAGCATCTTATCAGGATCTACATTCATTCAGCAGTTTTAGACACTTCATCAGATAATGAAATGGACTTGTTAATCCTCGTCATGCAGAATAAATTAAGATGACATGCCCACTTCCAATTTTCAGCTAATCAGATTACTTGCTCCAGATTGTTGATATAAATTCATATACTGAATGGCAAACAGTGCAGATCCAGATCTGGATCTACACTGTTTGCAAAAGCAGGGTAAATCTGGGTTCAGCAGGACAAGGGTTAACACTTTAACACTGTTTGCCATCAAATAATTATGCGAATTTATAATAACAATCTGGATCAAGTAAGCTGATTGGCTGAAAATTAGAAGTGGGCATGGCATCTTAATTTATTCAGCAGGACAAGGGTTAGGACAAATATGGCAAGGAGGTAAGGTGTCCCAATATTAAGAGTAAATATGGCAGTATAAAACCCAGTTTGAATGACCTGGAAGAAACTACAGTTAATAGTAAATTGTTTGTGTTGAGGTTTTACTGCCCAGTCAACCCAATGGGGTCATGTCGAGTGCGGTCAATTTACCTAACCACATGTTTACTGGGCAGGCTTAGTCCTCTAAGCGGTTCACCAGTATTGTGCACATTCCTTCACCAGAAACTGACAACTGCCCTTCTTGAACCAGCAGAAGGGAGAGAATGACTGTAGAAAATATTTCATGATCAATCTCCACGAAAGAATGTTGCCGACTTCGGCAGGGTCGAACCCGCAACCTCCTGGTCTCCAATCGGGCGTGAGTTAATAGTAAAACAAAATAATAAAGTAGTAAAGATGAACTTTAACCCTTAAAGTGCCAATCACAACTAAAGCTGATGACAATTTTGACTCTTTTTTTTTTATTTTCAGAAGAAAACAAGTCTTGACATTTCATGTGAATCGTCTGCCAAGCAGACGATTCACATAAAATATCAAGACTTGTTTTCTCTGAAAAATAAAAAATACAAATTTTATAAAAATTTTGCATGGCGCTTTAAGGGTTAACTTGAATGACCAGGTTTGAACTGTAAGGGCAGAAATTACTTTAGGATAAAAATATTTAAGCTTAGCTTAAATGACCGAACTTGAACTTGCCATTATGAAATTTCAAAATGAACCCAACAAGAAGTCTTGACTTATTATTCTTAATTAACCCTTGTCCTGTTGGACCCGGATATATTATGCTTTTGCAAACAGTGTAGATCCAGATCATTTGGCTTCTAAAGAAGCCAACTGATCTGGATCTGCACTGTTTGCCATTCAGTATATGAATTTATATCAACAACCTGGATCAAATAATCTAGTTTGCTGTAAATTAGAAATGGCCGTGGCATCTTAATTTATTCAGCAGGACAAGGGTTAACTTGAGTGACCCGATTTGAACTGTAAGGGCAGAAATTACTTTAGGATAAAAATAAAGCTTAGCTTAAATGACCCAACTTGAACTTGCCATTATGAAATTTCAAAATGAACCCAACAAGAAGTCTTGACTTATTATTCTTAATAAAGTAAAGCTGATACATTTGATCCTTATCATGCTGAATACCGTATTTGATCTAATTACCACACATACCCCTATAAGCGCACACTCATGAAATTCCGTAGTCTTCAGATAACAGCCAGTGTACATTTTATTTACTTTTTTATAAAGGCATATGTTTTGGGTACTCATTTGAATTGCATCGACTTGTCGATGCAATTCAAATGAGTACCCACAACATATGCCTCTATAAAGAAAATCAGAAAAAAAATCGCATAAACATCATCAAATAAGTCCTTTTCTGATCTTTTTATAGTGTATCCTTAATGGGTATAGGTACATATTTTATCACATCTGAGTGTTCCCAGTAATTTTGAAAAACCTAAGCGCACAGTGCGGTAATTAGGTCGAATACGGTAAATTAAGATGTTGTCAGTTTCTGGCGAAAGATATGCACAAATACTGGTTAAGTAGAGGACTAAGCCTGCCCAGGAAAAGTGTGGTTAGGTAATTGACCGTCTTGACATGACTCTCATGGGTTGACTGGGCCTAAACTTGATCAAAAGATGCCAAGCCCATTTCTATTTGTCAGCCAGTCAGATTATTTGATTCAGGTTGATGATAAAAATTCATATATTGAATGACTGAAGCCGACTGATCTTGATCTACACTGTTTGCAAAGACAGGTCATATCTTGGACCAGCAGGACCAGGGTGAATTCTTAAAGCACCAAGCAAATTTTGTAGCAGCCGACATTCTAAATTTTTTTTTTTTTCATTTTTCATATAAAATAAGTTGTGACATTTCATATGATTTGTCTGCTTTGAATTTATTTATTTATTGTTGTTTTGAGAAATGTGAAGACTTGAAAAAAAAAAATTATAATGTCGTCTGCTACAGTCATGAATGGTGCTTTAAGGGTTAATTGTATGTTCAAAAACATGTTTGGGGTTTTCTAGGCTGTGGGCCACCATTAACCTTTACTACTCTCTGGGCTAATTCAGCAGACAACAAATTGGTAATTTTTTTCTTATTTTTTCCAGAAAACAGGAATTGACATTTCATGCAAATTGTCTCCATTGGAGACAATTTGCCTGAAATGTCAAATCATGTTTTCTGGGAAAAATAAAAAAAAAATATTTCAAACTGTTGTCTGCTGAAAATTTACCCAGAGTACTAAGTGTAAATTTTCAATTGCTTTGCATACAGGCACCTCTTGGAACAAAACTAGTGACAACATTCAAATCAGGACATGCTTTCTTGAAATTCTTGTGCTTCTGCATAGAAACATGTCTTATCTTTCAGTTTGTCCAGTTCTGACACTAAGTTGACCAGTATTTTTTCCTATTATCTTGTGTCAAACCAAACACCTGTCAGTTCATTCCAGTTATGACCCCTATAGACTACTACTTAGGGTTTGCTTTGGAGATAATTTGGCTAAGCTAAGGAGACAATTTCGATGAAATATGAGATTTTTTTTTTTTTTTTTTTGAAAATAAGAAAAATATTTTCAAAAAAATTGTCCACTTATTTTTTTCTATTACAACTTTTCTAAGAAACCGCCAGGGCCCAGTTGTTCAAAGCTAACGACGTCGTTAGTTAACGATTCGTTAAAATTTACATCGAGTGATACGCAAATATGCTGAAATTTTTTGCTGAAAAAATGTGAGTAGCTTTTGCAGTGCAAAAGCTACTCACATTTTTTCAGCAAAAAATATCAGAATATTGTATATTGAATCTGCTGAAATAGTTAACGAAATGACCCTTAACGAGCTCGTTAAGCTAACGACGCTTTGAACAACCGGGCCCAGGTCTGTATAGACTCATTTTTAAGATGTTAATTAAGGTATACATGTATGTATTTCCAACTCCACAATGTTCTTCTTTGTCCTTGACCTATATTTCAGGCTTCCTTAATATTGACAATTTTCTGTCATCCTTGTATGTTTCTCATCTTCACAAGAAGTAAAAGAATTATACTAATTTGATCTCTAGTATTTTATGATTTTTCTGTATCATTACATTTGAAAGGAAGAATATTACACCACAAAATAATCAGAAAAGAACATGATTTGAAATGAAGAAACAAAGCAAAAGAAAATGGCTGATTGATTATCTAATCCCTAGTCTATGTTCAGATTTAGTATATGAGTATAAACAGAGGCAAAGGACTAAGGTGCAATAATTTAAAGTTCTGTGCACATACAACACCTTTCAGTGGAATTCTTGAGAAAAGCAACATTAATGAGACATTCAAGTTTTCAAAAAATCAGTTAAGTGGACCATAGATATGCTTGGCTGATTTTCTTCTATTTTTTACAAGGGAGGCAGTTTTGTGACTTCCTATTTTCTTTCCTATGAAACAATCCCTTTGTGAAGGACCTGCTCTAAAAGGAAAGAATTTGAGCAAATTCTTTTCTATTAAAGCAGACCTTTTTTTCAGAAGGGAAGCAAAACAATTTTGACAGAGATGCAAGTTCTTTCCTTTAACTTTTGTCCTGCTGAATAAATTAAGAGGCCACACCCGCTTCTAATTTTTAGCCAATCAGATTACTTGATCCAGATTGTTGATATAAATTCAAATTCACATACTTAATGGCAAACAGTGCAGAGCCAGATCAGTTGGCTTCTTCAGAAGCAAACTGATCTGGATCTTCACTGTTTGCAAAGGCAGGGTATACACGGATTCAGCAGGACAAGGGTTTAGAACAAATCCTTTTTCAGAAGGGGAGTCAAAACAGTTTTGACTGCATTGCCTCCCTTGAAAGTGTGTCATATCTCCAAAATTTCAAAAGGAATTTTGTGAGATATATGAACCCAAGTAGTTCATGTGGTTGCATTTTCAACATCGCTGTGTTTTTGCTTTAAGTGGAAATAGAATATGTTGTTATGGTATTCTTCAAAGTGGATTCAACAGTGAACAGTGATTGTACAATGACATGTGTACATACTGGATTGAATATGGTGCATGTGCAGTCTAAAAAAATTAAAAAAATAAAATGTTTGAAATAGACATTTTTTTGTAATTTAGACTTTACATGTACCACAAAAATTAAAGAAAGTAAGAAAAAAATGTGTGTTTAAAGTTCTGAAGTGGTGTTTTGAAAACCAACACTGAAAGATGCTGATGATATTTCAAGCAATTCACCCTTAAAGCACTATTCACAACTGCAGCAGACAACATTTTTAAATGTTTTTTTTATTATTATCATTTTTCATAGAATATAAGGCTAGACAATTTATGTGAATCATCTGCCAAGCAGACAATTCACATGAAAGGTAAAGACTTATTTTCTATAAAAAAAAAAAAAGTAGCAAGTTGTGTCTGCCACAAATTTTGCTTGGCGCTTCAGTTAACTAAGAGTTAAAGTAAAAAAAAAGATATGTATTTAAAGTTTTAAAAGTGGTGTTTTGAAAATCAACACAGTAAGCTGTAGATAGAACATGTTTTTCTATCAATTAAAGAAATACTGATTTAAAACAAGGATGTGAAACCTAGGATGCATCGAAAATTCAAGAGCAAAGAAAGTGCTGGAAATAATGGTGAACCAAGAAATTTTCTACATCCAAATGGTAATTAAGCCTTATTTTTTTCTCTTTAAAAACAAAGCTGACTGTTAATATGTCATTTTATGCATGATACAACTGCACTATATGGCCATTACAGAGATGTGACTGTTGTGGAGAGATGACTGTTAGTGGAGGCTCCACTGAATTAGTTCACATAGTGCAGAAAATGTTTTCATTAACCCATTGTAGTCTGGAAACCCCTCAAAGGTTAACTGGCAAACAGTTGTGACTCAGATCAGATGCCGCAGAGTCTCCACTGTTTGCAAATAAATCAACCATTTTTCTCTACAAATATCTAAATCACATAGCCTGACATCCTCAAATCAAAAGTAGAATCTTCCAATTTATAGTGTGGGGGAGTTCATTCAGCCTACAATGGGTTAAAACCACAACACTTTCTACATATGAAAAATTCCCAGTAAGACTAACTGAAAATCTGAATGATTTGGTTGGTTGAACCATAAGAATTATTTGAATGACAGCATAAGAAAATGTATTTTCTGACATGTACCCAGCAAAAACAGAAATGAGTCTGTGTACCCACAGAGTCAGTTTTCCATACAAAAAAACTTTCTGTCCTTGTGTATGTCCAGTGAAGAATCTGATCAGACTGTGCAGATAGGCAGGCTGATCTGTATCTTCACTGGGCACACATATCTGAAGGTACAGTTTGTAATGTTACAGCTCATTTTGTCAATTTGTATTGTATTGTTTTCTGCAAATACTCAACATGGATTCAGAAAAAATAAACAGAAAGTACTGGCATCAATAACTTAACCCTTTTCATGCTGAATAAATAAAGATGCCATGCCCACTTCTAATTTTCAGCCAGTTAGATTGCTTGATCTGGATATTGTTGCTATAAATTCACATACATTTACTTAATGGCAGACAGTGCAGATCCAGATCTACACTGTTTGCAAAGGCAGGGTATATCCAGGTTCAGCATGACAAGGGTTATTATCCCATTTGTGCTTTACGTCCTATAACAGGGACTTTTGCATACAGTGCTGTCCCAGATCAGATGCCATAAAATGTGGCATCTGACCAGGCATTAAATAGAAGAAATTTTGTAAAATATAATAAAAAAAGTGAAAAAAAAGTAAACCAGACTCAGACAGTCCCTTAAACTGAAGATGGACCTATCTGAACAGATTGATAGAAAAATCCATTCAGCATAAATGGGTTAAATGTTCAGTCTGATCATACATTTAAGACAAATTTAGGGAATACCTTATTTGCCCTAATTACCACACTGGACGAACCTAAAAATGAAATTGGACTCTTCCAGTATATAGTATGGGAGAATCTATTCAGTATACAATGGGTTAATAATCTCATGAATTTGAAAACATAAGCATATAATATGTATTTAAGAAATGGAGGTAATTTTTTTAATGTTCATTGAAGTATGAACAACATCGGGTCATCGGGCAAAGTTATGCACAGGCAAAGTAAGTCAACCACAAAGAAGTTCATATAAACTTTTGCTTGCAACCCAGTGATGTTCATACTTCAATGAATGTTAAATAAATTTGCCTTTATTACTTACATTTATATTGTTTTCCATCCATTATTTGACAAGAAGTCTGGTTTTTTTTTAAGTCAGTTTTTGCTATTAACAGAGGAAAAGCACCATTGACATCATAATGTCACCGTCGTTCAATCATATTGGAGAGAACCATGGTTTATTATGATCATATGATGTCGCATGAGACACTGTATTCATTGAAGTATGAACAACATTATGTCCTAATATTTAACTATAGGTTGTGTTTTTTTTGTTTTTTTTTCGTAAATGCTTTCAAGGCCTGGAAGACTAGTAAAGGCACTAGGGCATCATACGATGCAGCCAAATACATTGCCAGACATGCAGTGCACCATGCTCATCAAGAAGCTGACAAGAAGGTCTATGAGTATATTGACCCCAAGTCTTCAGAAGTCTACTGCCTTGCTAACCAGTTTAGAAGAGAGAATGCTGATGTTTTTGGTGACAAACGGGTGAAGAATGATGCAGAGGAGATGTCAATGAGCAAAGACTCAAAGCAAAAGGCCTGGTTTGAGCACTACCAAAGTCTTCTCAACATTGCTTTAGACTGGAACCCAGACCACCTTCTAACAAAGCACCAGTGGAAACCATTGATATGGCTGCTCGTATCATCTCTACCACTATGCCTGATGGGCCCAGTGCTTTGCCCACCTTCATCTGAGAGACAGCTGTCTCTCAGATGAAGGTGGGCAAAGCACTGGGCCCATCAGGCATAGTCGTGGAGATGATACGAGCAGCCAGTGACATGGGCACCTCCATGATCTGTGACCTTGCGGCTGCAATCATTCATAATGGCAATGTATCCTCTGACTGGGAGCAGTGTTTCATTGTCTGCCTCTACATGGGTAAGGGGGATGCATTGGAAAGGGGCAATTACTGTGGTCTCAAGCTGATAGAGCAGGTCATGAAAGTCCTGGAGAGGATTGTGGACGATAGCTGCAATCATTTGCGATGGCAAGGTGTCCTCTGACTGGGAGCAGAGTTTCATTGTCTGCCTCTGCAAGGATAAAGGGGATGCATTGGAAAGGGGCAACTACCACAGTCTCAAGCTGACAGAGCAGGTCATGAAAGTCCTGGAGAGGATTGTGGATGGCCTCATCAGACAGTTGGTGTCAGTCAACGATTCCCAGTTTGGCTTTGTTCCAGGCAGAGGCACAACAGATGCAATCTGTATTGTCAGGCAGCTGCAAGAGAAGTATCTGGCTACCAACAAGAGACTCTACATGGCTTTTGTAGACCTGGAGACAGCGGTTGATCAAGAGCCTTGAAAAGTCTTCTGGTGGGCGCTGAGAAAATTTGATGTAGAGGAGTGGATAGTGCGACTGGTTAAGGGGATGTATGCCAATGTGCGTCCGTGTTGGTGAGTGGTACAGTGAAGAGTTTGAAGTGAAGGTTGTTCACTAAGGCTCGGTACTCAGCCCGCTGCTCTTCATCATTGTGCTTGAAGCATTATCATGCCAGTTCTGCTCTGGGGTTCCCTGGGAGGACCTCTGTACCAGTGACCTTGTTGTCATCGTTGAATCGCTTGAGGAATGTGTCAGGAGTCTCTTGACTTGGAAAGAAGCAATGGAGGAGAAAGGACTGAGAGTAAATGCAGGAAAGACGAAGATCATGATCTGTGGTACAGGCCTGGATCTCCTGCAGAGTTAGCGAGTTTCCATGTAACGTCTGTCGCACTGGAGTGGGCAACAACAGCATCTTCTGCAATGGCTGCAAGCACTGGGTGCACAAGAAATGCAGTGGGCTCAAGCACTTGACAAAGGATCCTTATTACAGATGTACACAGTGCCAGGGAACTGCATGCCCCTTGGATGGCAGACCACAGAGGGAAGTCCAAGTCGGACCTGACAAGCTGGAGGTGGTAGCTTCTTTTGCTACCTAGGAGACATGCTCTCAGCAGCTGGTGGCTGTGAACTTTCAACCACAACATGTGTGAATACCTCCTGGAAGAAGTTCAAGGAGCTGCTACCAGTCCTCTCTTCCCAACACCTCTCTTTCAAGACACATGGCTGCATGTACACTCTTGTGTGTGGATTGCAATGCTCCATACCAGTGAGACAAAGCCAAACCTCCACCATCTGCAGCAGAATGACAGGGCAATGATCAGACAGATCTGCAATGTCAAGCCACAAGACATGTCACCACCAGGTCCAATGAGCTACTTGCGGGGCTTGGTATTGAGGATCTGGACATCGTTCTGAAAGAGAGAGGCTCCCCTGGTATGGACATGTGGAATGCTCCAAAGGTGCAGTCAAGACAGCCTTCAACATACTGGTTGATAGAAAGCGTGGGCCTGGGAGGCCCAAGATGACATTGAGCAGCTGACAGAGGTATTGCAGAGAGTGGAAGCTCACAGCTATCGACCCTCATGATAGACATACCTGGAGATCTGATGTGAGATCTGCCATGCCTGCAGCAAGACAGCTGCCTGGAAGGGGACCCACTGATGTGGATGTTGCCCCTATTCCTGCACATTAATCAAAAATCCGATGATGATGATGATGATGATGATGAGGAGGAGGATGATGTATTGAGAATATTGAAGTATAAACAACATTACATCCCAAAAGATAACCTTGGTCCTGCTGAACCCGGACATGCCCTGTCATTGCAAACAGAAGCCAACTGATCTGGATCTGCACAGTTTGTCATTTAATATGTGAATTTGAATCAACAACGTGGATCAAGTAATTTGATTGACTGAAAATTAGAAGATGGCATGGCATCTTAATTTATTCAGGGTTAAGGGTTAATTATAGGTTTTTTTTTTTTTTGTAAATGCACTGAGAATGTAAATATTTGTTATGAACACAATCCAGGTTCTTCACCTGAAATTAAACCCTGAAATAAACTGATTTGCTTGTTGAGTGTTGAGCGCATGATTTTGCACAATCTTTTGCTGACCCTTCTCTTAATCCAGCACAATAAAAGTTGGTTATAGAAGACATAGAAATATTAGTAAATCACCTGATGATATGACATTACATGGCTTCAAATAAGTTGATAATTTTTAGGAAAACATATATTTTTAATACTCATAAGAATTGTATCAGCATGATGATTCTTATTAGAAGACAAAACATACATTCTTTATTTAATGGATAAAATGCAGTCTAATGATTATCCATGAGTGCATTTTCATTAAAAAATCACAAAAAAAAACATCTTTTAACATTTAAGCTTAGCACTCTGGGTAAATTTTTCAGCAGATAACATAGTGAAATATTTTTTCTTATTTTTCCAAGAAACAGGTTTTGATATTTCATGCAAGTTGTCTCAAATGGAAACAGTTTGCATGAAATATCAAATCCTGTTTTATGGGAAAAATAAGAAAAATATTTCATATGTCATCTGCTGAAAATTTTACCCAGAGTGCTATGCGTTAGACAACCTTTCAGCTGGAGCCTTGCATTAACTGCTCTTGTCAAGGTTGAATTACAGAAAAATGCACATTTAAAGAAATTTTGTATGAATTGGTTATATCAAGATTGAATTAAGATGTTTTTAGGTGTACAAGCAATGAAAATGGGGGATGTTAAAAGTATTTCAAAATGTCATCTGCTGAAACTACAATATAATACCCAGCAGGCTAAGCATTATATACCTAATCCATTTTGTTATTTTTCCCAGAAAACAGAATTGGACATTTCCAATCTGTTTTCTGAAGAAAAAAAAAACAGAAACTAATAGCATCAGTTTGTCATCTGCTGAATTTGACCAGAGCATGCTATGTGATAATATGTACATAGCCACATTAGCCAGATAAATTGTTAGGAGAATATAGAAATTATTATGTCCCCCAACCTACAAGGAGGGGGACATATTGATTTTGATGCAGATTCCGTTGGCGTCAGCGTTAGGGTTAGTGTCGGCTTGACACTTTCTTGTCTGCACAATATCTTGTGAACCAGTGGTTAGATTCTTACTAAATTTTCATGGATATATAATTGGGATATAACAAAGAACTGATTAGATTTTGGTGACCTTGTCCTAATTTTGATGGTTAGGGGATATCTATTTTCTCTTAAGTTCCTATTTTTTCTTATATTGCTCAGAAATCAGGTCTTGACATTTCATGTAAATTGTCCAATTTTGCATGAAATATCGAATCCTGTTTTCTAGAAAAAATAAGACAAAAATATCAGTTTGCTGTCTGCTGAATAGAGTGATAAAGGTTACTAATAAGTCAATAAAATTCATTAAAAGATGAAATCGACACAGTTACACATGTAGTTCAAGATGTTATTGTAAACATTATTCATCAGGGTCCAGTTGTTCAAAGCTAACGATGTCGTTAGTTAACGATTCGTTAAAATTTACATAGAGTAATATGCATATATGCTGAAATTTTTTGCTGAAAAAATGTGAGTAGCTTTTGCAGTGCAAAAGCTACTCACATTTTTTCAGCAAAAAATATAAGAATATTGTATATTGAATCTGCTAAAACAGTTAACGAAATGACCCTTAACGAGCTTGTTAAGCTAATGACGCTTTGAACAACTGGGCCCAGGTTTATTTATTTTTCTTCAGGCTCGTGAAACCTTAAAGTGGCTGTTCCAAATAGGCCGTTTTATCATAAATTTCAATAACTTCCATAATTTTGTCAATTTTCATTGAAGATCCGGCCATATTTTCACTTTCTCAAGATGTGTTGTTTTAGACACTTATTTTCAACATTGCGCTCCACATAAAAATTTATTATGCAAAAACAGAATGTGTGATGTTGCAGGTCACCTTAGACCATCTGGGCCCAGTTGTTTAAAACTAAAGATGTTGTTAGTTAATGGATCGTTAAAATTTGGATCATTAAATATGGCATATAGGCTAATATTTTTGCTGAAAAGAATTGAGTAGCTTTTGCATTTGCAAAAGCTACTCACATTTTTTCAGAAAAAATACCCGAGAATTAGATATTGTACTTACTAGAATAGTAGTTAATATTTTGACCACTAATGAGCTCGTTAAGCTAATGACGCTTTGAACAACTGGGCCCAGAATGTGTAGAAATGGGCCTTAACTGATATGCAAACAGTTTCTGTTTTGCTAATGAATACTGCTATATGCATATTCTGTAGGTTAAAAGTGAAGGCCTTGGTCTGATTGCATGGACACGCAGACTTATCTGTGCCTTTGCTGCTTTGATATATATAAACTTAAAGTTTGTTCAAGTGGAAAATTTTGTTTGAATAACAGTATTAACCTATAAGTGCAAAGCAAAGTTGCAGCAGACACTATTTAGTTTAGCTCACCTGAGCCAAAGATTATTATGATCACTTTCCATCATCGCCTTTCAACTGTCATCCATCCATCTGTCTGCCCTTTCACACCTTTGAATGACTTCTCCTCTGAAACCCCTGGGCCAAATTTCTTCAAAATTCATGTAGTACCTTCTGTCGAAGAGGGATTGAAAATTTATACAAATGGTCACGGTCCATTAATCAAGATGGTCGCTCTGCCAATATGGCATAAAAATACTTAAAAATTTTCTTCTCTAGAACTAAGGAGCACTGAGGCTGACTCCTGGTATATAACCTCAGGGACTCAATGTTTGTTCAAATGATAATCCTAAGATGATCTTTGACTTTTTATGACAAGATCAAATTTGCATCCCCATACATTTGTATGGGGAAAATATTGAAAAATTATTTTTCTCAAACTGTATTAAAGACTTAAGGCTGAAACTTACAGTGTTTGATTAGAAACAAAGTTTTGTCCCCTGGGGGTTATCTGCCCTTCCCTCTGGGCTATATACATGTATAATATCGTGTAATCTTTAATTAAAGGGCAAATACAAAGAAATTTAAAATATGCCTGTTTTTCAGCATGTTGATAGAATGCTTTAAGAAAATTATTTTGTTGAAAACCCCATCAAAAAATTCCAATCCAATCAAAAGTTATCGTGATTAATTTAGGATACCTACCTTTTTTCCTGTTACAGTAACCTCCCTTGGATTGTGTATTGATTTTGGCCCACAATGCAATATTCTGTGATGTCATAGTGGAACTTAAATTTTAAATTGAAATTTTAAACAAGAATATTCTGCATTTCCTTATATGCTACATAGTTGTTCTCCTTAACCATTATTGATATTGGTCTCTGTCCACAAATAAGCCCATGAATAGAGAATTTAATTCAAAATTTAATCAGTTATTTAAATTTAAAGTTAATTTTTAAAATGTTTAAAACTAGACTAATATTAAATTTTTCGTAAGTTTTTTTTAATAATAGTGAATTTTAGGTGTATATCATATAAGTAGTTGCGGTCATGGTACCAAAGCCGTAATTCAAAATCATAAATCCATAAACGAATGACGAATCAGAATGTTCAGACCAACAGACATGGACCCCAGAACAAAGGGTGTAATCAGGCGTCCGCGGATAGTAAGCATTACTTGGTAAGCAAGCTTCGCCCACCATGCCCATGGGCCTGAACGAAGGAAATATCGGTAGAAGCATATGTCCGGGATTTGGGAAGTCTACTTATGGCGCGTCACTGGCAAAAACATCAGAAACAATTCTGGAAACTGCCACATTGTAGGGATTGACTAGATCATGATGTCTCCCATAGAACTTAAATAAATGAATATAAAAAAAAAAAATCAGTTTTGGTTAATTATTAAGCATTGTAACTTGATTTTAAATTAATTAAATGAAATATTTAAGTTTGAAATGTAACACTTTAAACGGAAAATAAGAGTTAAATTCCTATGTATATTAGTTTAAAGGAGTTGAATAAATTAAACAATGTGAAAACTGAATTGATGCAGATTAAAAAGCAAAAAATATTAGCAATTTAAAAAAGTTTAAAATTTTACTGTTCCTCTATGATGTCATAAAAAGCCTCATGAATATTAATGAGGCAGCCTGAACTCATTCCTTTTGGATGTTAAATGTCAAATTTCAAATTGCAATATTTCAGAAACCGTTTAAGATATTTTGATGTGGTTTTCGGCAGTCACCTCCTTACAGAAGTGCCCTTAATTATTTAGTAGAATTAAAACCTTCCTATTTGCCCTTCAAACATCTTTTTCTCTGAAACTGCTTGATCAATTTTCACCAGATTTCACATGATGCATTCTGTCAATGGGGTATTGACAATTTGTTGAAATGGTTCTGCACCATAGAACAAGATGGCCACCATGCCCATGTATGGTAAAAAACACTTAAAAATATTCAAGAAAGCATAAGGCTGTATCTTGGTATATAGCATCAGGCACTCAAGGTCTACCAAATTTATTCAAATGATGATCCCAGGATGACCTTTGACATTTTTATGGCACAGTCAAATCTGTGTCCTAGCTGCTGTGGCAATACTGGAATAATGTTGCATGGCATCTGCAGATACGTATACTATGGCTTTTTACTCTGGTGAGCAAATTGTTACCCGTTGGTTGCTTGTTTTGTTTTTTTCTGAGAGAAAATAAAGCTTGGCATTTTTTGTGAATCAGAATTTTTGCTTACAAGGGTTTGATTTTGTTTTACATGAAGAACCTTATTTGACAATAAAATAATGGCTAGTAGGATTTCTTGATATAATGTTGTTTTCAAAAATTCAGCATTTGAAAGCAAAAGGTCCACCGTACCACAGTTACCCTATGTATTAGGACAACATGGCATCTGATCAAGGTCTATGGGAAAAGTAAGAAAAAGTTAGTCTTCTGCTGGAATTTTTACCCAGCATGCTAAGCGTTACGAATTTTTTTGAATGTCATCTGCTGACATATTTAGCTTGGTAAAGGTAATTGAATATGATGCATATTTTGCCTCTTTTCTTGCAAACAGATGCTTGCATTCAGACAAAAATGCAAGACACGCTTCAAGTAGCTGAATTGCACCATGGGAAAAACAGCATGGTCCCCGCTGTATCCCCTTTGTGAAGGCGTGACTAGCCTGATAGCTGGCATATTAAATTAGCCTTTAACTTGCTGAATTTAGATATCACCAGATGACATTTTTACCTTTAAAGCATGATCACAACTGCTGCAGATGAAAGAATTGTCTGCTAGGCAGACAATTCACATGAAATGCCAAGTCTTATTTTCTCTGAAAAAAAAAAAAAAAAAAAAAAAAAATTGTTATCTGCTATAATTTTGCTTAGCTCCTTAACCATAACGGCGCCATGGGCAAATTCAGCAGACGACCAGTTGATAATGGTTTTATTTTTCCCAGAAAGTAAGCTGAAAGTGTCCTCCCAGGGGACAGTTTGCATTGAAATGTCAAAGCCTATTTTCTGAAAAAAATAAAAAATAAAAAAATAAAAAAATAAAATAAGAAAAATATTTCAAAATGTATTTTGGCGATAGTTTTTACCCAGCATGCTAAGCGGTAGGGGTTAAGGTGTTTGGATATATTCGTGTATTGTAATAACGGTTATGATTTTGGTTTCAGATCTATTACCAGGGATTGAAGAATTTCTATGTTCAGTGTTGGCCAAAGAATCCCTGACAGCGGAAGCAGAAGAACAAAGACAGTACTTTGTGGAGAGATTGGACATAATAAAGCTTCCACCATCTGTTCCACCAAGACCACAATGTAAGTTTTTACCGCTGATACCACAAACAGTTCAGCAGACGACAAATTTATGACATTTTTCCCAGAGAACAGGATTTGACATTTCATGCCAATTGCATGAAATATAAAAACCTGTTTTCTGGGAAAAATAAGAAAAATATTTCAATATGTCGCCTGCTGAAAATTTTACCAAGAGTACTAAGCGTTAAATACAGTCGACTCCCATTATCTCGAATTCCAAGGGACTCTCTAAAATACTTTGAGATATCCGTACTTCGACATATCAGATTTGCAGAATTGAGGAAAAACTAATTCGATTAACCACATTTAACAAATATATGTGTAATTGGACTCTTGAGGTTAGAGATATATTGAAAATATTGCGGAAAAGAGGAGAAATTGCTCCTTAGGAGCAATTTCTCCTCTTTTCCACAATAATTTTTACATGTTGTTAGATTTTCATGTTTTTTTACATGTTGTTAGATTTTCATGTTTTTTTACATGTTGTTAGATTTTCATGTTTAGGCAGGGACCAGATTTTCACTTCGAGATAAGCGGTTATTCGAGATAAACGAGGTCGAGATAGCGAGAGTCAACTGTAGTTACTATAGTAACTCTAGCTAGGAAGGATATTCTGATCAGATCTACTTTTCTTATTCCTCCACAAAAACTTTGTAGGTATTCACTCTAGTGACCAGCCTTTACAATCATGATATTATTTTATTTTGGTGGATTATCAAACAGGATTATAAGAATACATATTTAAGTTACTGGAGACTGGAGCCAGTCTACCCGGGGTAGGGCTAAAGGTAAAAATCTAGGACACCTGTAAAAAGTTTTTTTTTTTTTGTTTTTTTTTTTTTTTGTTTTTTCCTACTATGAAAACAAGTTAGACATACTTGGTCAGATATAGGTCAGCCTGGTGACATTGACTTGTAGGTGATGAAGTGAAGGTGAGCATGACCTATATTTCACAGTCCAGTGATTTAGCCTTATATCTTAAAGAGTGTTTCATGTATAAACACCATACTTTCTTATTATGAGTCAGTATGGCCTGAAGTTGGGCCTCAAATAAATGTAGGTCACAGTAAACTATATTTCATGGTCCTGTGATTTTTCCTTATATCTTGAAGCATATTTGATGTATAAACATTAAACATTTGGATTATGAGTCAGTTTGACTGAAAGTTTGACCTCAAAATATTTGTAGGTCACCTTGACCTACATTTCACAGTCCAGTACTTTTGCTCTTCATCTTAAACATCGTACTTATATATTATGTCAGTATGACCCGAAGTTTGACCTCAAAATAAATGTAGGTAACGGTCTTGTAATTTTGCCTTATATCTTGAAGAGAATTTGATGTACAAATATCATACTTATGGATTATGAGTCAGTATGATCCAGAGTTTGACCTCAAAATAAATGTAAGTCAGAGTGACCTACATTTCATAGTCCAGTAATTTTGCCTTCTATCTTCGAGAGTATTTGATGTGTAAACACAGTTACGGATTATGAGTCCATATTACCCAATGTTTGACACCAAAATATTTAGGTCACAGTGGCCTATATTTCTTGCTCCAGTGATATTGCCTGATATCTTGAAGAGTGTTTGATGGATGTTTGTTTGTTTGTGTTGAGGTTTTATGGCCAAGTCAACCCAATGGGGTCATGTCAAGTGCGGTCAGTTTACCTAACCACACATTTACTGGTTAGGCTTAGTCCTCTAAGCGGTTAACCAGTATTGTGCACATTCTTTCGCCAGAAACTGACAACTGCCCTTCTTGAATCAGTGGAAGGGAGAGAATGACCGTAGTAAATATTTCATGATCAATCTCCATGAAAGAATGTTGCTGACCTAGGCGGGGGTTGAACCCGCGACCTCCTGGTCTCCAGTCGGACGCACATCCAACTGAGCCACCGAGGCCGGCTCATGTTTGATGGATGCATAAACATCATAGTTATGGATTATGAGTTAGTATGACCCAAAGTTGGTCAGATTTTACATTGACATTTACGTTTGTGTTTCTTTTGGAGGTCATAACTTGGTTATCTTTTATTCTTGGAAGTTGAATTTGCTATGCTACTTACCCAGACCTAAACCTTCATCTGTGTGCTAGAGTTGCCCCTGGGTCATGCCCTAGGGTAAGGCTAGGGTCAGAATGTATAACAGGTCAGATTAAACATTTAGGTAAAAATTGTTACCATATGGGCAAAGATCAATGGGCCGGGACATTTGTGTACTTTGGACACGTCTATTTTTTTTTTTTTTTTTAATTCTAAACAAACCTTCGGGATACTCATTAGAAGTATGTTTGTGAGGTGCTTCTAATGAGTACCACAATTATCATTTCATGAAGAAATAAATAATAAGAAAAATACCAATACCTTTTTTTTTTGGTGGGGGTGGGGGTGAGGTCGCAATTTGGATTTAAGGATTTAAAGTCATTTTCAGCACAAGTTTATTGTTTACACAGGAATTGTTAAGAAGGAGTATTTGGTGATAATTGTGGGATAATTTTATTTATTTCTCCATAAAAACATATGTTGTGGTACTCATTAGAAGTGCCTCATTGAGGCACTTCTAATGAGTACCCACAACATATGTTTTTATGGAGAACTGTTAGAAATTATCCCATAATTATCACCAAATACTCGTCCTTAACAATTCCTCTGGTTTAGGTAATATTTGGTGGATCAGAGGAAGTGAATGAAAATAAGAAATATACTACTAATTTCCTCAGCCTGTTTTGTCATTGAAATGCTGGATAAAATTGGGCATATAACATTTTAAACCTAATTTTCTCAGAACATAGGTCTTGTGGACTGTCTCCTGAGGAAATAGTTTGCATGAAATGTCAGTCATTATTTGCCCAGTCTTGCTGTTTCAGGTGATTTTTTTCTCCGTTCTGTTATGTTTTGTTCTATTTTCAGGGGAAGATAAGAATATGACTTGTTATCAGAATGTTTATTAATTACTTTAATTTTTATTTTTCAGCTCTTGGATTAAAGTTGTACCCAGTAACAAATGGCTCCCTGCCCAATCAGAGCTCGTCCACTGACAGTATTCCAGAGCAGGAAGACTTTGCTGCCTACCAGAGGGAGCTGTCAAGAGCTTTAGTTGCCAAGGGCAACACATCCACAGGAAGTGATGAGGTAATATGTAATAGTAAAAATAAAGTGTTGGTCCAGAGTTCCGTATTATATTTACCATAAGTATTCAGACAGACAGGCCTGACCAGACAGTTCAGACCCAGATGAGATGCCGCAGAATGCGGGGCCTCATCAGGGTCTACTTTGTTTGTGACATGTCCAGCAATTTTTAGGCACAACAACTGGTAGTAAATTGTACTTGTTCAAATTTTAGAACAAGTGTGGTAAAGAGTGCAGGTTTCCCAATACTTAGGGTATATATGGTATGTCATTTACCCTAAATACTGAGACAACTTTAATACCTCCTTACTGTGTCAGCCTCAGAGGCTCAGTCTGATGGGTGTTCGACCGGTGATCAGGAGGTCTCGGGTTGGATCTGTGCTGGGTCTGGCCACATTCTTCCGTGAAGATTGATCATGAAATATTTTCTGGAGTCATTCTCTCCATTCTGCTGATTCAAGAAGGACAGTTGTCAGTTTCTGGCAGAAGAATACTGCTTTGAGGACTAAGCCTACCCATGAAAACATGTGGTCAGGTAAACTGACCAGCAACATGACCTTAATAGCATTTACTTACAGGGCTGTTAAACTCCAAACCAACCAAAACCTCCTCTTGTACATATCTTACAATTTGAACAATCCTTTCTTCCACCTGGTGATGTGTCTAAAAACTTGAAATAAACAATTTCACAGATTTTGCATTTCTCATATTAACCCTTGTCCTGCTGAAAAAAATTAAGATGCCATGCCTATTTCTAGTTTTCAGCCAATCAAATTACTTGATCCAGATTGTTGATATAAATTCACATAGTTAATGGCAAACAGTACAGATTCAGATCAGTTGGCTTCTTAAGAAGCCAACTGATCTGGATCTACACTGTTTGCAAAGGCAGGACATACCCAGGTTCAGCAGGACTGGGATTAAATGTAGGAAATTTAGTCAAATGGTGCTTGGTCAGCTGATGGACTCAACCAATCAGAAACCAGTTGAACATATAAATGATCTAAAGCTTTCACAAGTTTTTCAAACAGTGTACTTCTATCTACTTCTTTATAAAAACATATGTTGTGGATACTTATTTGAATTGCCGAGACAAGTTGAGGCAATTCAAATGAGTAACCACAACATATGTTTTATCAGATAATAATATCACATAAGCATCATTAAATGCGCTCCCCATGAAGTCCTCTGCTGATCTTTCTTTAAAGTGTGACCTTATTAGTGGATATTTTACTGCAAGTTTTTTCAGTAATTTTGAAAAACCTAATCACACAGTGCGATAATTAGGTTGAATATGGTATTTGATGATAATTCTGGGATAATTTGTTTAGTTTCTCGATAAAGTCATATGTTTTGGGTACTCAGCTCTTCATCAAAATATACTCATAAGAAGTGTAAAAACATGTTGTTGGTACTCATTAGAAGTGCCTCAGTGAGGCACTTCTAATGAGTACCACAAACATGTTTTATGGAGAGCTGAGGCACTTCTAATGAGTACCCATAAAATATGTTTTTTTTAATGGAGAAATAAGAAAAAAATATCAAGAATTACACATATCACCAAATACTCCTCCTTAACAATTCTTCTGAACAAGAAAGATATTGAGGTCATTTGAAAAATTAAAAAAAGCATGTCTCACCCAAAGCAATGTAAACATGGTTGCTAATTACTGATGGCAGAAAAGTCATGATTAAAGAGGAAACAAGCAGTGACACTGGCAGTTTGACTGCAGATTATCGGTTCTGAAGAACTTTCAGAATAATAGGAGAAAAATGTGATAAATAGATGCCCTATTATTTCAGGTTATTTTTCTGTTGTTTGTCAGACCAACAGCAGAGGTTGTGTGAACAGTTGCCATGGCAATTATAGCATCTAATATACTGTATTTACCCTAAATATTTGGGGAGGCAGGTCAAAGCACATGGTATAGACTACCGTATTCGATCTAATTACCGCACTGTGCGCTTAGGTTTTTCAAAATTACTGGATAAACGTGTAGTAAAAATATCCACCTAATAACAGCACACTTTAAAGAAAGATCAGCAGAGGACTTCATAAGGAGCGTATTTAATGTTGCCTATGCGATGTTATTTTCTGATTTTCTTTACGAAAGCATATGTTGTGGGTACTCGTTTGAATTGCCTTGACAAGTCGAGGCAATTCAAATGAGTACCCACAACATAGTGTTCTTTATATAAAGAAGTTGATAAAAGAACACTAAGACCACTAAATTGCTTGACTGTGCGCTAATAGGAGCATGTGCGGTAATTAAGTCGAATACGGTAAGATAAGGGTTTACACTGTTTTCCTGTGCCTGTAGAGAGGTTGTACTGTATTATGTTCTGGATGTCAGCGGAATTGTGTCATGAAATAATTCTAACAAGACCCTAGTTTAGGTGAAATAATTATAGTTCTTAAAACATACACTTTGCAGAGAAGTAGACAAAATCAGCATTTTTATCTCTTAAATTGTAACTTCCTGGTGTGCTGAGGTAAGATAAGACATTGAGTTAAAGAAACAAAAATAGACAATTTACACTACACCCCAACTTAAATTTACCAAAGTACCTCTAATTACTTTGAAGTATACTGAGATATTAAAGAAGGGCTTATCTGCATATGTATATAAATATATAATATTTTAAAATATCATCTGCAGATATGTGTTTGAATTATTTCAGAAATAAATTATACCGAACCGTGCTCAAATACCTAAGATAAAGCACAGTTGAGTTTGGGTTGTACCTGTTTGAGCACGAGCGAGAGCAGGGAGCGAGTGCTCAAATGGATACAACCCAAACTCAACTGTGCTTTATCTGGGGCATTTGTGCATGGTTCGGAATAATTTATTTCTTTTCTAACACCCCTCATTGAGCAAATTCTTTGCATTAATGAGATTTTTGTATTGATTTATATTATTATTTTTATTACCTAACTTCCCCTCTGGTAGTTGGCAATACCTCTTAAGCATTACATCATACGATTACTAGTTACAAGGTTCGAAGACAAATATTCAAAATGGCGGATAACTTATGCAAATCAGCTGACGATGTAAAATATAAAAAACGATGTAAAATATAAAAACTTGTATCCTGTGTTCATGAAAGAATTATTGCAAAACGTATGAAATTGGAGTGCCGTGATGGACCTAAGAAGGACAGACATAAAACAGCAAAATAAGAATGTTAACCGACTTACTTTTGCTTTCAAACATGTCAACAAATGCACAATGGAAACAAGAAGTAAAACAAATGTATTTGAATGGTATTACCTGTAGAGGAACTCATCAGGTAAAAAAAAGGTCTAAGAACTGCAATGTTCATAGATAATTTTCCTTCTTACTAATATAATTTATTATGTATCTGACCAATATTGTAATCTAGCTTCCATAGTTACAGGGGCGCAACTCTCGCAACTGATTGGTTTCCCGTTGATAGTGCGTGACGAAATTCCTATACTCAAATACCTTAGATAAAGCACGGCTAGAAATGTAAAGATAAATAAGGAACAACACAATTAGGGGTGTTAGAATTGAATTTCTAGTACATTATGACTATCATGTCAGCAAATAAGGAATGTCATTTGGTCGATGTTCACAAGCACTACCGATTGTCTCCACATTGACTTTGGCTTGATGACATTTATGACACAGGGTTTAGAAGGACCTGTTTACATTTTGAATTCAGCTTTTCATTGAAAACTGAAATTCAAACTGTAAATAGATCCTTCTAAACCCTGCATCCTCTTGAAATATATTTCACATGTAACGCCCTCATATGAAATGTCAAGCCTTAATATGAAATGTCAAGCCTTATTTTCTCTGAAAAAAATGATACTGGTATATAGAATGTTGTCTTTACAATTTTGTCTAATGCTTCAAAGATAATTCTTGGTGAATGTACTTTTTCAGACATATTAATTTACCATATTCTAAGAAATTTAATTACTTACCCAACACACCTTTTTTTTTGGATATGCATATATATAGATTGGTAAGATAAAAGTAAACAGGTTGCAATTTACACCTGATCTACTGATAAATTAACATATGAATGAATAAAACCCAAAGATGCCGCTTCTAGTTAAAAGGGACCTTTGAGCATGCAGTTCTAGACCATAATGTGCTCAGCCTTAGAAGCGCTTATCACAATTACAGCAGACAACACTTTGAAATATTTTCTTTTTATTTTGTAGAGAAAGTAAGGTCCGACATTTCATGTGAATCATCTCTAAAAATAACAAATTTGCTACAAATTTGCTTAGCATTGTAATGGATTAACACTTAACCCATTGTAGTCCGAATGAACTTCCCCACACTATATATTGGAAGATTCTAATTTCAATTTTAGGTATGTCTGGCTATTCAGTTATTCCTAGAGTAAAATGGTTGAACTACACCACAACCTCTTTATAACACTATTGTTGGGGTCCATAGCTTAAACCGTGTTAGTTAAACAACCGTGTTATATCCAAACAAAAATGTATAGATTATATTGAAAAATGACCATTTATGGTCATTTTTATCGCACCTGCTTGTAGCTTGTCCGTCCGTCCGTCCGTCCGTCCGTCCGTCCGTCTGTCAACATTTATGTCGACGTTCGACATTTATGTCAAAGTTAGTATTCTAATCAACTACAAGACTTAACAACCATCAAACCTTGCATGAAACATCTCCCTGACCTCCTGACTTTGCGACATAGGCCTCCGCTTTTCCGTATGTCTGTCCATTCGTCCGTCCGTCTGTCAACATTTATGTCGAAGTTCGACATTTATGTCAAAGTTAGTATTTTAATCAACTACAAGACTAAACAACCATCAAACCTTGCATGAAACATCTCCCTGACCTCCTGACTTTGCGACATAGGTGCCCACTTTTCCATTTGTTTGTCTGTCTGTCTGTCTGTCTGTCTGTTAACAGTTCTGTTATGTCGAACTTCGACATTTATGTCAAAGTTAGTATTCTAATCAACTACAAAACTAAACAACCATCAAACCTTGTATGAAACATCTCCCTGACCTCCGGACTTTGCGACATAGGTGCCCGCTTTTCCATTCGTCTGTCTGTTCATCCGTCCGTCTGTCTGTTAACAGTTCTGTTATGTCGAAGTTCGACATTTACGTCGAAGTTAGTATTCTAATCAACTACAATTCTACAACAACCATCATACCTTGCATGACACATCTCCCTGACCTCCTGACTTGGCAGGTATGTTGACCCAGTGACCTTGACCTATATTTTGCGCTCCATTGACTTTGACACAATTTTCATTGACGTTCCATATCTTCTCAACTATAAGGCGTACGACTACCAAACCTTGCATAGTGCTTCTCCTAGATGTACTGACTTGGCAGGTACCTTGACCTGATGACCTTGACCTATATTTTGCGCTCCAGTGACTTTGACATATTTTGCGTCGACGTTCGATATCTCCTCGACTATAAGGCCTACAACCATCAAACCTTGCAAAGTGCTTCTTCTCAATGTACTGACTTGGCAGATACCTTGACCTGGTGACCTTGACCTATAGTTTGGCTGCAGTGACTTTGACATAATTTACGTCAATGTTCCAGATCTCCTCAAGTGTAAGACCTCTAGCCACCAAACTTTGCATAGTGCTTCTCCTAGATGTACTGACTCGGCAGGTATCTTGACCCGGTGACCTTGACCTATATTTTGCGCTCCAGTGCCTTTTACACATTTTATGTCAACGTTCAATATCTCCTCAACTGTAAGGCCTACAACCATCAAACCTTGCATAGTGCTTCTCCTCAATGTACGGACTCCGCAGGTACCTTCACTGGGTGACCTTGACCTATATTTTGCGCTCCATTGACTTTTACACCTTTTACGTCACCCTTCCATATGTCCTCAACTGTCCCGAAGGCCTTCAACCACCAAACCTTACATAGCACTTCTTCTTGATGTATTGACTTGGCAGGTACCTTGACCTGGTGACCTTGACCTATATTGTGCACTCCAGTGACTTTGACACATTTTATGTTAATGTTCGGTATCTCCTCAAATATAAGACTTACAACCACTAAACCTTGCATAGTGCTACACCTCATTGCACTGGCTTGGCAGGTACCTTGACCCGATGACCTTGACCTATATTTGACACATTTTATGTTGATGTTTGATAACTCCTCAACTATAAGGCCTACAACCACCATACCTTGCACTGTGCTTCTCCTTGATGTACTGAATTAGCAGGTACCTTGACCCGTGACCTTGACCTATATTTCATGCTCCAGTGACTTTTACACATTTTACGTCAACGTTCAATTATCATTGGACTGTATGATACGAAAAGTCAGTGCTGAAGATATAGCCATTAGAGGGAATGGGACTGGCATGGAATATATGTGCCCCACTAGGCACTTTGTCTACATTTTTTTCAACCCAGTTTTCCAAGTAAGCACTGCTAAGAATGAAATAAACTTATTTAATAACCACGTTCTGATTGTGGCTCCTGTGACTTTTGCCCCAGCAGGTGCGATGACGCCTTCCGCGGAATTCTTGTTTTAATATAATCTATACATTTTTGGGATCCATCTTAGAACCGTGTTATATCCAAAACCGTGTTATAACGAACCCTGTTATAAAGAGGTTGAAGTGTATTTGCAAACAGTGGAAACCCTGACCAGATGCCATATTCTGTGGCATCTGATCTGAGTCTGCACTGTTTGCCAATTACCCTTTTAGGGGTCTCCAGACTTCAATGGGTTAGCATGCAATGTTCTACGCATATTCAGCAGACAACAAATTGAGAATATTTTTCTTATTTTTTCCAGAAAGTAGGTCTTGGTATTTCACACAAATTGTCTTCAATATAAAACAAGGCCTGACATTTCATGTGAATATTCTGCCTAGCAATAGAGACAGTTTGCATAAACTATCAATCAAAGCCTATTTTCTGGGAAAAATAAGAAAAATAGTGCAAAATCTTGTCTGCTGAAATTTTCACCCAGCATACTAAGCAATGACTAGAGCAAAAATCCATCTATTATTCCAAACATGCTTATTTACCCTTCAAGCGCCATGAAAAATTGTAGCAGACAATACTCTCTTTTATTGTATTTTTCGGAGAAAATAAGGCTTGACATTTCATGTGAATATTCTGCTTAGCAAATATTTCAAAATTTTGTTGGCTGAAATTTTTATCCAGCATGCAAAGTGTTAACCCTTGTCCTGCTGAATAAATTAAGATGCAACACCCTTTCCAAATTTTCAGCCAATCAGATTACTTGATCCAAATTGTTGATATAAATTCACATACTCAATTGCAAACAGTGCAGATCCAGATCCGTTGGCTTCTTAGAAGCCAACGGATCTGGATCTGCACTGTTTACAAAGGCAGGGTATATCCAGGTTTAGCATGACAAGGGTTAATATTACTGCTAGACATACAGATTAGCGGGCATTATCTTACTGCTGGTACAGACATTTGCTTCAAAGTTTTATGTTATTTTTGGGTCGATTGTTTGCAATTGAGCCATAGTATACAAAGGCCCAAATTTCCTTAAGGTAGTTATCCATGTGATTATCATTGACCAATGTAGTCAAATTGCGTGTTTGACAAAATCCAGGTAACGGTTATTTTAGCTACACTATTCTAGTCACTGTGATGTCAGAGTGCTGTTGATAGAGGGTTACCTGTTAAACCTGGACATTTGGGACATTAGCGAACAGTGCAGACCCAGAACCAATGCTGCAGAATGTGGCATCCAATCAGGGTATGTACTGTTTGCTTAAATGACAGGAAGTTAAGGATTGAAGGAAACAGTCTTAAGTCCCCGTTCAGGACCATTTTCCCAGCCTACACTCGGAGGCAATTGACCCATCAGTGCTGTCAGTGCTTTGATTTTTATCCTGCTTTGTTTATAATACTTTCTGGAAGTCTTAACCCTTGTCATGCTGAACCTGGATATACCCTGCCTTTACAAACAGTGTTGATCCAGATCAGTTGGCTTCTGAAGAAGCCAACTGATCTGGATCTGCACTTTTTGCCATTAAGTATGTGAATTTATAGCAACAATCCGGATCAAGTAATCTTAATTTATTCAGCAAGACAAGGGTTAACTTAAAGTTGTTCATATCTAGAAAATGTTACCTCAGCATGGATACAGATCAGTTGACAGGTTATGGTTGCTGCTCCTGACCGTAGAAATTTTACATTAGCTTTAGCAGTGACACCAGTGCAGGGTATCCATGACCCCCAGGTCACTTCCTTTACTTTCCCCACAATGTAAGTTCTTCATAAGAGTAATAGGAGTAATTTCAGTACAAAATAAATAGGAAAATCTTCAGGCATTCTTATTGGAATCCTGTTTCCTTTAACCCTGTAAATACCTTGTTACAGAAGCTGTACTTGTCAGTTCAGGTAAAAAGGGGTTTTACTTGGGATTTGAGAATTGGAACCTAGGTCAGCTTGTACATCTGGTCATAATCTTGGTACTTCATCAGTACATTCTTGGGTATCCAGATATTCTGTCAGGACGTTACAAAGACCTGGATCAGGCTGTATATAGGCATGGATAATTTATTTGGAAATTCAGTTAAATACTTTTTCAGCCAATATGGGTGATCCATTCATCAGTATCAGATATATTTCCATTGTCAGAAAATTAATGAACTTGTTTTGTTATCCCTTGGTTACTATAGTACTGAAATTAGCAGACTGAAAATGATAGTGATTGTTTATATGATTACTTGATATAATGTATTCGTTCATTTCACAAACTACATGATAAACAATGTAGATCCAGATCAGTTGGCTCCTTCAGAAGCCATCTGATCTGGATCTACACTGTTTGCAAAGGTAGGGGTTGTCGTGATCAGCAGGATAAGGGTTAAAGCTTAATAATGCTGAAATGCACATATACAGTGCTTAACATTTAAAGCACCAAGTGAAATTGTAGCATATACAATTCTTATTTTTTTTTTTCAGAGAAAATAAGGCTTGGCATTTCATATGACTTGTCTGCATTACAGACTATTCATGTCAAATGTCAATCCTTATTTTCTTTGAAATAAAAATAGGATATCCAATGCGGCATTTGTCATTGGCACATTAAGGGTCAGACCCTTTCTAATTTTATGTACATGTACTAGTATTGCTCACAAAAGATTCAATGTGTGGAAAATTGCTTTATTAACCCATTGTAGACTGAATGAACTCACCCACACTATATAGTGGAAGAGTCCAATTTCAAGTTTAGGTAGGTCAGGATATGAGATTTAGATATTCCTAGAGAAAAATGGCTAAACTATTTGCAAACAGTGAAAACCCTGATCAGATGCCATGTTCTGCGGCATCTGATCTGGGTCTGCACTGTTTGCCACTTACCCTTTTAGGGGTCTCCCGACTACCATGGGTTAAGAGAAATTGTCTATGCTGGCAAATGTCCATACAGTCTTAAATGTCCATACAGTCTTATCAGGATACGTAAAATTGTAGCAGATGACATTCTAAACGTTTTAAAATTATTTTTCCAAGCAAGTAAGACTTGGTATTTCATGTAGGCAGAGGATTCACATGAAATGACAAGTCTTATTTCCTCAGAAAATATAAAAAAAAAATAGAATAAAATAAAAATGTTGTCTGCTGCAGTTTTGTTTAGCTCTTTAAGTATTATTGTTCTCTACACACGGGTATAAACTTCAGCAGGCAACATTTCCCAGAAAATATTCTTTGGCATTTCATGCAAATTATCAGGAGACAGTTTGCATGAAATGTCAGTCTATTTTCTGGAAAAGCTATCATTAGTTTGTCTTCTGCTGAATTGGCCCAAGGTGTGGTAAAGGGTAATTATTGTTATTGCCAGTACATGTCTGTTTTATGTTTAATCTCCTGTTTGTATGTGTTTGTATGTGTTATTATTGTGGTAAGATTGGCTTCACACATCACTGTCAATCAACACTGACCACATACCTCCCAGAAATAAATCATTTTTGTTAGGCTGTATCCTTATGTTACAGATACAGTAGACTGGCTCCAGTCTCTAGTGACAAAATATTTTTTCTTATAATCTGTTTAATAATCCACTAAAATAAAACCAATGTAATATCCTGACTATAAAGGCTGGTCACTAGTGACCAGCCTTAATAGTCATGATAGTTTTTTTTTTTTTATTATTTTAGTGGATTATCAAACAGAATTATGAGAAAAATATTTAGTCACTGGAGACTGGAGCCAGTCTACAGATACAGTAGCATTTCAACTAGACTAGCTACTAGTTGGATATCAATATTATTTTCACCAATCATTTATGATTATTAATTTACTTAATGAACTTAGGGCCATCTACTACCTACTGATTGCCTCACCTCTTTGATAGCAGCAACTAATCTTGGAGATATCAGAGACCAACTATTAGAGACTGGCTATACAAGATGTTATACATATATTTAAATCAGCTTATAGTAAGGAGTGATAAAACATGACATCAAGGTCTAGGAGCTAGTCTACATTCAGCTGGCTAGCTTATCTGCTGGCTATAAAGACTCACTGGGAACATGTTGTTATTCAGCAAAATAATTGTTGAGGCTTATCCAATCAAATCATTTGAATTTTCAGTTAAGGGGATTGATACACTTTCCCCATGGGAGCAAATTCTTGTCTTTTAGAGTAGACCCCTTTTCAGGAGGGGATTGGTGTGCAGGAAGGCAAGAACAAAAGTTGTCTCCCTGTAAAACAGGGTGGAAAATCTACCAAGTGTGTATTCCCCTTAACTCTAATTGTGATCAAATTTTTACATGTGTGGTAATTGTTGCAGTTCATTATGAAAACACACCTTTTCAAATATATAAAAAAATTTCCCCTCCAAAAACTGAAAATTTTCAGAGAAAAAAAATCTGATATTTGTCATATTTCTGCTCAAAACAGATTGTGGGTACTTGTTAGAACTGTTCTAACAAGTACCCATAGTCTATGTTTTTGAGCAGAAATAAGAAAATAATGTATAACCTGTAAGCCCCAGTTTTACTATATAAAAGTGGGGTTTAAGGGGGTCAAAATTATATAGGCATGTTTTTGTGATGCAAGCCAACACTTTTGCACAGGTAAGAAACTGATCACTGTTACAATGGGATTTTAAATGAAACTCTAAAGGATTTGCTTGGTCAAACTGGAACAGTAAAGGTTTTGATTCATGCTATATCCCCTGTGAAACTAGAGTTTCTAATATTTCGAAAATAAAACAGTCATGCACTGTGCATGGTACATGAATTTATTTGATACCTGAACAATGCATAATTTTACAAAAGAATATTTAGATATGAAATTAATTCTTACAAATAAAAAATGTTTTGGGCCCATTAATTACAGTAATACCAAACAGCCAGACAAAGCCATTATTTTGGGAAGCATTTATGTGTGATACCAATTTTTTACAAATCTGTCTGAACTGCACATGTAACTCTATATGACTACAACAAAATAAGGCTGTTCAGCTAAATTACATGTACTGTTAGTAAAATACAATACAATGTAGCCTAGCCACTAGGCTTTCAAATGAATAATATGGCAACAAAGTCATCTATTTGCATCAAAATGAACAGTATAATATTTTAGCGGGTCTAGTCTCCTTTCTCAATTTTAATGATAACCCTTAAAATGCCAAGAAAACTGCATCTGAAAATGTTGTCTGTTTATGTCGTCTGCTGAATATTCTTGCAAACTTTTCAAACCTATTTTTGCATACAGGCAAACAGTGTGGACCCTGATCAGACTGCTCCTAGAGGAGCAGTCTGATCTGGGTCCACACTGTTTGCAAAAATGACTTAAAATCACAAGCAGATGACAAAGCAGACGACAATTGTTGTGATTGGCAGTTTATGGGGTAATACTTAGCCAGTATCCATCAAATAGATGTGCCATCACTAAGAAGTTGACTATTAATAAAAATAACAGCAGACTCTTATAATCAGACTTAATACAATTAGGCAGGGTCTTGTTGCTGTTAGGTTAGGCAAAAAACGTAACCCTAGCATTGGAAAGATACACAGCTGAATTTTTGTATATATAAACTTGGATATTTGTTCATAATGCAAAAACTTATTGCATTTTGGAGAAACGCATGCATTTTGCATGATACTGGTTTAGAGTTTTGCCAAGCAGCTGTAAGTTCTTTTAAGCGTATAGTACACATTAATATCCTAACAGGTAAAATATACCCAATATACACCCAACTAGCATGATAAATTAATTTGTACAGTTGGTGTCTGATTGTTTAAAATTCTTGTCGCGTTTTGTAAAACGCTGTCTATTTTATGGAATTTTGATGAACATTTCAGTTCACGGAAATTACGTCAATTATTATGTTTGGTCTTCATACATTCTTACCCAGTATAGTTTGTCAACAAAGGTTTTGAAATTATGGACATGAAGAAATGCGCTGCGATTCCCTGTGTAGATCCAGATGAGACAACTGATCCAGATGAGCCAACTGATCTGGATCTACACTGTTTGCAAAGAAAGGGCATATCCGGGATCAGCGGGACCAGGGTTAAAGTGCTAATCACAACTGCTGCAGATGACATTCTAATTTTATTTTTGTATTTTTCACAGTAAATGAACTTGAAATTTCATGTGAATCATCTGCTAGCTGATGATTTGCATGAAATGCCAAGTCTTATTTTCTCTGGAAAATAATTATGACAAAAAAACTTAAGACTGTTGCCTGCTACAGTTTTGCTCAGGGCTTTTAGGGTTAAAACATACTGTATAGCTATATTCTAAGTTTCATGCATATATGATGTGATTCTGGAAAAAAAAAAAAAAACGATTGTTTATGCATTGATAGGTTAACCCTTAAAGAGCTAATCACAACTGCAGCAGACAACAATTTTGATTTTTATCTCACCTGAGCAAAAGCTCAGGGTGAGCTATTGTCATCACCCTATGTCCATCGTCGTTCGTCGTCAACAATTAGTTTGTTAACACTCTAGAGGTCACAGTTTTGACCCAATCTTGATGAAACTTGGTCAGAATGTTTGCCTCTATGAAATCTAGGTCAAGTTCGATACTGGGTTACTTGGGGTCAAAAACTAGGTCACCAGGTCAAATCAAAGGAAAAACTTAACATTCTAGAGGTCATAGTTTTGACCCAATCTTGATGAAACTTGCTCAAAATGTTTGCCTCTATTAAATCTAGGTTAAGTTCGAAACTGGGTCACTTGGGGTCAAAAACTAGGTCACCAGGCCAGGTCAGCAGAAAACCTTGTTAACACACTAGCGGTCACATTTTTGAAGCAATCATCATGAATCTTGCTCAATATGTTTGTCTTGATAATTTCTAGGTCAAGTTCGAAACTAGGTCACTTGGGGTCAAAAACTAGGTCACCGGGCCAAATCAGCAGAAAACCTTGTTAACACTCTAGCGGTCACATTTTTGAAGCAGTCATCATGAATCTTGCTCAAAATGTTTGTCTTGATGATTTCTAGGTCAAGTTTGAAACTGGGTCACTTGGAGTCAAAAACTAGGTCACCGGGCCAAATCAGCAGAAAACTTTGTTAACACTCTAGTGGTCACATTTTTCAAGCAATCATCATGAATCTTGCTCAAAATGTTTGTCTGATGATTTCTAGGTCAAGTTTGAAACTTGGTCACTTGGAGTCAAAAACTAGGTCCCCAGGCCAAATCAGCAGAAAACCTTGTTAACACTCTAGTGGTCACATTTTTGAAGCAATCATCATGAATCTTGCTCAAAATGTTTGTCTTGATGATTTCTAGGTCAAGTTTGAAACTGGGTCACATGGGGTCAAAAACTAGGTGACCTGGCCAAATCAGCAGGAAACTGTTAACACTCCAGAGGTCGCATTTTTGAAATAATCATCATAAATATTGCTCAAAATGTTTGTCTTGATGATTTCTAGGTCTAGTTTAAAACTGGGTCACTTGATATCAAAAACTAGTTCACCTGGCCAAATCAAAGGAAAACTTGTTGATGCTCTAGCAGTCACATTTTTGAAGTGATGATCATGAATCTTGCTCAAAATGTTTGTCTTGATGATTTCAAGGTGATGTATAGTTTTCTGTCCAGTGACTCTCTTAAGTTTTTCCATTTAGGTCAGTTTCTCAGTAATTATTGGTCCTACAGAGTGATATTTGGTACTTGTGAAGTGTTTGTGTTTAGGTCAGTTTCTCGGTAACTATTGCTCCTACAGCCAGTGATACTTAGTACGTGCATACATCTTAGCATGGCCTCTTGAGTGCAGTCATCCATATTTGACCTTGACCTTTATTTCACAGTCCATTAGACATGCTACATTGTCTTACTTGTTAATATAATCATTTTGAATTTTGATCAGAATGTTTGCTTTGATCAGTTCTAGATCAGGCTCTCAAAGTGCTATGTTGCTCGGGTGAGCATTACAGGGCCATCATGGCCCTCTTGTTTAAAAGTATTTTTCAGAGACAATAAGGCTTAACATTTTCTGTGATTCATCTGCTTAGAGGCAATTCAAAAGAAATGCCAAATCTTATTTTCTTAGAGAAATAATTGAATTTTTTTTAATTTCGTCTTGCAATTTTGCTTAGCACTTTAAGGGTTAATCACTCTTTGTAAGTTGCCAGGATGATTGACAGGACTGTAGTTTAATGTTCTCTGAATGTTGGTTTGTACAAAAACTGTCAGAATATGCTGTAGTTAATTTTTCTTGATGATGTATATATATTTATTATTTGTATTTATCAGCAAAGATCTGATAGTTGTGGTTTCATTGTTAGCTCGCCTATACAAAGGTACAGGAGTAGCTGTTGCGCTATTCCCAGCATTGATGCTGGTGTTGGCAGCAGCGTTGGTGTTAACAAAAATGTTAAAGTTTTACGGCAAAGTTTTAAGACCTTATATTTTCTAAATCCTCAGAATGATTTAGTTAATATTTGATATGATAACAGATGTTGGATCAAATTATTGAGCACTATCCACAACCCTGCGTATGACCTAGAGGTCAAGGTCACAGAAATTTTATGTTAAAGTTTTATGTCAAAGTTTTTAAGAGCTGATTGACAAGTGCAAGTTCAGGTGACAGCAAACAGTGTAGATCTGCACTGTTTGCCATTAAGTATGTGAATTTATATCAATAATCTAGATCAAGTAATCTGATTGGCTGAAAATTGGAAATGGGCATGGCATCTAAATTTATTCAGCATGACAAGGGTTAACCCATTGTAGACTGAATACACTCCCCCTCACTGTGTATTGGAAGAGTCCAATTTCAATTTTGGGTGCATCAGGCTCTAAGATTTAGATATTCCTAGAGAAAAATGATTGAACTATTAGCAAACGGTGGAGATCCTGATCAGATGTCATGTACTGCAGCATCTGATCTGGGTCTGCATTGTTTGCCAATTACCCTTTTAAGAGTCTCCAGATTACAATGGGTTAAAGTACCTAAAAATCGAGTAACAGATAGGACACTTAAGTTACAAGTGGGTTTCACCAATGGAAAAAGTGTTTTTTAGGCATGTGTGGACAACAAAGGCCAAGATAAGCCTGCACTTTTGGGCAGTCTGATTTGGGTCTTCATAGCTCTAGATAATAGGGCTATCATGAGAATATTTTTATTATTTTTCCATATAAACATATGTTGTTGTACTAATTAGAAGTGCCTCATTGAGGCACTTCTAATGAGTACAACATATGTTTTTGTGGAGAAATAAGAAAAATAGCAATATATTTTTTTGTTGAAAAAAAAAAGTGTATTTTTTAGTTGGGAAAAAAGTGTTTGTTTTTGTTTTTTTTGGTTAAAAAAGGGTTTTTTTTGGTTGAAAAGGTGCCTTATCTGGAGCTATAAGCATTGCCTGTCCCCTTTCAGAATCATTGGATGTTGTAGAATGTAAGAAATTAGAGAGCAAGGGCTCTGATGGAACAATGCTGATGCACACACTGATCTGAGCCTTCTCTGTTCACATATAGCATATGGGTCTTTTGCCCATATTTCCCACAATTTACGGACACCTTAACCCTTGTCACTGAATAAATTAAGATGCCATGCCCACTTCTAATTTCCAGCCAATCAGATTACTTTATCCAGATTGTTGATATAAATTCACATACTTAATGGCAAACAGTGCAGATCCAGATCAGTTGGCTTCTTCAGAAGCCAACTGATCTGGATCTACACTGTTTGCAAAAGCAGGGAATATTCGGGTTCAGCAGGACTAGGGTTAAATAATTCTAGTTTAGGTGTGACTCACTAATTTTTGCTCAAAAATAGTTTTATGCACCGCATGTCTCCCTTAAAATACTGCAAATTTTCTGCTTTATTTAATGCAAAAAGTAAGGACCTTATTATTATTATTATTTTTCTAGAATCTCACTAGTTTTTATTCTTACAATTAACATGACTGATTTTAAGTTGACAATTGGCATATGTCATGTTAAGACACTTAGACCTGTTTTATACCATGTAATATGTCATAATTACCCCAGGTTAACTGTTAGCATGCTCAGGACTAGTTCAACAGATTACTAATTGAGGATATTTTTCCAGAAAAAAAGGGTTTGATATTTCATGCAGATCATCTCTAGACACACTTTACATGAAATGTACAAAACCTGTTTTGAGTGGGGGTTGTGGTGGGGGGAGGGGGGGGGGGGAGGGGAGTAGGGGAATAAAAGAAGAAATCCAAATTTTGTCGATTGAAATTTTTACCCAACAGTCTAAACAGTAATCCTTAATATGCTAAATTATATGTTGGATGAAAGCATTTAAAATATTTTTATTTATTGTTTGAAATTGGTCTTGTCATACTGATAACATATATAGTGTCTTTGATTTCAGACCCAATTTCTGGGAAGAATAATAAAAAAATGTCAGTTATTTATCTTTCACCATTTTTTCATCAGTAAATTAGACATCAGGAAAACACGCCTATCCTTAAACCCCACTTTTATACAATGAAACTGGGGTTTACAGGAGTAAACATTAATTTTTCTTATTTCTGCTCAAAAAACATAGATTGTGGGTACTCATTAGAACCACCTCACCAAGGCAGTTCTAATGAGTACCTGCAATCTGTGTTTTGAGCAGAAATATGAAAAATATCTGAATTTTTATCTGAAATTTTCATTTTTTGGTGGTAAAATTTTCAGTATATTTGAATAGGCATGTTTTCGAAATGAAGTTGATGCAAGGTATATTGTGTATCATTTGAGTTAGCGCGTGACAAAACCTACAATAAAACCTGTTTGACTAGCAAAAACTCGATCATATATCTGCCTGTACATCCACCCAGTATGGCAAGGATTCCGTCTTTGGATAGTCTGTAGGCTGTAGAAGGCACATGGGATCAGCGAAGACTCTGATCAGTCTTTGCAGATGCACAGGCTGATCTGAGTCTTCGATGATCGCACAGGCATTCTGATCATCCTGCGACCTGCCGGCCTTGGTGGCTCGGTTGGATGTGCGTCTGACTGGTGACAGGAGGTTGAGGGTTCGACCCCTGCTGGGTCGGCAACATTCTTTCGTGGAGATTTGACCATGAAATATTTTCTAGGGTCATTCTCTCCCTTCTGCTGATTCAAGAAGGGTAGTAAGTTGTCAGTTTCTGGCAAAAGAATGGGCACAATGCCTGATACCTGTTTACCGCTTAGAGGAGAAAGCCTGCCCAGTAAAAGTGTGGTTAGGTAAACTGACCGCACTCAGCATGACCATATTGGTTTGACTGGGTCGTAAAACCTCAACACAAACAAACATAATGCAACCTGCATGTCTGCACAGTCTTATCAGGGGCTTTAACTCTCTGCTAAGTCATCCAACAGTACCCATCAGTGAAGGCCCTGATCAGACTGCAGATGCACAGGTTGATCTGGGCTTTCAGAGCCCACATATGCACATTTTTGCTTGGTCTTGATCATTTGAGCTGGGTTACACTGTTTGCTCACCACCAGTATGGCACAAAGCATTTCATTATCATCCCTTCATTGTGTGATATGACTTAAATAATGCTGAAAAAAGATGTAAAACACCAAATTGTCATGATTTTACATTTTCTTCATTGTTTTGGGGGGAAATAGAGAAAAATATATAACATGTTGTTCGTTATATTTGCCTACAGGAGGTTTATTTTCAGTATAATACCTTTAATGCTTAGCATGCTGGGTAAAAATTTTAGCAGATGACAATTTGAAATATGTTTCCTTTTTCTTTCATAATATAGGCTTTGAGATTTCATGCAAATTGTCTCCTTGGGAGACAATTTGCATGAAATGTCAAAGCATATTTTCTGGGGTAAAAAGGAAAAAAATATCACAAATTTGTGGTCTGCTGAATTAGCCCAAAGAGTTGTGAAGGGTAATGCTTTTCTTTGTATCACACTATGAACCGTGTCATGCAAAAAAGATGCTTAACACATGCATAATCCAGAATAGGCTGCACATCCAGTCAGTGCAATCAGAGTCTTCACTGTTTGCCCACAGATGTACTAGATACTGGTGCTATAGGATTCCTGACCCAAGTAGTGAGCAGATGTTGTTAGACAGGCCAGTCAGGGTCTTCATGGTGGTGTGTCATCTGCGGCGTAGGGTGTCTTTTTTGCCTCAGGCAGCTCCTACATTATCGATTTGTGGTATGACATAATAATTGGGTTGTGTTGTATGAAAAGGTACCATATATTTGAGAGCTTTGACAAAAAATGTTTTGTAAAACAAAACAAAAATATTTTCTTATTTCTTCATAAAGATATACGATGGAACCTCCACCAACAGTCACCTCTACTCAAAAGCCACCTCCCAGTAACAGAAACTTTTTTCCTATCCCAGAATGCAATTTTACTTCTGTAATAACTGTATTTGGACAGACAGGCCTGTGCAGACAGTGTAGAATGTGGCATCTAATCAGTGTCTACACTGTTTGCCACTCATCCAGTGAGAAAGGACTCTTTCAAGTTTTAAGACTTGTATATCAGGTAGTTAAGGTGTCTTAATACTTAACAGTTACTCTTGGCTAATGAAGCAGATGACATATTGGTGGTACATTGTAGTTTCTTATTTTTCCCAAAAAACATGATCTGACATTACATGTAAATTGTCTTCATAAGAGACAATTTGCATGAAATGTCAAATTCTCTGTTTGGTGGGAAAAATAAGAAAAATATTTCAAAATGTCGTCTGCTGAAAATTTTACTCATAGTGCTAAATGTTAAGGCAAATATGTAATATATTAAACCTCTCATTAATGGACATCTCCTTATTACAGCATGTGATGCACAGGAAATGTCTAGTCTTATTTTATCTGAAAAATTAGAATTTCTTTCTAAGAATCTCATCTGCTACAAAGTTGCTTAGGACTTTAAAGGTTTAAATATTGTCTGTTAAGTTTCAGATGAAGCGTGATATGGATTAACGCTCAGCACTCTGGGTAAAATTTTCAGCAGACGACATTTTGAAATATTTTTCTTATTTTTCCCAGAAAACAGGATTTGACATTTCATGCAAATTGTCTCTTAGGAGACAATTTGCATGAAATGTCAAATCCTGTTTTCTGGGAAAAATAAGAAAAATATATCAATTTGCCGTCCTCTGAAAATGCTCAGAGAGTGATAAAGGTTAATATATTTGTAATGCATTGATCATGACATGTTTACATTTTAATGCAAATTACTGTTCCATAGAATTCATTTTCATTTCTTTTCTATATTTGGTATCATAAAAACTGCATGATTCAGTTAACACTTAGCATGCTATGGGCAAATTCTGCAGATGACAAATTGATATTTTTTTTTCTTATATTTCCCAGAAAACAGGATTTGACAGTTCATGCAAATTGTCTCCTTAGGAGACAATTTACATGAAATGTCAAATCCTATTTTCTGGGAAATATAAGAAAAAATATTTCAAAATATCTTCTGTTGAACTTTTTACCCAGCATGCTTAGCTTGGAGAAGAAATGAATAGAAAAAATGAATAGGGCTGAGACATGAGAAAATGTACCTTTTGTTGTGTGCCCAGCAGTCTGATCAGAGTCATTGCTGTCTGTCTGAAGAAGTTTTGGATTCTTGACTATTCACAGCAGTCCGATTCAGTATGGTGATATGTCAAATGCAATTCTTTCACTAAGAGCTTACAGCAGGTGACATTATTCTCAAGACTGAAACAAGGTCACAAAACTTGAGACACTGTCTACAGAAGCTTCATCTCTAAGGACAATATGTTTAATGTTTAGCATGCTGGGTAAAACATTCAGCATATGACGTTTTAAAGTATTTTTTTTCTGAATTTTCCAGAAAATAGGATTGGACATTTCATGCAAATTGTCTCTTTTGTCAGCTGCCAAATAAGTTACCAGAGTGGTAAAAGTTAACCCTGGTCCTGCTGAACCCAGATATGCCCTGCTTTTGTAAACAGTGTAGAGCCAGATCCTTTAGCCACTATGATCTGGGTCTGCACTGTTTTTAATTCAGTATGTGAATTTCTATCAACAATCTGGATTAAGTAATCTGATTGACTGGCAATTAGATGTGGGTGTTCCATCTTAACCCTTGTCCTGCTGAACCCGAATATACTCTGCCTTTGCAAACAGTGTAGATCCAACTGATCTGGATCTGCACTGTTTGTCACTAAGTATGTGAATTTGTATCAACAATCTATATCAAGTAATCTGATTGGCTGAAAATTAGAAATGGGCGTAGTATCTTAATTTTTATAGGCTATTGCCTCTATCTTTGCAAGCTGCATGTATCATAAGGTATATTTTCAGAAACACAGTGCTCAAAATATTTACCGTAGGAGGAATATAATTCAAAGGTGATGTCAATAAACCATTTATGATGTTTGATCAAGACCATTTTTTTGGGCGGCTGCCAAACGGCCACACGATTAAACAAACATACCACATTTCGACAATCTGTTTTCCTGTTATTGCCAACTCATAACTGCCTAACAAATAGTTCCCTGCTAATGCTGACAACACTAAATTCTGTATTCAAACATATTAGCTTTACAAACTCCGATGCTTATAATTAGTGAGTAAACTAAACAAAACCAAAGGAAACGTCAAACTTTTAAAGAAATAAGATTTTAACCTTTCTCTTGCTGAATATGACATGCCTTGTCTTAGCAAACAGTGTAAATCCAGATCAGTTGGCTTCAGAAGCCAACTGATCTGGATCTGCACTGTAATATGTGAATTTCTGTCAAAAACCTACCTAGATATCAAGTAATCTGATTGGCTGGAAATTAGAAGTGAGCATGGCATCTTAATTTATTCAGCATGAGAAGGGTTAATTACATTGAGTACAATATCGGCAGATGAATATGAATGCTCCAGTTAAATGCACCAAATCTACATACAGCTTTGGATAGAAAGTGTAACCTGAGTCACCATCCCACTAAACACCGAAAAGGCCTTTTCCACCGAAATGGGGCTGTCCGTTACCAAAAAGGATATATATATATATATATATATATATATATATATATATATATATATATATATATATAGATATAGATATAGATCTGGAGGCCTATACAATTTCAACTAGCCCATTAGCACTCTTGGTGCTTTGATTTCTTATTCTCTACTGTAATCTGATTTTTCTTCTGGGAAGGTAGAAAAGAAATACTGTAACTCTTGATATTTTATTTTTTTTTTTAGATTAAAGTTTTGATCTTTTCTTATCTCTCCATGAATGGTATACATTTATTATGCCATTCATTAGAAGTGTCTCATAGAGAAACGAGAAAAATATTTAACTGGCTATCCCTTTTTGACCCTTAAAGTTCCAAGCCAAATTTATAGCAGACAAATAATTATTGACACTTCATGTTAATTGTCTGCTTGGCAGACAATTCACATGAAATGTTAAAACTTATTTAAATTTTTCTATGAAAACTAATGATAAAGTATCTATTCAACCCTTGTCCTGCTGAACCCAGATTTACCCTGCCTTTGCAAACAGTGTAGATCCAGATCAGTTGGCTTCTGAAGAAGCCAACTGATCTGGATTTGCACTGTTTGTCATTAAGTATGTGAATTTGTATCAAGAACTTAAATCAAGTAGGCTGATTAGCTGAAAATTAGAAGTGGGCATGGCATCTTAATTTATTTAGCATGATAAGGGTTAAAAGTGTCACATCCTGCCGTTGTGATTGGCATTTTAAGGGTTAACGCTATGAATACTTAACTGTATTTTAAGGAAAACAAAGAAAGGGTGGTTAGGGATTTATGCAAATGAACCACTAGTCAAATAAGGCAATTATACAGGTTGATTAATTTAGTTAGCAGATGTGCCTTACTGTTAAAATGCACCCCCTACCGTTTCAACAGTTTTGCGCCTGAAAACTGCCTACACACATTCACTCTCCATTGTCAGATTTGAAACGTTTTACAGTATTATTCATCAAGCGGAAAGCCCTATACTATATTTACTCTAAATATCGTATTTGACTTAATTACCCACCGTGCTTTTAGTTTTTTCAAAATTACAGCAGGGCCCAGTTGTTCAAAGCATCGTTAGCTTAATGAGCTCATTAGTGGTCAAAATTTTAACTGTTCTAGTAAGTACAATATCAAATTACAGGTATTTTTGCTGAAAAAATATAAGTAGCCTTTGCTAATGTTTTCAGCAAAAATATTAGTGTATAGGCCATATTTAATGTTCAAAGTTTTAACGCTATGTTAACTAATGACATCGTTAGTTTTGAACAACTGGGCCCAGGTGAGGAAAGTGTACGTGTGTGTGCGTGTGGTTGTGGGGATGGGAGGTGAGGGTGGAGGTGGGAGGATAGTATTTCTTCTGTTTCAGGACTGTCATTTATTTTTTCCTCACCCTCCTTTTTAGTTCACCTGAGCCAAAGGCTCAGGATGAGGTATTGTGATCACTTGCCGTCCGTCCAAAAATACCTTTGAACGACTTCTCCTCTGAAACCCCTGGGCCAGTTTTCTTCAAACTTCATGTGGAGCCTTCTGTTAAAGAGGGATTGAAAATTTATACAAATGGTCACAGTCAGTTTATCAAGATGGTCGCCATGCCCATATATGGTAAAAACACTTAAAAATCTTCTCCAGAACCAAGAAAGCTTTGGGGCTGAATCTTGGTATATAGTATCATGGACTTAAGGTCTACAAAGTTTATTCAAATGATGACCGTAGGTTGACCTTTGACTTTTTTACGGCAAGGTCAAATTTGATCCCCCTGCATTTGTATGGGGAAAATGTTGAAAAGCCATTTCTCAAAATGTATTAAAGACTAATGGCTGAAACTTACAATGTGTGATTAAAGTAGTAAAACATTTTAGTTAAAATCAAAATTTTGTTCCCTGGGGGTTATCTGCCCTTGCCCTGGGCTATATACATGTATGAAATTCTATAATTCTATAATTTTTAAATGTTTTCACCAGATTTCACATGTCAAAAAGGTATTTTGTTCAGTTGGTTCCGCACCATCGAACAAGATGGCCGCCCATGCCTGTATATGGTAAAACACTTAAAAATCTTCTTCTCCAGAACCAAGAAAGCTTTGGGGCTGAATCTTGGTATATAGCATCGAGGACTCAAGGACTGTAGGTTGACCTTTGACCTTTTTACGGCAAGGTCAAATTTGGATCCCTATACATTTATATGGGGAAAATGTTGAAAAGTCATTTTCTGAAAATGTATTAAAGACTAATGGCTGAAACTTACAATGTATGATTAAAGTAGTGAAACATTTTAGTTATAATCAAATTTTTGTCCTCTGAGGGTTATCTGCCCTTGCCACTGGGCTATATACATGTATAAAATTGTGTAATTTTTAAATGTCTTCTCTGAAACTGCTTGAGCAATTTTCACCAGATTTCACGTGGGGCCTTCTCTCAAAAGGGTTGCCAATTGGTTCAAATGGTTCCGCACAATTGAACAAGATGGACGCCGTGCCGATATATAGTAGAAACACTTAAAAATCCTCTTTTCCAGAACCAAGAAAGCTTTGGGACTGAATCTTGGTATATAGCGTTGAGGACTCAAGGTCTACCAAGTTTGTTCAAATGATGACAGTAAATTGACCTTTGACCTTTTGATAGCAAGGTCAAATTTGCATCCCCTGCATTTGTATTGGATAAATATTGAAAAGTCATTTTCGCAGAATGTATTAAAGACTAATGGCTGAAACTTACAATGTGTGATTAAAGTAGTAAAATATTTTAGTTAAAATCAAAATTTTGTCCCTTGAGGTTACCTGCCCTTGCCACTGGGTTATATACATGTACAAAATTTTGTAATTTTTAAACGTCTTTCTCTGAAACTGCTCGAGCAAGTTTCACCAGATTTCACATAAGCCTTCTGTTGAAAGGGTATTGCCAATTTGTTTAAATCGTTTCATGCAATTGAACAGGATGGCTGCCATGTCCATATATATGGTAAAAACTCTTAAAAATCTTCTTCTCCAGAACCAAGAAAACTTGGGGGCTGAATCTTGGTATATTGCATTGAGGTCTCAAGCTCTATCAAGTTTGTTCAAATGATGATCATAGGTTGACCTTTGAACTTTTTACGGTCAAATTTGTGTCTATATAGATTTGTATGGGGGGAAAATTTGAAAAATCATTTTTTTCTATATGTATTTAAGACATTTTAGTTAGGATGAAAATTTTGCACCCCCACCCCCCCCGTCTGGAGGTTATCTGCCCTTGCCCCTTGCCCCTGTGCTATATATAGGTATAAAACCATTAAATCTTTAAACATCTTCTCTGAAACCACTTGACCAATTTTCACCAGATCTCACATGAGGCCTTCTGTCTAAGGGATGTTGACACTTTGTTCAAATGGTTCTGCATCATTGAACAAGATGGTCGCCATGCCCGTATATGGTAAAAACACTTAAAAATCTAAGAAAGCTTTGAGTATGAATCTTGGTATACAGCATCAGGGACTCAAGGTCTACCAAGTTTGTTAAAATGATCAGACTAGGATGACCTTTGGCCTTTTTATGATATGGTCAAATTTATGTCCCAGTTGCTGTGGCAATACTGGAAGACTGTTGCATGGCATTTGCAAACATGCAGGTGAGCAAATTGTGGCCCATGGGCCTCTTGTTTTCTCATTCTTTCCTCTTCGCTACTAGCTCTTCTGTCCCTTTTTCTCCCATTCTTTGAGAGGTAACAAAAAATAACTCATAATGGTGAATGTATACATAACACTTTGCATACTGGGTAAAAATTTTAGCAAACAACATTTTAAAAATGTTTTTCTTATTTTTCCTAGAAAATAGGATTTGACAAATCATGCAAATTGTTGTCTTAGGAGACAATTTGCATGAAGTGTCAGATCCTAGTTTCTAGGAAAAAATAAGAAAAATATCACCAATTTGTTGTCTGCTGAATCTGCCCATAGCGTGGTTAGTTTTAAGTAAGAATTTTAACAAACAAAGAAATATTTTAGTGGCTTGGTTGGTTTGGAGTTTAATGGCCCAGTCAACACTATTAAAGTCATTTCAAGCTGGTCAATTTACCTAACCACACTTATCCAGGGCAGTCTTAGTCCTCTAAGAGGTTATCCAGTACTTGTGCACATTCTTTTGCTAGAAACAAACGACTGAATCAGCGGATGGTAGAGAATGATCATAGAAAATATTTCATGATCAGTCTCCATGGAAGAATGTTGCTGGACCTAGAGAGGATTGAACCCGCAACTTCCCTGATCACCAGTCAGATGCACAACAAATATTTAGACTTTCATTTTTATGCAAAACAAAGGAACAGCGAAGTCTTAACCCTTGTCAGGCAGAATGAATAAAGATGCCACGCCCACTTCTAATTTTCAGCCAATCAGATTATTTGATCCAGGTTGTAGATATAAATTCACATACTTAATGGCAAACAGTGTAGAACCACATCAGTATGCTACTTCAGAAGCCAACTGATCTAGATCTACACTGTTTGCAAAGGCAGGGTATAATCCGGAATCAGCTTGATCAGGGTTAAAAAAGTGCTTTAGTATATAAATAGTAATATTGTATTTGTAATGAAGACGGTCATATTAATACTGATGTATTATGACTGATAAAGACAAGCCTTATTAGTTTCTATTCCAGTTGACCAGTTTCCTTTTACAAAGAAATTGGACCCAAAGTCATACCTCCAGATAAGATGGGGTATCCACATATATCTTTCTTATTTCTCCACAAAAACATATGTTGTGGGTACTCCTTAGAAGCGCCTCGGTGAGGCGCTTCTAATGAGTACCTACAACATGTGTTTTCGTGAAGAAATAAGAAAAATATCAGTAATTTTCAATTGAAAGGTGTCTTATCTGGAGACGTAAGAAACATAATAGAGCTTTGATGAGCTTAAGGTGCATGCACTTGTGTAGACCTAGACCTGCCTTCATATCCCCATGGTCTGGTCAGAGCTACTATGTCCCCACATACTTATTTAAGCTTTCTATGACATTTGATAAAATGATGTAGGCCCTGATCAGACTACCATCAAGATGCACAAGATTCATATCTACACTGTTCATATGTATGATAAGATTCCTTTTAGTTTGTAAGATTTTGTACAGTTTATAATGGATTTATGAAGAAACGAGAAACTATTCATTGGTCCTGATAATATGGATATCTAGAGAACTATTTTTTTCTTATTTCTCCATAAAAATGCATTGTAATACTTATCATAATGAGACCTTTCTAATGAGTACACATGACATTGTTTTTGTGAAGAAATAATAAAACAAAAATCCACTTGAACCCTTTTTGTGCTGAATAAATTAAGATGCCATGCCCACTTCTAATTTTCAGCCAATCAGATTACTTGATCCAGGTTGTTGCTATAAATTCACATACTAAATGGCAAACAGTGTAGATCCAGATCAGTTGGCTTCTTAGAATGGATCTACACTGTTTACAAAGACAGGGTATATCTGGGTTCAGCAGAACCAGGGTTAAATTGGGAGGCTATTCTATAAAAAGTGTTTACCTCTCTTCTGAAAAGGTACCTACTCAAAAAGGAAAGAATTTGCTCCCAACATAAGGGACTTGGTTTCCAGGATAGCAAACAGGAAGTCACAAAAGTTATCTCCCTTGTAAAATCAAAGCACTGACAGCACTGGTGGGTCGATTGTCTCTGAGTGTAGGTTGGGAAAATGGTCATGAATGGGGATAAAGTCTGATTTATTTCAACCTGTAACTTCCTATAATTTAAGCAAACAGTGCAGACCCTGATCAGACACTACATTCCAAAGGTCCCAGTCCAGGTTTTACAGATAACCCTCTATCCACAGCACTCTGACGTCACAGCAACAAGAAAAGCGCAGCAATAAATAACTGTTACCTGGATTTTGTCTTACAGGCGGTTTGATTACAATTGTCAATGATAATCATGTGGACAGCTACCTTAACTCTTTCACTGCCGCAGTCGATAATAATAGGCTTTTGCAAACAACATAGATCCAGATGAGATGCTCAATGAGCCGTCTCATCTGGATCTATGCTGTTTGACATTCAGTCTTTCAACTTCACATATAAATGTCTTTCCAAACGATAGTTTGTTTAAATGAAAAAGCAGACAACATTTCTGAAATTTGGCACCGAAAGGGTTAAGGAAATTTTTTCATTTGTATACTATGTTGAAAAATTTACCAAGTGTGTCCATGCCCCCCCCCCCCCCCCACCCCCACCCCCATGCATTCACAATTATAGTAGACATCTTAAACATGCCAGCCTCGGTGGCTCAGTTGGATGCGTGTCCGACTGGAGACCAGGAGGTCGCGGTTTTGACCCCCACTGAGGTCGGCAACATTCTTTCGTGGAAACTGATCGTGAAATATTTTCTACGGTCATTCTCTCCCTTCCGCTGATTCAAGAAGGGCAGTTGTCAGTTTCTGGCGAAAGAATGTGTACAATACTGGTTAACCACTTAGAGGACTAAGCCTGCCCAATAAACGTGTGGTTGGTAAACTGACCGCACTCGACATGACCCCATTGGGTTGACTGGGCCGTAAAACCTCAACACAAATAAAAAACAACATACAAAAATATAGTTCTCAATAAAAATCACACCCTTTCAAGATCAAAAACAAAGTAAGTTTACCGATGTCTTTGTTTCTTCCGGGTAAAAATGAGAAAATTACCAAAATATTTCGGGATGTACATATTTATACATGCAGTCTCAAGACCTGGGCCATGTCAAAAGCAAAAAAGTGCCTTTGATCATGTGATTCATATCCTCCAGGCCTTTGCTCTCCATTCATACATTCTGTTGTATACAATGATTCTGCTAGGGGACACTGAAGGCCTTGATCAGCCTGCTCAGATGCACAGGCTGATCTTGGCTGTTAGTGTCCGCAAATTCAGGTAGACACATTTTCAAATGACGTGGCCCATATGTCCCTAAACCCTTTAAATGTTGAAGGTATGTGTTTTTTTTTCCCAAGAAAATGGATCTTGGCGTTTTGTTTAGATCACCTTCAAGAAAAATAGGGTTTATTGTTTATCCTTTGCATGAAATATCAAGCCAGTGTTTCCGGGGAAAATATTTTTATGATGTCTGCTAATGTTTTATTTCAGCATAGTTTATATATAGACAGCAATGTCTGTATAGGGGAATCTTTTCATATTTCAAACTCATATTTGCTTTCGTAATATGTTTAATCTTTAACCTGTTGTCTTTATACAATTTACAACATTTTAATTTTTTTTTTCTTTTTTGTTTTGTTTTTGTTTGTTTGAAAGTGGGGCGACATTTATTCATAACATCTCAAGAGATGGTTAAATGCAGTATCATGCCTTTTTTTCTTGGGAAAGTAAGAAAAAATGTCATTCATTGATTAGCTCATTTTGCCTGGAACATGTTAAAGTTTTTTAGTTGTATTCAATACAACCCTATCATGAGAAAAACTGTCATATACCATACACAAACAGTGACTCTGCAGATCAGCTTATGCTTCACTATCTGCAATATCCAGGTATTATGAGTCTGAACAGCAAAGCCTACGATCAGATAGGGCAGCTGCACACACTGGTCTGGGCATTTGCTATTAATAACCTTAACCCTTAGTCCTGCTGAACCTGGATATACCCTGACTTTGCAAACAGTGTAGATCCAGATCAGTTGGCTTCTGAAGAAGCTAACTGATCTGGATCTGCACTGTTTGTCATTAAGTATGTGAATCTGTATCAACAACCTGAATCAAGTATTCTGATTGGCTGAAAATTAGAAGTGGATGAGGCATCTTAAATTATTTAGCATGACAAGGGTTAAAGGGGACTGGGTACTCTTGGTAGATTCTCCACCATTTCTGCCAAAGGAGACAACTTTTGTGACTTCCTGTTTGCTTTACTGTACACCCAGTCCCTTTTGAAAACTGGTCCTTTTCAGGAGAAGGAATAGTTTTGACAGAGTTACCTCCCTGAAACTATCTATTTCCCCTAAACCCTCACTGCTTTCTTCTAATTCAGCAGACGACAGTCCAATGAAATTTTTTCTTATTTTTCCCAGAAGTCAGGTGTTGACAATTTCATGCAAATTGTCTCCTACCATTCATGCAAATTGTCTCCAATGGAGACAATTTGCATGAAATGTCAAATCCTGTTTTCTGGGGAAAGAATAAGAAAGAATATTTTAAATTGTCGTCTGCTCAAATTTTTATCAGAGTGCTTAGTGTTAAACTTATTTTTACATGTTGACACATATATAATATTATAATATGTTTTCAGGAAGAAGTAAAGGTTTACGATGACATTGAGCCGAAAGATGATAGGTAAGCTCTTTAACCTGTACCTGTCTTGGCTAATTCAGCAGAAGACTAATTGATGATATTTTTCTTATTTTTCTCAGCAAACAGGATTTTGACATTTCATGCAAATTGTCTCCATTGGAGACAATTTGCATGAAATGTCAAATTCTGTTTTCTGAGAAAAATAAGAAAAATATTTCATAATGTCATCTGCTGAAAATTTTACACAGAATGCTAAGCTTTAAACTTTAGTCTCCTGCAGACGACAATTAACAGATACAATTTAGAACTTCAAAAGTGGATACTAAAATCCTTTTTGTCAGTTTTTTCTCTGAAAATAATTGTTTATTGAATTTCATTTCTAATGTTTCTAGGTCATTTAAATAGAACAGCAAGCCCTGTTTTCAAGGAAAAATAAGTAAATAATAATAATAAAAAAAAACAACCTATCACTTAGTTTTTTGTCGTCTGCTGTCCTATTTGAAGTTTAAGAAGGTATGCACATGTATATAATTTAAAGGGAAATAATGCAATGTTAAAAAACATGGCAAGTTCAACAGATTTCATATTCTCTGAGCATATTCATAACTATTTTTTTTTTTTTTTTATTGTTGATAATACTAACCCATCGTAGTCGGAGACTCCTAAATAGGTAATTGGCAAACAGTGCAGACCCAGATCAGACCACTCAGAATGTGGCATCTGATCAGGGTCTCCACTGTTTGCAAATAGTTCATTCATTTTTCTCTTGAAATATCTAAACCTCAAAGCCGGACATACGTAAAATTGGAATTGGACTCTTCCTGTAAATAGTGTGGGGAGTCTATTCAGTCTACAATGGGTTAACATGATCTAACTTTATTTCATTTTTTTTTTCATATTCATAACTAAGCATTTTGTTTGCACCATATTTACCTTAAATATTGGGTAACAATACTCCTTACCATACTTGTCCTAAAATTTAAACAAATCCATTTTGCTTGTTATTGATATATCTAATATAACTGCTTGATTCGTGGCAAACGGTATAGACCATGATCATTATGCTACATTCTGGAGTGCCCAGAGAGAAGCACTGACAAGTGGCAAGTAACTGGCAACTTTTCTCACATATGCATGGTTGGTATACTGCATTAATAGTAAGTTTCAAATGACAAGAGAGAGAAACCACCAGAAAGTGGATCCAAAAATCAATACCCACTCAGCTACAAAGACCCTTTTCATACCTGGATTTTTAGTTCTAGGATCCCCTTGACTCTCATACCACCAAAAAAAACACATCTTAGGCTGTATGTGACCATAGAGAAATGACAATAATATACCCATGTTTTTCTCTGTATATGAAATAAATTTCTTAGCCTTTGTCCTTTTGAATCCGGATATGCCCTGCCTTTGCAAACAGTGTAGATCCAGATCAGTTGGCTTCTGAAAAAGCCAACTGATCTGGATCTGCACTGTTTGCCATGAAGTATGTGAATTTATAGCATCAGTCTGGATCAATCAATCTGATTGGCTGAAAATTAGAAGTTGGTGTGGCATCTTAATTTATTCGGCATGACAAGGGTTAAAATGCCGGCAAAACTTTTTATTTTCTACCATATTTACTCTGAATATTCAGACACCGTATCACAGTAGCCGTTGTCCTGCTGAGCCCGGATATACCCTGCCTTTGCAAACAGTGTAAATCCAGATCAGTTGGCTTCTAAGAAGCCATCTGATCTGGATCTGCACTGTTTGCAATTCAGTATGTGAATTTATATCAACTATCTGGATCGAGTTATCTGATTGGCTGAAAATTTGAAAAGGGTGTGACATCTTAATTTATTCAGCAGGACAAGGGTTAAGGTACTGATCCTAACATTTGAATGTCTGTTTTACTACCTATTGATGTGTCTAAAACAGTTGGATTAGTGGCAAACAGTGTAGACCCAGATCAGATACCACATTATGCGGCATCCAATCTGGGTCTTCACTGTTTGCTTATCTGTCCGGATACTTAGGGTAAATATGGTATTATAGATTGTGAATGCAACAAAGTACTTACATTTTATTTACTTTGTCTCTTTAATCAATTCAGTGTCAATAATGGATCCCACATACAGCCTGAGGATGAAGAATCAATGTATGAAATCCCACAAATCAAACGAAACCTCAGCGACTCGGGATATGAAAAGGCAGTTGATACCGCAACTCTGTCCAAGAATGGTGATTCACCTGCCACCAGTGAAAGCATGTCCACTACCCCAGCAGTGGGCCAGCCACCTCCTTTGCCACCAAGAAGGGAGAGAACTGCATCGGATGCGGCCAGTAGGAGTTCTATTGCCAGCATGCTCGATGAGAAATTCAAGGAAAATGGATTGAAACTTGAACAGCAGAACTCTACTTCTTCTGCGGGAGAGAAACAGTTTGACAGTAAATCAGAAAAATCATCAGATGACCTTCTTGAGGAGTTTACAGGTTTGTATTATATACAGGAACATAGCGCCATTTAAGGCACTTTTTCAACCAAAAAATTCTGATATTTTTCTTATTTCTCCATGAAAACATATGTTGTGGGTACTCATTAGAAGCACCTCACCAAGGTGCTTCTAATGAGTACCCACATGTTTTTGTGGAGAACCATGAAAACATGTTGTGGATACTCAATAGAAGTACCTTACAGAGGCATGTCTAATGAGTACCCACTACATATGTTTTTGTGGAGAGGCACTTCTAATGAGTACCCACAACATATATTTTCATGGAGAAATAAGAAAAATATTGTGAGGATATTCTCTCTTCTCTGGAGCTATAAGGAACCTCTCTAAATCATGGTTCATTTTGCTGCTGAAATTACTGGTTGAGAGGCAAATTCTGTGGCATCTAATCAGAGTCTACACAGTTTGCTCAACCCTGTCTGCCTGACTACTTAGGGTTAATAATGGTACTCCATTATCAGAGTTCTGATATTATTTTGAGATGAAAATATTAATTTTAATTTTACAGTTATTTTTTTTATGGAAGCATGTAGGTTAACTGCCCAGCTTGACATGATATTAACAGTGTTAACTGGGCCATAAAAACTTCAAATCAAATCAAAGGACATCTAACATCCTTACGATACATTGTCTTCTATTTATAATTGCCTCTTCAAGACAACTGCAATTACATCACATAGGGGAGTTTTTTCTTGGTGAAATCAGAAAGCAGTTTAATCAGGGTCAATACCATTTTCCAGTCTTCACAACATTTTCGACACATCATCATGTGGTGAAATAGATGTTTTCAAATTTAAGGAATATGTATGGTAAGAAGTTGTGGTGTTTGAATGCTATGGGTAATTAAAGTAATCATTTTTTTTATGGCATTTGTACTTTTCTTTGAGTTGAGATATAATTGATGCTCTTGTTACTATATTAGTAGCAGCAAGCAAATAGGGGCTTTACCACTCACTGCTTAGTATGCTGGGTAAACATTTCAGCAGACGACATTTTAAAATGTTTTTCTTATATTATCCCAGAAAATAGACTTTGGCATTTCATGCAAATTGTCTCCTGAGGAGACAATTTGCATGAAATGTCAAAATCTGTTTTCTGGGAAAAATAAGAAAAATATCAATTTGTCGTCTGCTGTATTAGCCTTGAGAGTTGTAAAGGTTAAGCAAATATGAACAGGGAGGTACCAAGTCTGCAATGTTGGTCAGAATCTTTTAGCAAACCATGAAATAATCTAACTACACTGGTTCAGGCTGATCTGGGTCTTAGTGACAATATATGTCCATATGTGTGTTAATGTTGTTGTTTTGCATGAGGCCACCAATATTTAATACTTATCATGCTATGGGCAGGTTTGCAGACGATAAACTGATGATATTTTTCTTATTTTACCTCATATTTTTTTCAAAGGAGACAATTTGCATAAAATGTCAAATCCTATTCTCTAGGGAAAAAAAAAAAAAAATTCAAAATGTCGTCTGCTGAAATTTTTACCCTGCATGCAAAGTGTTAATTGTTTAGTCTCATATTTCTCTGCCTTTTGTTACCATAAAGATCAAGGGAAAAAAATGCTATAAAGTGCCTTTTTATTGACAGTTTGACATGTAAATGACTGACATGATTTTTTTATGTATTGGACATTTTTCTGGTAGTTTGGTAATGATTATATATATATATATTTTCTATTAACACATTGCATGCTGGGTAAAAATGTCAGCAAATGGCATTTTGAAATATTTCATTTTTCCCAGAAAATAGGCCTTGACATTTCATACAAAGTGTTTCCTGAGGAGACAATTTGCATGAAATAACAACTATTTCTGGGAAAAAAAAGAAAAAGCTATTGTCAATGTGTTGCCTGCAAAAATTTTTACCCATCATGCTGAGCTTTAAAACTATGGAAAGGTCACAATGTCATTACTGTATATTTATTCACTTCAGCAACTAAAACTCTTTAGAATGACCCACAAAATCAAACAAAGCTGTCAATTTTCATAGCTCCCTTTAACCATACTGCTTTTTTTTTTCCATCTCTTGTACCAGTACTCCAAAACATATCTTACGGTTACTCACTGGAATCTCCTCAGTGAGACAATTACTATGAGTACCTTTAAAGTATGTATGCTTGATGCAGATATAACAAAAAGTATCCCAAATCATCATCACAATTCTCTTATTGGCGCTATGATTTTGTGTATAAGTGAGTCTTGCCATGAGAAAAGGCTTCTTATACCATATGTGATCAGCTAATGCACAAATCAGCTTTGAATGTAGTATTCGTATATAATTATAAAAAAAAAACAAAAAAAAACATAGCAGCTGTGCAGCTCAGCAGGCTGATCAGAGTTTTTGCTGTTTGCTCACAGAATCGTTGGATAGGGCAGAATTAATAGCATCGCTATAGATAAGGCAGTTTTTCAACCCAAAAGTTTGGATATTTTTTCATATTTCTCCAGGGGGTGGTTGGGTGTGGCGAAGGTGTCGGGTAGCTTATGTCACCGGGGCCTCCAGCTGATATTGGCTTACAGTTGGGCAAGGCCTGCTATCCTTGTAGCAGGTAAGGATAGAGGGGGACTGTTTTTATTTCTTCTGTTTCTTCATTTTCATTCTTGTCCCTCTTTCTTTCCTGTCCTTCTCTTTCATCTCCTCTACTATCTCTTTTATCTCTTTTCTCCCTTTCTGTGGGAGATGATACAAAATGACCCACAAAGGTTGATGTGTCATTAAACACCAACACAATCAATCAATTCATATTTCTCCATGAAAACCTACATTGCGTGTACTCATTAGAAGTGCCTTAATGAGTAATAAAACACAATACGTGTTTTTCCATATTGTAACACCATTTTATTGTTGAGTACCGGTACTCATTAGAAGTGCCTTAATGAGTACCCAAAAATGTGTTTTCATAACACAAATTTTCTAAAATTGGCCGTTACATTTGGTCTGTATTTCTTTTTCAGGGGATGAGATAGATGCTGTATCTGTTGATTCATTGGACCAGGAGGGTGGAGGAGTTAAACTTCCAAGGTAATCCATTAATGCCCATTGGACTCTTCCACCTCTCTCTTTGGAGGGATTCATTTCCAATTTAAGGGGTATCTGGTTTGTTTTCTAACATCATCATCTATTAGAGAAAATCCGGTCTTAACCCTTGTCCTGCTGAACCTGGCTACACCCTGTCTTTGCAAACAGTGTAGATCCAGATCAGTTGGCTTCTTCAGAAGCCAACTGATCTGGATCTGCACTGTTTGTCATTAAGTACTTGAAGAATTTGTATCAAGAAATCCGATTGGCTGAAAATTAGAAGTGGGCATGGCATCTTAATTTATTCAGCATGACAAAGGTTAATGCAAGCAGTGTAGACTGACATCAGATGTCAGGTATAAATGGGTTAATCGTGACAAATGCAGTATATGAGGCCAAATCAAAGGAAAACCTTGTGAACACCTGGAGGTCATATTTTTGAAATAATCATCATGGATCTTGCTTAAAACATTTGTCTTGATGATTACTATGTCAGTTATGAAACTGGGTCACTTGGGGTCAAAAACTAGATCACCAGGCCAAATCAAAGGAACTTGTTAACACTCTAGAGGTCACACTTTCAAAGTAATTGTCATGTATCTTGCTTAAAAGTTTGGTCATGATAATTTCTAGGTCAAGATGAAAACTTGGGCACTAGGGATTAAGAAGTAGGTCACCAGGCCAAGTCATAGGAAAACCTTATTAAGACTCTAGCGGTCGCATTTTTGAAGTAATCATCATGGATCTTGCTCAACATGTGTGTCTTGATGATTTCTAATTCAGGTTCAAAACTGGGTCACTTAGGGTCAAAGTAGCAGGGCCCCTAGGGGAACCTTTAAAACCTTTACAACCTTTAATTTTGTTAAAATCCTTTAAAACCTTTAATTTGGCTGAAAAACCTATTATTTTGATGAGAAAACCTTTATATTTGGCAATTTGTAAATGCAAGAGAAGGACGGAGTAAATATGTAGCATTTGGTAACAATAAATTATAGTTCTGTTTCTTAGATTCATATGTTTCTAAACAGAAATGCAAGTAATATTGTCATTGCCATTTAAAGATGAAAATATCCAATTTTTTCTGCAATTTTTCTCCTTAGTTTGCTGGAGAGGTGATGACGTGGAGTTCTTTTGCTTGGGATCTGCCAAGAAATTTAACCTTTAAATGCTCTTTATTTTGTACAAAATTTATCCTGAAAAACCTTTATTTGGCCGAAAATAGCCTTTATAAAAAGCCTTTATTTTTAAGAGAGACTGCTAGGGGGCCTGAAGTAGTTTACCAGACCAAATCAAAGGAAAACCTTGTTAACATTCTAGAGGTCACATTTTTGAAGTAATCATCATGAATCTTACTCAGAATGTTTGTCTCTTGATGATTCTAGGTCAAGTTCAAAACTCGGTCACTTGGGGTCAAAAAGTAGGTTACCAGACCAAATCAAAGGAAAACCTTGTTAACACTGTAGAGATCACATTTTTGAAGTGATCATCATGAATCTTGCTCATAATGTTTGTCCATGATTTCTAGGTCAAATTCGAAACTGGATCTCTTGGGGTCAAAAAGTAGGTCAACAGGCCAAATCAATGGAAAACTTTGTCAAAACCGTAGATGCCATATTTTTGAGGTAATCATCATGAATCTTGCTCAAAACGTTTGTTTTGATGATTTCTAGACCATTGGAAACTGGGTCACATATGACCTATATTTCACAGTCTGTTGAATTTCTAATGTTTCTGTGTCTAGGTCAGTTTTTCAGTAACTATTGGTTCTACAATGGTGATATTTTTGCACATGCATACATCTTAGCATGATCTTTTGAGTGCAGTCATCCATATTTGATCTTGACCTGTAGTTCAAGGTTCATTAGGTGCACAAATTGTCTAAGTTGTTTTTGTAATTATCTTGAATCTTGGTCAGAATGTTTGTCTTGATGATTTTGAGGTCTGGTTCTCTAAGTGCTATGATACTTCTGTGAGTGAAACAGGGCCATCGTGGCCCTCATGTTTAATCTGTAATAATTTGATATGACACAATCTACATTCATTTTTTGTTCAATAGTAAATGAAATTTTATGAAGACAAGGTAATTTCTTTCTTAGTCCCTCACATACATCTCAGATTTTATACAGTCAAACTTTGATAACTGAAACAGGCAGGGGATGGAAGAAATTAGTTCTAGTGATGGGTTATTCCAATTATTGAGTGTTGAATTCAGTAGAAAATGACTGGTTGAGATTCAGAATTAGTTCTAGTTATCTAGAGGTTTTAAGTTACCAGTGTCCAAATTATCAAAAGTCTATGCTATTAAAATGAAGCCCAGTTGAATTTCAGTGTGTGATTCCAATAAACTGTTAACTACATTTCAAGCAGGCCCCCATAGCCTAGTGGATAGGAGAGATGACTCTTAATCCATTAGGTTTCTCATCGCTGTGCTTTGTGTGTGGGAAAATCAAGTTCTGCTTACGGATGGTCAAGTGGTTTTTCCCCGGGTTCTCCAGTTTTCGCCCACCTTTGATGAACAATCAGCTCGATATAAGTGAAATATTTTTGAAAGGGCCGTAAAACCCAAATTAAAAAAAAAATATATATATAACTACATTTCAGCATTGTGATGCAGATCAGTAAATTATCCTGTCAAAACATATATCAATGATTATTTTAGGGAAAAAAGCCTGATTACCAGTGATGACTACATATGTTACTCCAAATTTGGATATTTTAACTTACACAGTCCCTGCACTTTGATCAGGATGTGTCATTCTGCCGGCATTCTTTATACGCACCACCAGGAGTCAATAAACTTGTTCAGGTTTTATGTCCTAATATTTAGGGTAACTATTAACCCTTGTCCTGCTGAAATATTTAAGATGCCAAGCCCACTTCTAATTTCCAGCCAGTCAGATTACTTGATCTGGATGGTTGCCATAAATTCACATATTTAATAGCAAACAGTGCAGAAGCCAACTGATCTGGATCTGCACTGTTTGAAAAGACAGGGTATATCTGGGTTCAGCAGGACGAGGGTTAAGAAAAAAGACTGTATCTAAACACTATGCTGAAATATTTAAGATGCCAAGCCCACTTCTAATTTCCAGCCAATCAGATTACTTGATCTGGATTGTTGCCATAAATTCACATATTTAATAGCAAACAGTGCAGATCCAGATCAGTTGGCTTCTTCAGAAGCCAACTGATCTGGATCTGCACTGTTTGAAAAGACAGGGTATATCCGGGTTCAGCAGGACAAGGGTTAAGAAAAAAGACTGTATCTAAATACTGTGTAAATGGAGCCAGGAATGTACACATCCTCAGACCATTTGTAAAGTCTCTGAATAATGGAACACCTTAACTCCTTACCATACTAACTCTTGTCCTAAAATTTGAACAACTCTTATTTTACCACCTGCTCATCTATCTAATTAATTGCTGGACTGAGTGGCAAACGGTGACCCTGATGAGATGCCACACTCTAGCATCTGATCTGGGTCTGCACTGTTTGCTCAGGCCTGCCAGTCCAGTACTTAGGTACATATAAAAGATTATAAAAGTAACATTTTACCCAGAATGTGGCACCACAAAATGGTAACAGTAATATTTTGTTGTTCTTTTTCTTCCTTTTAGGGTTATGAAGAAGAAGAAACATCATCGAAGAGTGACGCAGACACTATCAGCCCCTTTATGTGATATTTCCAATACTTTCTATGACTTAGATGACATTCTACTTTCTGGTGAACTCTACTATAAAAGTACTTTGTTGTCAACCAAAAATATGGTTGCACTAACACACAACAGCCTGGTTTGTTACAAACATGATAAAATAGACAGTAAACCAATCTTAGTTGTTCCATTGACTGGTTATAGAGCTACATTCCATAAAAGACACAGTCGACTAAGTTATGAAATACAGTTGTGCCATAATGAGTTAGAGGACCATTCTTTTCTCACAGTCTTCAAGGAGTGGGCTCAAACTTGGTGTGAGGTAGGGTCATTTTCTAACTTTATTTGAGTCTTTCATGATATGAAATGATTTACAGAAATAAATTGCAGATATTATTGAACATCACATAAATAGACACTACTGAACAGCACATAAACAGATATTACTGAACATTGCATAAATACTAAACAGTAATTTCCTCAGCAAATTTTAATATGCAATATAATTACTATCTGGTTGCATATATATGACTAGAATTGTTCAAATACAAGAACTTCATTATTACGGTGTCTGTTTGGAAAGTATGTCATTAGTCATTTCCGAAGTAACCATAGTAACGTAGAATAGAAACAAATGGACAAATCACATATTATGCATTTATATTGTTTGTGTGATTTTCAATAAAAATTGGCATTTTGTTTTCAGTATATTAACTGTGTCTCTGATGGCAGAAAGGTCCAGGGGCCACATTATAATTTAGTTCGCAACAGAAGCTTAGAGCCAGCCTTTGGGAGTATGTATGACTTGGCCAAGGTATGTAATCTAGATACATAATTCAGCAGTGTTACACATAAAAGGACCATTGCACTAAACTTGTCTGTGCAGTTTGATTGGTTGCCATGGCAACAAGTAGGATCCCTACACTTATGATAAAGAAAATGTTCATGTGACATCTCTAAAGCCACCAAATATGAGCAATAGCCCTAATGGATTGTTCTCTACATTTCTGTTCTTCAGTGGTTCAGTTTCCATGGTAATATTTTGACCAGGGCATATTGTTTTTAAAAACCAGACTGCAAAAAAACTTGACCATACTTCACAGGCATGGGCTGGTATGGGCCTACCATGTTTACATATGGCATTTTATAAGATCCGCTGTGCATTTGTTCATATTTCATAAACCCTAAGTATTGGATAGACAGGCCTGAGCAAACAGTGCAGACTCAGATCAGATGCCGCATTCTGCGGCATCTGATCAGGGTCTTCACTGTTTTTGACTATTCTGCAGCATCTGATCTGGGTCTGCACTGTTTGCCACTCATTTCAGCAGTTTTTAGACACATCAAATGGACGTGTACAAAATTTAGGGCAAGTATGGTAAAGAGTTAAGGTGTCCCAATATTTAAGAATAATACAGTAAATATTCCTAGCCCTGGGTAAAATTTACAGTATTGTAATTGATTAATATTAGTACTTAATGAGCCAGAAAGATAATGTTCTATGCTTAGCACCCTGGGTAAAGTTTTCAGCAGATGACATTTTGAAATATTTAATCCTGTTTTCTGGGAAAAATAAGAAAAATATCATCAGTTTGTAGTCTGCTGAAAATTTTATCCAGAGGGCTAAGCATTAAAGCACCATTCAGAATTGCAGCAGACGACATTCTAATATTACTTTTTATAATTTTCCAAAACATTAAGGCTAGCCATTTAATGTGAATTGTCTTCTAGGCAAGCAATTCACATGAAATGTTAAGCCTTATTTTCTCTTGAAAATATTTTAGAATATTGTCTGCTGCTGTTGTAGTAGCTTATTAAGGGTTAAAATATTTTCCCATTTTTTCCAGTAGAATAGGGCTTGACAGATGCTTCAGATCATCTCTTGTCAGGCTCTGTTTTTTTCTTAAAAAACAAGACAACTACATCTCATTTGTTGTTTGCTAAAGCATGTCTTTCCAAATAATTATGGTTATTTATGGTAAATAAGTTTGAATAATCTAGGTTTTATCATGCCCTAGTGCAATTACTTGCAAGCTTTAATTATTTGTAATCATATCTTTTAGTCAGATCATGTAAACCACCTTTCACTGTGCGCAGACAAAGACGGTCGTGATCAGCTTGTACATATGTACAGTGTGGTCTGGGGTTTTACCTGTTTCCTATTCTGTAGACTGATTATGTTTGTGCATGAACAGCAAACTTTGCATTGAAATGGTTTCCGGTCTGAGGCTTTACTGTGCACGTATCAAATTAGGGAAGTTTTTTCATGATGTGGGTCTGTAGATATTTTACATTTACATCTATTCTTTTGTTGTTCATTTTGAAATCTATTACTCTAGAGTGTACATATAGTGGAACTTAAGTAAATGTCAGTAGTGTTTTTTTGAAAACACCGTAAACCTAGAAACTTTTATGGTAAGAAGAGTTTACTATATTCTGAAAATAGTTAGTTTAGTTTAGAGCTTTAACTGTTACGTCCTCATTTTTTTCCACATCACATAATTTTGGGGTATTTATTATGTTTTCTTGACAGAGGTAATTCTAATGAATATCCACAACATATGTTATTGTGGAGATAAGAAGTACACTAGTACTTTGAAGCATCTGGATTTAGCTTGGGATTAGGAGATTTTTCAGTCAAAACATGTTGATATTTTTCTTATTTGTTCACAGAAACATATGTTGTGGGTACTCATTAGAAGCACCTCTGTGAGGTGCTTCTAATGAGTGCCCACAACATATGTTGCTTCCTACATGTGTTGTTAGAGGTGCTTCTGATGAATACCCATATCATATGTTTTTGTTGAGAAATAAGAAAAATATTTACTTGGTTACTCCTTATCTGTAGCTGTTTTCTGGAGATCTAATTTTTCAGCAGAACAGCTGGATAAAACACTTTAAAATTTGCTGATCATAACTACAGCAGATGACACTTCAAAACATTTTTTTTTTCAGAGAAAATAAGGTTTGACATTTCAAATGTCGAGTCTTATTTTCTCGTAAAAATAACTAGATCAGTTTTAGAATGTTGTCTCCTGCAAATTTGCTTAGAGCTTTAAGAGTTAAATTGGCTTGGCCCTAAATTTGTTTAGTATGTTCATAAGTCACAAGTCACGTACAATACTTTATTTTTCAGTCGGATTCCAAGATGTATGGTTCAAGTGTTTCAGTAAGCAGTTATGATGGTCTTTCTACTGTATCAGGGAGTGGGAAAATGAAAAAAAGGAGTAAGTGTAGAAATTTTAATTGTTAACCATTAAAATGACACCGGTAACAACAGCAGTCAACATTCTAAAATATGTTTTTTTTTTTCATTTTTCTTAGAAAATAAGGCCTGACATTTTATGTGTGTGCTGGGCATGCTGGACAGATGATTCACAAGAAAAAATCAAAACTTATTTCCTTCAAAAATTTTTTTAGAAAAATAATGAAATGTTGTCTGCTTCAGTTTTGAATGGGCTTTTAGGGTTCATATGGTCAGGAGAAGGTCTTGGAAAATGAAAATATTTTCATTTCAGGGATTTGTATGTCTAAAGCAGGGAATGAAGAAAAATGTGAAGGATAAGGAAATAGTGCTGATGATTTTAAACTTTAAAGTGCCAATCTCAGCTGCAGCAGAAAACAATGTTTACTTTTATTTTTTTTTTCAAAGAATGAAGTCTTGACATTTCATGTGATTCACATGAAATGTCAAGACTTATTTTCTCTGAAAAATAAATAATAATAAATAAACAATTCAAAATGTTGTCTGCTACAAATTTTTCTTGGCGCTTTAAGGGTAAATCATACTGGTATGTATATGAAAGTGATAATTCTAGAGAAAATATCTCATCAGAAATCAGACGGAAAGAAGTGGACAAAAGAAATAAAAAATATATATATATCAAAATGTTGTCTGCTGAAATATGTACCCCAAACAAACAAAATGTTTAATTCCTCTCATTTATTTCTTTTACCAATTATATTTTCATTTCTTGAATTGCTTGCTTATCTATTATAGTGACTAAGGAGACATATGTTAACCCTAGTCCTGCTGAACCCAGATATACCCTGCCTTTACAAACAGTGTAGATCCAGATCAGTTGGCTTCCAAAGAAGCCAACTGGTCTGGATCTACACTATTTGTCATTAAGTATGTGAACTTGTTTCAGCAACCTGGATCAAGTAAGCTGATTGTCTGAAAATTTGAATTATTCAACATGGCAAGGGTTAATATTTTAGTAGAACATCTATTTTCTTGTTAATCACTCTATATATTTACCATAATTATTGGGACAGACAGAACTGAGCAAACTATGTAGATCCAGATCAGCTGCTGCATTTTGCATATTTGTCTTAATATGTAGGGTAAATATGGTATCTCAGTGCTTCCGAATCTCATTTCAGAATATCATTGTTTCAGAATCTCTTTGTTTCAGAATCTCAATGTTTCAGAATCTCCATGTCTCAGAATCCCTATGTTTCAGAATCTCATTGTTCCAGAATCTCAATGTTTCAGAATCTCATTGTTCCAGAATCTCAATGTTTCAGAATCTTAGTACTTCAGAATATCACTGTTCCAGAATCTCAGTATTTCAGAATCTGAATGTTTCAGCATCTCAGTATTTCAGAATCTCAGCGTTTCAGAATCTCAATGTTTCAGGTAACAGTGGCAGCAGACCAAGGATTGGATCCATAGTCTCAAGGGCATCCCAGTTCTTTGATACCCTAAAATTGATGAAAAGATCCTCCAATTCAGGACTAGCAGGGACAGAACAGAACATCATTCCAGAGGACAGCAAGTCATCAGTAAAAGATGACAGTGGTGACAAAGTTAAAGAGAAAACATTTAGTTTTAGTGGTGATAGTGTTTCTGACCAGGACTCTACTTATGAACCTCAGACCCCACTGACCCCACATTCTGGGGTCTTGGAACCAACTGTGATAGAGTCTCCTGTTGATGTGCCAAAAACTATTAAACATCAGGGTAAGTTAACAAAATCTTTTGTGGCCGCTGGCTTCATCAAAACTGACAGTACTGTATGCGAATAGCAAAAGAAAAGACTAGCCTTTGAAACTACTTAGTCCAGTCATAACCATTTCATTTCATTACACCATAACCTCATTATAACACTATTGTTGGGGTCCAAAGCATAAACCGTGTTAGTTATACAACCGTGTTGTATCCAAACAAAAATGTATAGATTATATAGAAAAATGACATGGTCATTTTTCTATATAATCTATACATTTTTGGGATCCATCTTTGAACCATGTTGTATCCAAAACCGTGTTACAACAAACTGTGTTATAAAGAGGTTAATGTGTATTTAGTTTCAAAAAGATATTATGACTGTGCAGCAAATATAAATACAAATACAAATACAAATTGGTGGTTACAGCATGATAACAGTAACATAAATTTATTAGCTCACCTGAACAATGTTCAGGAAGAGCTGTTGGTTAAAGTTTTAGGGCCTCTTTTGTTTCCAAATTCTTAGATGGATTTTGTTCATGTATGGTATGATGATAGATATTGGTCCAAAATTTTATGCAGTACCATTCCCCCACCCCTCCCCTACCCCTATGGCCTCAAGATCAAGGTCACACTTAGAATTTTTATGCCCCGGCCATTCAAAGAATGCTGGAAAGGGGATATAGTATTACCCCTGTCCGTCGCTGTCCGGGTCCAGCGTTAGCAATTCCCTCAGTTTTTAGGTGGGGGCATCTGTGTCCTTTGGACACATTTCTAGTTCTGTTTAAGTTTTGCATTAAAGTTTTTAGGACCACAGTATTTCCAAACTATTGGATGGATTTTGTTCATATATAGTATGATGATACATATTGTTCCAAAATTTTACACAGTACCATCCTCACCCCCCTATATGACCTCAAGATCAAGTTGATTGACTTAGAATGTTTATGTGAAAATTTTGTGTTAAAGTTTTTAGAACCTCATTATTTCCAAAACCTAAGATGGATTTTGTTCATGTATGGTTTGATGATAGATATTGGTCCAAAGTTTTTACACAGATCCATCCCCATCCCCTACATGATCTCATGGTCTAAGTCTTGGACTAAGAATTTTTCTTTTAAAGTTTTACATTAAAGTTTTTAGGTCCTCATTATTTACAAACCCTGTGATGGATTTGGTTTATATCTGGTATACAGATATATATTGGTCCAGAATTTTACGCAGTACCATCCCCACACCCTATATAAACTCAGGACTTGAATTTATATTTTAAAGTTTTACGTGAAAGTTTTTAGGTTCACATTATTTACAAACCCTAGGATGGGTTTGGTTTATATATGGTTTTGTATATGGTATCTTCAGGACACGGTCACAGACTTAGAATGTTTAGTGTTTTGTAATGCCTTTGATGTGTTTGTTTCATTTTAGGTGTAGGATTAAAAAAAAAATGCTTCGTAATAGAAAAGTGCGATTTCAGGCAAGCTACCCTTTCCGGTGGCAGGTCTTATTTATCGTCAGTTGATTATATGATAATTGCCTCCCCAACAAAAGCCAGAAAATATAGCTTGATATTTCAGGTGAATTGTCCCCTTTTCACATTTCTTGAACAAGTGCTAGAAATCTTACTGTAGTTACACTATAGGGATCAAACATGGTTTTTCATGCATTAACATTCGCCAGGTCCGGAGGGAGGTGTCGAAAACCGAGGCCAGAGGCCGTGATTTTCAACACCTCCGAAGGGACCTGGCGAATGTTAATGCATTGAAAAACCATAATCGAGTGCTATTATTGCATAAAAACTGAAAACATTTGCTACATTTTGCATTATTTTTTGCACTATTTTGTTTTGCCTTTTCACCGATGTCTCGTGAACGCAATTTCTATGGACTATGCTCGTTCTAGGGCCGGGCAGTACACATCTCGTAACTGCAGCAGATCTGTGGCCCTGGTATAATCATATTGAAAGTTGCATAGCCATGCATTAACAGCGTGTGAATTGCCTTGTTAATACATGGCTTTTCGCTGGTTAATGCATGGCTGTTAACATTGTGGGACACTGCTTTTTATGCAGTAATAAATATTGGTACATCTTAACTTTGTACTATACTTATCCTAGAACTTAAGCAAGTCCAGTTTTACTACCTGTTGTTGTCTAAACACTGCTGGATGAGTGGTCAGCAGTGTACTATATTCTGTGGTTTCTGATCTGAGTGTACACTGTTTTATGGGCTCGTCTATCCCAGTACTTAAGATAAATACATTTTTTACCAACTGAAGGAATATTGACAATGTATTGATTTGAAGACTAGAAGTAAGGACAAAACCTTTCATTTAACCTTTATCACTCTCTGGTCTAATTCAGCAGGCGACAAATTGGTGATATTTTTCTTATTTTTTCCAGAAAACAGGGTTAGACATTTTATGCAAATTGTCTCCATTGGAATCAATTTGCATGAAATGTCTAACCCTGTTTTCTAGGAAAAATGAAAAAAAAATAAAAAAAAATAAATAAATAAATAAATAAAAAATAAAATGTTGTCTGCTGAAAATTTTATCCAGAATGCCAAGTGTTAACTTCCTGTATGTTTTCTTTTCACAGGATATTTAAATATCTATAGCAGTTTCAACAAGCGTAAATGGGGTAAGCGATGGTGTAAAGTGTTAGAAAATAACTTTGAATGCTACCGCAATCAGACCAGCACTATCTGTGAACTCGATTTCATATTGAGAGGGTGTATATTAAGACGTGCCATCGAAGAGACAAAAAGTCAGCTTGGACTGATGTTAATGGAGAATAACAGAGAGAAAATAACTGTAGAGGTATATTAGTGGAGTTGTTAAGAAGAGTTTTTGATGAGAATTCTGGGATAATTTTCTCTATTTCTCTACAAAATGCATGCTGTGGTATTCATTAGAAGCGCCTCGGTGAGAAGGCGCTTCTAATGAGTGCCCATGTTTTTATGGAGAAATATTAGAAAATATCCCAGAATTATCACATCTGAGGAGTATTTGATGATAAGTATAGGATAATTTTCTCTAATTCTCCATAAAAACATGTTGGGGGTACTCATTAGAAGTGCCTCGGTGAGGCACTTCTAATGAGTACCCCCAACATATGTTTTTATGGAAGAATAAGAAAAATTACCCCAGAATTATCACGAGAGGACTTGTTAAGGAGGAATATTTCATGATAATTATGGGATAATTTTCTAACTTCTAATGAGTACCCACAACATATGTTTTTATGGAAAAATTCAGGAAGGGCAGTTGTCATTTGTCAGTTTCTGGTGAAAGAATGGGTACACATACTGATTAATAGCTTAGCGGACTAAGCCTGTCTAGGAAAAGTGTGGTTAGGTAAACTGACCGGCTCAACATGATCTTGATGGGTTGATTGGGCTGTAAAACCTCAACTCAATCAATCAATGGTAAAAATAAGAAAAATTATCCCAGAATTATCACCAAGTATTCCTCTGTATATGTATACTTGGTTTGAAAAAAAACAACAACAAAAAACAAAAAAAAAAAGATTACATAGATCCTCACTTGACTTAAAGGATACAATGGGCACTGTTTTGATCAGTCCCATATTTGGCAAGGTACTTTTGTTGGTGATGTAAACAGTGTCTTCTCAGGCCATTAGAGTTGTCTCCCATATATATAATTAGCACAATGCCAACAACAACAGATAAACAATAGCCATGAGCGGGGGAAAAAAAGGGAGGAAGGTATTTTGCAGGATTTGCAAACAGGAGAAAAGGATGATGTTTATGCATGCATGTAAGTGGTATTGAACATTCTTTATTGCTGGTCTGTGACAAATTCACTTGCAAAACTAATCATCTCCAATGTCTTGAGGTACTTAAGGAATTTCTGAGGGGCAGGGAATGTCTCTGGGAGCTATGGGAACACACTTTTGAAAATGCTTGCATTTATTTCCTCTTAACATTTTTTTTACATTTCAGCCTCTGAGTTGGAGTGAGCTGGGATCATGGCTGCGAGTTTTGATGAGGGAAACGTCAACACCCAAACCTCCCGAGGGTCTTGAGGGCTACATGGAGGAAGCACATCAATATTCTGATATAGTAGATGATACCAGACTCATGGACCAGACTTCTTCCATTGATAAACAGGTCAGCTTTTGTTTTACAGTAGTTCGGGCCTAAGACTTAATGACGGCCTTTTCATGATGCTTTATCAAGTGGGTTGGGGCTTGATGACATGTCTTTGGTTTGGCTCGCCATGGTTCAACTACTGATTTTCTTTAACGCTGGCTCACAGTTGGTGTAGAATTAGCCTAGAGTACCCGTCTCTGTTTGTCATAGTGATTTATTTGACTTTTATGTTCTCGCTATGATGCATCGACTGAGTTGGGAGCCATTATGCGAACCAAATTTTTATGTATTTCGGTATTAAGAGTAGCATCAGAACCCAAGGTGAAGTTAGTCAACTGTAAAAGTGCTTTAAACCCCCCAGTACAGTCCAACCTCAATGGCTCAAACATCTTTGGGACCATGGAAAATCGTTTGAGACATGGGTAGTTGGAGCCACTGAGGGTTAATCATGGCACCAGTTCAGGAAGCAAATAGCGATAATTTAGGGAAATCTTTTCAATTTTCTACACAATGATTGTATGTTGAGTGTACTCATTAGAATGGCCTCGATGAGGCAATTCTAATGAGTACACACAATATACAATTCTATGATAAAATAAGAAAAAATCCCTAAATATTTGTTTTCTTGAGCTATTGGAAGGATTTTGTAGGGACTGAAAAAGAGTTCGAATCATCCAGGATAAACGAGCTATCCGGGTTCGAGCCATTGAGGTTATACTGTAGTTTATACTATGGACCGTTCTAGGACAGTGGTCCCATGTTGCTCTTTCTCTGTGTGGCTTTGTGGTTAACCCTTAAAGCGCCAGTCACAACTATTGTCATCTGCTTTGTCATCTGCTTGTGATTTTAAAAGTCATTTTTGCAAACAGTGTGGACCCAGATCAGACTGCTCCTTTTGGAGCAGTCTGATCAGGGTCCACACTGTTTACCTGTATGCAAAAATAGGTTTGAAAAGTCTGCAAGAATATCCAGCAGACGACATAAACAGACGACATTTTCAGATGCAGTTTTTCTTGGCACTTTAAGGGTTAATTCTACGAGGCAATTTATATTAAGTCTTGCCTTGTGTTTTTTCAATCCTTTTAGGATTGCAATCACCTCGCTTAGGGACGCAAGAGCTGGTCTCTGTGCTTTTCGTATGTTTGTTTGTTTTACTCTTGTTGGTCTGTGTCTCTTTCCTCTTCCTCTTAGTGTCACTGATTGGCTGTGACTTGTGAATGTGGCACTCCCTGGACTTTTTGAACCTTTTATAATGGATGTGTAAAAAGGCATCTTTTTTTTTTTATTGTTATTAATCCTTTCACTCCTGAGTTTCTGAAGTGGACTCTTCCATCTATGACTCTGGGCTCTGGATATTCTAGCAAACAGAGGTGGAAATCAAAAACCAAGAAGAGAATGACAGACAGTGTAGATCAAGATGAGATGGCTTGTTACGCGCGGTCTCATCTGGATCTACATTGTTAGCCAAAGTATCTGTTTTGGTCTGCAGGGCTGAAAGGGTTAACTTTTACCGCTCGCTCTCTTGGCAGATTAAGCAGATGACAGATTGATGATATTTTTCTTATTTTTCCCAGAAAATAGACTTTGGCATTTAATGAAAATTGTCTCCTTGTTTTTTCCAAAATCCATCCTTTAAAATAGTGATGTCCGAGCTGGCGGGTGGGCGTTGGGCGTTGTCCGAGATCAACCTTTTTTCAAAGTGATATGTTATCTTTATTCTTAAGTGGATTGCTTTCATATTTGGTAGGGATGAAGAGGAAGACCAGTAGGCATGCGGGGTGCAAGAGAGACAACTCTCACTTTCATCCTTATGTACTTACCACCTTGAAGTTGAAATCTTGTGCAGACCATAACTCCCATGCTGTTTGGGATAATTTAAAAATTTGGAAGGGACATATATCAGGTCAAATAGGAGTGTCGCAGGCAAGAAGGACAACTCTTGCTCTGTTCTTTTTCTAGTTACCTCCCTGGAAAAAATTTCTAAGACAAAGTCTTGTGCACTCCATAAATTCGTAAAGGTTTGAAGTAATTTGATAATTTTTGATAGAAGCGCAGATAAGGACCAGAAGAGGTGTCGCGTGCAAGAGAGACAACTCTTACTGTCTTCGATATGTACTTATCTCCCCTGGAACCAAAATATTGTGCAGGCCATAACTCCCATACTGTTTGAAATTTGATAATATTTCCAAGGGACCTACATATATATCAGGTCAAGTAGGAGTGTCACATGCAAGAAGAAAACTGTCTTTGTTCTTTAATCTTATTATCTCCCCTGAATGAATTTCTAAGCAAAATTCTTGTGCACTTCATAACTTCTTAATGGCTTGAACTTTTTTTAAGTATTTGGTAGAGGCTTAGTTAAAGACCAGTAGGCATGTCACATGCAAGAGAGAAAACTCACTTTTTGTAATATACATGCACAGTTGACTCTCGCTATCTCGAACTCGCTTATCTCGAATAACCGCTTATCTCGAAGTGAAAATCTGGTCCCTGCCTAAACATGAAAATCTAACAACATGTAAAAAAAATATTGTGGAAAAGAGGAGAAATTGCTCCTAAGGAGCAATTTCTCCTCTTTTCCACAATATTTTCAATATATCTCTAACCTCAAGAGTCCAATTATTTATATATTTGTTAAATGTGTTTAATCGAATTAGTTTTTCCTCTATTCTGCAAATCTGATATGTCAAAGTACGGATATCTCGAAGTATTTTAGAAAGTCCCTTGGAATTCGAGATAACGAGAGTCGACTGTACTTATCTCCCCAGAAGCCAAAATCTTGTGCAGGCCATAACTCCCTTACTGTTTGAGATAATTTGTTAATATTTGGTAGGAACATATATCAGGTCAAGCAGGAATGTCAGATGCAAGAAGGACAACTCTTGCTTTGTTCTTTTTCTAGTTAACTCCACTTAATAATTTTCTAAGCCAAATAGCATGTGCTATTCTGAGTCTTCGCCAATCACACAAGTCTTATTGTAGTTTTTGTCATGCTCTGGCTCAGTTAATGAACCAGAAGGTGAAAAGGTAGCCAAACAAAAGAAACAAGTTGATGCAAACATATATGTACCATAAATGTAAGACACCTTCATGCTTATCACTCTGGGTAAAACTTCAAGCAGATGACATTTGGAAATATTTTTCTTATTTTTGCCAGAAAACAGGATTTGATATTTTATGCAAATTGTCTCCATTGGAATATCAAATGCTGTTTTCTGGGAAAAATAAGAAAACTAGAAATGTGTCCAAAGTACACGATGCCCCAGCTTTGGGTACCTCCATAAAACTGTGTCAAAGTAAACAAGCGGGGCATCTGTGTACTCTGGACACATTTCTAGTATATTCATGTTATACTCATAGATATAAATCCTCATACCTAATTTCAAATTGCTACAATGACAGAAACCCTGAAATCTGCCTCTTACAAAAATCTTAATCTGAGTCTAACAGGATCACATATGTAACTGCGTATGGAATAACGTATGCACGTATGCACAAATTAAACACTATATGTCCTGGCATCATGTCGATGGCAGGGGCATAAACATCATCAGATTGTCATCTGCTTAATTTGTCCAGAGAGTGATAAAGATTAACTGTTAAAGTGCCAGTCACAGCTGCAGTAGACAACATTTTGGAATTTTTGGTTTATTTTTCACAGAAAATGAGGCTTGAAATTACATGTGAATTATTTGTTTGTATTTTTTTTTTCAGATACCTGCAGAGAACAAGAATGATAGAACTCTTACCAGCTTGGATATTAATCATAAAATGAAAGAGACTGGTTCTCGACATAATACTAACAGGGATAGTGGTAATTGTTCAGCTGAATCTATGGACGGTAAATCTGATTACTTAGAAACCATTCGTCATCCAGAGTTCACAGACTCAAGTTCACCAAGAGTAAATCTACATAAAACTGGTGATGTTTATACTATAGTTAGAAAAACTAGTACCTTAAATAAGCCTGAAAATCAAAATAAAAAGAAAGCCAGGAATCAGTCAAAATGTATGGATCCAGCTAATAAAAATAACATTCCACGTAACCAAGTGCCTTCTTCAGATGACAATCATAGTCTTGATTTTGGAAGTACGGAAGATCATTTAAATGAATTAGAACTTGAGCAAAGCATGATGGATGAAGTGTTGTCACGATTTACTTCTCATATAAGTGGTGGATTTGTAATTGATATTGATGGTTCTGAAAATCCAGCAACAGTTTTAAGTAGTTCGCTGTCTTCGCACAATGAATTGGAACCAGCTGGTCTGGACAAAAATGGCAGTGTGTCTGTTGAAAAGAGAAGAATTTCTAGAGATCTCAATGAGTTGGATGTAATAAGTCCAATAAAAGAAACTTCACAAATAGAGCAGTCAGAAATCTCTTCACATAAAAATTTTCTGTGTTCAAGTTTTGTAGATGAGAGTCAGCATAATGATGGCTTATTATCAAAGTCAGATGGATCAAATTCTGATGGTGCTGTGATAAATCCTGCTAATAGCAATAGTATATCCTTTCCTGAACTTTCTGCTGCTGCTGTAACTCAACCTGATCATCAAAGACAGGAGATAAATAAAACTGGTGATGGTGAACAAGAGACTGTAACAGACAAAAGTAAACCTGTAACAAGTGAGAGTTATGAAATATGTGTTGAAACTTTGGCAGATGTGTTAAGTAACCTGTCACTTGAAGATAAATCTACCAATGGGAGTGAAAGTAAGGGTAAGGAGGGTGTGGGTATTGATGTTAACCCCGAAGACAGCTGTGATATAAAGATGCAAGAGCCTTTTGATTTGAATCAAAAACATATATTAGATGATGATGCAAGGACAAGAAGGTCTGTTGTGATACGTGAAATGGCCGAGACTGGAGGTGATATTGTCAGGACATTACAAGAATTGCGTACAAAACTTGTAGAGCTAAAAAAGGACAGGTATTTTCATTTGTTTTAAATTCACATACTCATTATATGTTGAAGTAGTAACTTAGATGTATGCTGGGAGATCTACATTTACATTGTAGTCTGTGTGAAGGTTCTGCATAAGTTTTGTCACTAATAGGGTTCTGCAGTTGCATCCCAGGTATATTTTAAAACTCTTCACTGCACTTCAATCCTGTTTTCAATAACTAACGATACCCATTTTATATTGTGAAAATTTGATTTTCAAACGATCAAGATATTGAAGTTTGAAATATATGGAATCATGATTCTGAAGCAGCATTTGCACCTGGGAAAGATTTGTGCAATGTGGGTACCACATTTGTTCACTGACAAGCAAAAGAAACAGCAGCATCTAAAATGTGCTTAAGAACTGTTGAAAAAGTACAAAAACTGTAATTGTGGGGTTCTTTCTAACTCACTAACAGGTGACAAAACCTTGGTGCACATCTTTTTAGTCAAAGAGAAGGGCTAATAAAAAGCAATGGGAATGAAAATTTCAAGCACACATGTATTATTTACCATCAGTTTGAAGAAAATGTTGTATGCAATATAGGGATCAGACATGATTTTTCATGCATTAACATTCGCTAGGTCCCGTGGGAGGTGTTGAAAACTGAGACCGGTGGCCGTGGTTTTCAACACCTCCCAAGGGACCTGGCGAATCTTAATGTATTGAAAAATTATGTTCAATCGCTATTATTGCATAAAAACTGAAAACATTTGCTACATTTCATGTTATTTCTTGCACTATTTTGTTTCGCCTTTTCACCGATATCTCGTGAACGCAGTGTTTATTGGAGGGCCGGGCAGTACACATCTCATGATGGCAGCAATTCTGTGGCCCCGGTACGAGCATATTGAAAGTTGCGCAGCCATGCATTAACAGCGTGTGAATTGCCTTGTTAATACACGGCTTTTCGCCGGTTAATGCACGGCTGTTAATAATGTGCGGCACTGCTCTTTATGCAATAATTTTCCTTAATTATAGCGGGCCAGTTGTTCAAGTGCCTGGATGCCTCTTTAAGAACTGTGCTGAAGAAAGTGAAATGATTTCACAATAAGTGTCCAAGCAAAGGATAGTCATGGGTCCATCTTATTCATGACAACACTTCCTTTCACAGATCTGAAAATGTTAAGGTTTCCTGGCATATGAAAACGTATATGTTGTAAACCATCCACTTCACTCACTGGACCAGGGTCCTTGCAACCTTTTTTATGCCCCCGCCATTCAAAGAATGGTGGAAAGGGCATATAGTGTTACCCAGGTCCGTCAGTCTGTCTCTATCCGCATCCAAAATCGTGCTAGCAATTTGCATTTAAGTTTTCTTAATTGATCACAACTACTAAGCTTTTCATTTCATTTAAGGCTTTCATATTTGGTCAACAGCTTCCATGGGGTAAAGGCCTGTCATTACTTAGTCCTCACCCTGGCTTTGACTATTCATTTACATACCTAATGCAGGTTAGCGTTAGTAATTTGCGTTCAAGTTTTCTTAATTGTTCATAACAACTAAATCTTTTCAGTTACAACTTTCATATTTGGTTAACATCATCCTTGGGGTAAAGCTTTTCTATCACATATTCCCCACCAATCAGTTTGACCTTTTAGGTAGATTAAGAATTTGTAATTGATCATAACTTATACATATTTCCAGTTACATCTTTCAGATTTAGTCATCAGTTCGGAGATGACATTAGCAGTTTGTGTTTAAGTTTTCTAACTGATCATAATTGTTACGGCTTTTTACGCCCCTGCCATTTGAAGAATGCTGGAAAGGGCATATAGTGTTACCCCTGTCTGTCCGTCCGTCTCCGTCTGCATCCGGTGTTAGCAATTTGCATTCAAGTTTTTCAGGTAGGGGCATCCGTGTCCTAGTTATTTGCAAGGCTTAAGAAGACCCTGATCAGACTTATTCCTTAGTAATTCCCTTTTCATTGTAGTGAAAATATATTGTTTTATACCATTATTTCTCAAAATATTCCTGCAGTTACCATGTTTACCCTTATTTTTAAACAAGTCTCCAATTTATTTCTTCTTGATGTGTTAAATACTACTACTAGCTGAATGGTAAACAGTGTAGACCTGATGGAGCAATTAGCTCTGGGACTATACTGTTTTTTCAGACAAATCAGGTGGATGCTTGACCTTTACCACTTTCTGGGCAAATTTGGCAGATGACAAATTGACAAAATATCTCATTTGTTACAGAAAAAAAGGCTTTGACTCCTCAGGATACAATTTGCATGAAATGTCGAAGCCTATTAAGAAAATAAGAACAATTCAGTTGACACTCATTATCTCAAGCTCAAAGAGACCAGAATTTTAGTTTGAAATAACATAAGTTTGAGATAGAAGGAGTCGATATAAGGATTGCATTCTAAACCAATTTTGTCCTTTCTTTAGTTTGATTTGAGCATTAGTTTGAGTTATTAGTGTTTGGGATAATGGGAGTCAGCTGTATTTCAAATAGTCAGCCTTGGTGGCTCAGTTGGATGCATATCCAACGTACTCAGGAGATTGAGGATTCGACCCCTGCCAGGTTAGCTACAATCTTTTGTGGAGATTGACCATGAAATATTTTCTACTGTCTTTCTCTTCCTTCAGCTGATACAAGAAGGGCAGTTGTCAGTTCCTGGTGAATGAATGTATACAATTCTGGTTAACTGCTTAGAGGTCTAAGCCTGCTCAGTAAAAGTATGGTTAGGTAAAGTGACCATGCTAGACAAGACACCATTGGTTTGACTGGGTCATAAAACCTCAACACAAACAAACAAAAACCAGTTTTGTCGTTTCTTTAGTTTGAATTGAGCATTAGTTTGAGTTGTTCGTGTTTGGGATAATGGGAGTCAACTGTATTTCAAATTGTCGTCTGCTGAAATGTTTTAGTTTTTCGGATAATGTGTCATCTGTATTTCAAATTGTCGTCTGCTGAAATGTTTTAGTGTTTGGGATAATTGGGGTCAACTGTATTTCAAATTGTCCTCTGCTGAAATGTTTTAGTGTTTGGGATAATGGGGGTCAACTATATCTCAAATTGTCATCTGCTGAAATGTTTTAGTGTTTGGGATAATGGGGGTCAACTGTATATCAAATTGTCATCTGCTGAAATGTTTTAGTGTTTGGGATAATTGGGGTCAACTGTATTTCAAATTGTCGTCTGCTGTAATGTTTTAGTGTTTGGGATAATGGGGGTCAACTGTATTTAAAATTGTCATCTGCTGAAATGTGTTAGTGTTTTGGATAATGGGGGTCAACTGTATATCAAATTGTCATCTGCTGAAATGTTTTAGTGTTTGGGATAATGGGGGTCAGCTGTATTTCTAATTGTCATCTGTTGAAATGTAAGTCAACTCTATTACAAATTGTTGTCTGTTGAAAATTTTACCCAGCATGCTTAGCATTAAACATAGTATATATATTCCTTGTATTTCAGAATTAACATACATGACAGAATGCAGAAGATGTCCTCGGACAGGGACAGAGTATACCTAGAGGATGAGTATAACCGCCTAAATAGAGAGTGTGACAAGGTGAATGAAGAAATTGCATGTTTAGAGGAGATGCAGAAAGATCAAAAGTCAAGGAAAGGGAGCATTTTTGAGGATGATCTGGAAGAAATAGATGTTTAAGGCTTTGCACACTGTGGGCAAATTCAGCCGATGACAAATTGGAGATATTTTTCTCATTTCTCTCAGAAAATAAGACTTGACATTTCATGCAAATTGTTTCCTAAGGAGACAATTTGCCTGAATTGTCAAATCTTATTTTTCCTAGAAAATAGGTTTTAACATTTTATGCAAATTGTCTCCTGAAGAGATAATTTGCATGAATTATTAAATTCTATTTACTGGACCAAAAAAATCAATATTTTGTCTGCTGAAGTTTTAGGCTACTGTTGACTCATTATTTTTTTTTGACAATTTTTAATCAGACATTGAATTAACCCTTGTCCTGCTGAACCTGGATATACCCTGCCTTTGCAAACAGTATAGATCCAGATCAGTTGGCTTCTGAAGAAGCCAACTGATCTGGATCTGCACTGTTTGCCATTAATTATGTGACTTTATAGTCAAGTAATCTTACTGGCTGAAAATTAGAAGTGGGCGTGGCATCTTATTTATTTATCAGGACAAGAGTTAACACAGAGAGGAAAATAAATGCTCTGCATTGATATATTCAGAAACAAAGTACAATTATAACTCAGTTTTGGTTTAGTCAACAAAAGTTTGGGGAGGACTGGGTCAAGTGCAAATAGAGATGTCTTTCCGAACTCATAAACTCTTACCAAATAAGGTGGATTTAGAGTAAGTACAGAGCTTACTGTGCTTGTATGGGAAAATGCTAGTTTACTAACATGTATGTTTACTAACAGACTATCTCAAATAAACAATGCATATCTAAAAAAAAAACAACTTAAATTAGGACAGCTTCTAATCATTTATTTTTAGTTAAAATTTGAGCCCTACCTAATTGGAAAAAAAAGAATACAAAAAAAAAAAAAAAATGAAAAACCTTAAGTGGACCATCTTCGGGTTGCATATCCATGCAGTCAGTGACTGTCCATTATTCTGGAGGCCTGATAGTCCAGGCTGGGGTTTTTAACCCTTAAACTGCCAATCACAACAACTGTCGTCTGCTTTGTCATCTGCTTGTGATTTTAAAAGTCATTTTTTGCAAACAGTGTTAACCCATATCAGACTGCTCCTTTAGGAGCAGTCTGATCTGGGTCCACACTGTTTGCCTGTATGCAAAAATAAGTTTGAAAAGTTTGCAAGAATATTCAGCAGACGACATAAACAGACAACATTTTCAGATGCAGTTTTTCTTGGCGCTTTAAGGGGTAACTAATGTACCTTCAGAATATTGAGCAGGATGTACCTGGTAAGGGTTTGTCCATTTAACCACTATAGTGTGTAGACCCCAAAGATTCTGCATGTATAAATGAACAATCTTACTCCACATTAGACTACATGTCCTCAAGGTGTGTCAAGAAAATAATTCATTTCATTTCTCACTAAAAAAAAAAAAAACAATTTTGTGGCGAAATAAGAAAAATATTAATACCGTATTTACCCTAAGTATTGAGACACCATACAGTAAAACTTGTGTAAGAGAGCCACCTTCGAGACTGACTTTAAATAGCGATTGATGTGGAAAAAGTTGTCCGTCTTATAAAGGTACATGTCATGTAATTTTGCTAGCAAAATTACATGACATGTACCTTTATAAGACAACCACTTTTTCACATCAACCACTAAGGTCAATTTCAAAGGTGGCTGTCTTACACAGGTTTTACTGTATCTACTTACCATACTTATTATAAAATTTGAAATAGTCTATTCTACTTCCTGTTGATGTGTCTGAAATATTGCTGTATGTGTGGCAAGCAAACAGTTTAGACCCTGATCAGATGCCATGCTCCGAAGTGTCTGATCTAGGTCTACACTGTTTGCAACGGCCTATCTATCCCAATACTTATACTGGTTGAAAAGTCTTACCAAGAGCTACCATAAACGTCCTAAAATTTTGAACACTTTATTCCATACTTTTTTTTCCTAAATTTTGCTTTTTAATCAGTTGTGTCCTTAAATACACAGTTGAATGGCAAATAGTGTAGACCCTGATCAGACTGCTCAAGCAGTCTGATCTGGGTCTGCGCTGTTTGCATATGCCATTTTGTTAGAAACTTTAGTGTATGAAATTTTAGGATATTTACGTGAGGTTTGGTCAAATAAGCCATTAGAAGGCTATTATTTTGGAGCGACTGATATTGATATTAAATTTTTCTGACACCTTTGTTAATTTCTCCACAGAAAAATGTTAATGGATCTGACAAAAGTTGTCTCCCTTGTAAAAATTGCAGAACGTCTATAAAGTGTATAAAATCCCCTTAAAAAGGGGAGTAGACTAGTTCTGTCCGTCTCTCTGTCCCACCTGTAAGTCTTATTTTCTAACAGGATCACAAACCTTTCTAGGCAGTGCAATGGGGTTTGTGTTGAATATTCCAAGTTATTCTTATATTTAATAAATAACTTTATTTCTATACTTTAACCCTTGTCCTGCTGAACCCGGATATACCTTGTTTTGCAAACAGAGTAGATCCAGATCAGTTGGCTTCTGAAGAAGCCAACTGATCTGGATCTGCACTGTTTGCCATCAAGTATGCAAATTTATTGCAACAATGTGGAACAAGTAACCCGATTGGCTGAAAATTAAAAGTGGGCGTGGCATCTTAATTTATTCAGCAGGACAAGGGTTAATTTAAATCCAAATATGCCAATATTTTTCTTTTTTAAATGCAATGTATTTTAAATGTGCCATGTGTAATTTTAAAGGTTATACTTTTAGTTTTTCTTATCTTTCTGTGAATAATAGTTCTTTGCTATATATTGTACAGTCAACCCTCGTTATACCGACACTCGATATAACGACAAAATTCGTTATACTGAAAATTTGACTAGCACGGAAACCCTCTCACAAAAGGTGACAGTTAATCAGAAATTATGCAGGAACATTATTATTTACTTCTTCAAGCAACATATGTTTTGGATATTTGTTAGAATCGCTTCACCAGAAGGCACTTCAAATGAATACTCATGTTTTTTTGGAGGAATCAGAAAAAAATAGCATTTTTTTTTAACCCTTAAGATGCCAAATACAACAATTGTCGTCTGCTTTGTCTTCTGCCGAATATTTTAAAAGTCATTGTTGCTCCTCTAGGATCTGATCTGGGTCCACACTGTTTGCCTATATGCAAAAAGTATGTTTGAAAAGTTTGCAAGAAGATGCAGCAGATGACATAAACAGACGACATTTTCAGATGCAGGTTTTCTTGGCGCTTTAAGGGGTAATTAAAATATTGACTTACCTAGAGCTGTAGCAAAAAAGTGTACCTCTAAATGTAATATGTGTTGTACACAGACTGACATACACAAGAATCATTAGTGCAGGTTTTAAATTTTGTTGCATCTATGTAATTATTAATTTTTAAGTTTTGACTCCTATTTCAAAGAAACTAGGATGAAAAGTGCAGTCATTATTGTGTTTTTATCTGTATTTTCACATTTAATAGTATATTTATAGATTTTTATATGCAGAGAATATTTTTAGATTGTTGGAAAGCTTTGAGCTTGTTAGCGTTATATATTTGAGATCCACCTCACAAAAAGAAAAAAGGGTCACCTGCATCTGAAAATGTCATCTGTTTATGTCGTCTGCTGAATATTCTTGCAAACTTTTCAAACCTATTTTTGCATACAGGCAAACAGTGTGGACCCTGATCAGACTGCTCCAGTCTGATCTGGGTCCACACTGTTTGCAAAAATGACTTAAAATCACAAGCAGATGCCAAAGCAGACGACAATTGTTGTGATTGGCAGTTTAAGGGTTAAGGAGTATTTGATGATAATACTGGGATAATTTTTCTTATTTCTTCATAAACATGTCAGGAGTACTCGTTAGTAGCACTTTGTCAAGTTGCTTCTAATGAGATCCCACACTATACGTTTTTTATGGAGAAATTGAGAAAATTATCCCAGAAGTATCATCAATTACTAGCCTGCATACCCCCAGTCTGTTCTTGACTGCTATTTACCTGGAAACTGTGGAATCTATTGGAAAAAAACAAAGGCTCTGATTGGTCTGTATAGAAGTACAGGCTTGTCTGGGTCATATGGCGAGGTCCCTTACTGTGTGATATGGTTCACGTTTATTACTAGTACACCACCTCTTTATAACACTACTGTTAGGGTCCATAGCATAGCTAACCATGTTAGTTAAATGTGTTATATCCAAACAAAAATGAATAGATTATATTGAAAAATGACCATTTATGGTCATTTTTCAATATAATCTATTCATTTTTTGGATTCATCTTTGAACCGTGTTATATCCAAAATCTTGCTATAACGAACCGTGTTATAGAGGTTGTAGTGTAGTTTGTTACCAAGTATGTACCTGAAAATTAATTTTGTGATCAAAATGGGTCTGAATTCAGCAATTTCTACTGTAATATCATCTTCTTACATTTATATTTCTCAAAATACACTTATTACTTTGAATGTTTCAGCTGCTGGACTTTTTCATGAAATAAAGCTGCAACATTTATGCCATCCAGTATGACCACCAATACGAAGTGTTTTTTTAAATAAAATGTTACTCCAGTTTAGAGCAAATGTCACATTGGAACCATCAAAGGTAACACGGTCAAAATGCAATAATTTTTAATCTTTGGAGACACATGTACATGCATATTTTTTTTTTTATTTTGTAATTGACAAAGTTTTTATGATGTGATTTAAAATTCATTTGCATATAAAAAAAAGTGCAGAAATTCCAAATATTTTAATTTTTGCTTTTAAACCTCTAAATGTCAAGCAACATTGCAGTGGACGACATTCTAATTTTTAGAATTCTTTTTCAGAGAAAAATGAGATTTGACATTTCATGTGAATGGTCTTCTAGGCTGATTATTTGCCTGAAATATCAAACCTTATTTTCTGAAAAATAATAAAAAAAAATGTGTTGTTCACCGCAGTTGTGATTGGTACTTTAAGTATTAACATTTTGTGAAAGAGGATCTTGATAAAATTCTTCAGTTCCTTTCTACATTATAGCAATTTTAAAGTATCTGCATCAATGCAAAATATTTAAATTTAAATGAAATATGTTGTGACAACCACTGCATTGATTTTCTACACATGCAATGTTTTTGGAAAGACTAGAGTTAGTGGAGTGTATTCCATTTCTCATTTTTTTAGCATGTGCACTTTTATGAACTGTTGTACTGTTGAAATTTTAACAATATAAGACTAGCTACAAAATAATACAAGGTATGTTTGTAGTGTTATGCGTTTGATACCTAAAAAAATCTGTACATCTTAACAGATCAGTTTCCAGGTCAAGTCTAAATTTTTAGTTACAGGTACATTTTATAATACTCTGTTGATGGGGAGAAGTTGTTTACACATATATGGCTAATGTTATTTCACGTTATTTTTTAGCTCACTTGAGACAAAGGCTCAGGATGAACTATTGTAATCACTTGCTGTCCATCGCCCGTCCAGCTTTGAACCACTTCTCCTCTGAAACCCCTGGGCCAATTTTCTTCAAGCTTCATGTCAAGCGTTCTGTTAAAGGGGGATTAAAAATTGTACAAATGGTCATGGTTCTTTAATTAAAATGGCCGCCATGCCCATATATGTTAAGACCTTTTAAAAAATCTTCTTCTCCCGAACCAAGACAGCTTTGAGGCTGTATCTTGGTATATAGTATCGGGGACTCAAGGTTTTCTAAGATTGTTCAAATGATGATCGTAGGTTGATCTTTGTCCTTTTTTTATGGCAAGGTCAAATTTGTGTTCCTATACATTTGTATGGGGAAAATTTTAAAAAAATTTTCTCTATGTATTAAAGACTGAAACTTACAAAATATGATTAAAGTAGTAAAATTTTGCAGTTACTATCAAAACTTTGTCCCCCTGGGGGTTATCTGCCCTGGACTATTGTGTAGTCATTAAAAACCTTTTCTGAAACTGTTTGACAGATTTTCACCAGATTTCACATGAAGCCTATTGTTGAAGTGATATTGACTATTTATTCAAATGGTTCAACACTATTGAACAAGATATATATGGTAAAAAAATCTTCTACAGAACCGAAAAAGCTTTTATGCTTAATCTTGGTATAGAGCATCAATGACTCAAGGTCTACGAAGTTTGTTCAAATGATGACCCTAGGTTGACTTGACCTTTTTACGGCAAGGTCAAATTTGCCTCCCCATATATTTGTATGGGAAAAATGTTGAAAAATCATTTTCTTAAAATGTATTAAAGACTAATGGCTGAAACTTACAAAGTAGTAAAACTTTTTAATTACAATCAAAATTTTGCTCCCTGTGGGGTTATCTGCCCTTGCCCTAGAGCTAAATATATATATATATATATATATATATATATATATATATATATATATATATATATATATATATATATATATATATGTGTAATATTTAAGTTTTCTTCTCTGAAACAGCTTGACCAATTTGCACATGGGACCTCCTGTGGAAGGAATGTTAACAATTTGTTCAAATGGTTCTCTTCTGTTGAACAAGACGGCCACCATGCCCGTATGTGGTTAAAAAAAAACAACTTAATTTGTTTGTGTTGAGGTTTTACGGCCCAGTCAACCCAATGGGGTCATGTCGAGCGCGGTCAGTTTACCTAACCACACATTTACTGGGCAGGCTTAGTCCTCTAAGCGGTTAACCAGTATTGTGCACATTCTTTCACCAGAAACTGACAACTGCCCTTCTTGAATCAGCGGAAGGGAGAGAATGACCGTAGAAAATATTTCATGATCAGTCTCCACGAAAGAATGTTGCCGACCTCGGCGGGGGTTGAACCCGCAACCTGGTCTCCAGTCGGACGGTGCATCGAATTGAGCCACCGAACACTTAAAACCTTCTTCTCCACAACCAAAAAAGCTTTGAGGCTGAATCTTGGTATATAGCATCAGGGACTCAAGATCTACCAGGTTTATTAAGATATTTGACCTACACTGTTTGTCACTCATCCAGCAATTTTTCAAAACTTCAGTAGGCAGTAAAATGAGCTTGTTCAAATTTTAGGACAAGTATGGTAAGGAGTTACAGTGTCTGAATATTTTGGATATAGTATAACATACTAGTTTTATATACTTTATCAAAATTATCTATTTCTTACAAAATGATATTATGAATGATGCACAACATGTGAAAAGGGCCTTTATATGAAGAAAACTGCTAAGACCCTGACCAACCTGCTCATTTGCTGTCTGATTAGAGCCTGTGCTGGCTGCTTACACACATCTGCAGTCTGATTAGAACGTTTACTGTCCACTTACACACCAGTCTGATTATAGCCTTTGCTGTCCACTTACACACATTCAGTCTGATTGGAGCCTTTGCTGTCTGCTTAAACACATTCAGTCTGATTAGAGCCTTTGCTGTCCACTAACAGTCTGATTAGAGCCTTTGCTGCCCACTTACATTCAGTCTGATTAGAGCCTTTGCTGTTTACACACATTCTGTCTGATTAGAGCCTTTGCTGTCTACTTACGCACATTCAGTCTGATTAGAGCTTTTGCTTTCTGCTTTCACACATTCAGCCTGATAAGTGCCTTTGCTGTCTTACACACATTCAGTCTGATTAGAGCCTTTGCTGTCCGCTTACACACATTCAGGCTATTTACACACATTCAGTCTGCTAAGACCTTTGCTGTCCACTTACATTTGGTCTGATTAGAGCCTTTGCTGTCCACGTGATTTACACACATTCAGTCTGATTAGAGCCTTTGCTGTTGGCTTACACACATTCACATTTTGATTAGAGCCTTTGCTGTTGGTTTACAATCACTGGATACTGTAGAACAAGGAACAAAGCAGGCCCTAATCAGAGTGCACAGATGAGCAGTCTGTCCTGTGTATGGCATACAGTCCCTTTTCACATAATATACATCAAATAGTGCATTCTCTTAAAGAGACTAGAATTTTAATGCTTTGCACTCTGGGTTAATTTGTCAGATCATGTGTTTTCCTCATTTTTCCTAGAAAACAGGATGACAGGTCATGCAATGGAGACAATTTGCTTGAAATATCAAAACCTGTTTTCTGGGAAAAAAATACCATTCATTTGTTGTCTGCTGAATTGCCCAGAGAGTGGTTAAGGTTAAACTGCAGACCCCTCCGAATTAAAATGTCACATCTGCATAGACCGTATCAGCTTACACATATACTGCAGCCCTAGTGTTTTAACTGTAGCAGTACGAGTCTTCGGATTTTTGTTTATTTGGAAGGGCCTTTGGTTACCTGTTCATGTAGCATCTTGCATTTTATTTTTATATCCTGCTCAATTTTAATATTTTTGTTTTTGTTTGAAAATAGAGCTTGGAGTTTCTGTCATCTCTCTCTGGTCACTCACTTGATCTTTCTCTTTTTGAGGCATTTCAAATGAATAACCAAGCTTATTGTTTAGGGAAATTTTCAAACCTTTTTCATAAATTTTAATTCAAGAGGCCACAGGTAATTATATATGCCACAGTGTGTGAAAATGTTTTGTTGGACATGTGTGCCTAAAGAAGACTTAATTGAGGACTTAACACTTACCAGGCTATGGGCAGATTCAGCAAAAGGACAAACTCATGATATTTTTCTTATTTTTTCCTAGAAAATAGGATCCAACACATCAAGACAATTTGCATGAAGTGTCAAATCCTATTTTCTAGGAAATATAAGTAAAATATTTCAAATGTCTGCTGAAATTTTTACCCAGCATGCAGTGTTAAGATCACTGCACATTCAGTCTGATCTGTCTGCCTGAAGAAATGTGGGATCTTTGAATACAGTCGAACCTCGTTATCTCGAATTACATGTATAAGGGACTCACTGAAACACTTCGTGATATCCGTACCTCAACATATCAGAGTTGAGAGTGAGCAAAATAATAAATTGAACAACCACATTTAACAAATGAATATGTAATTTGACTCCTCCTGAAGTTAGAAATATATATATAAAATAATGTGGAAAAGAGGAGAAATTGCTCCTTAGGAGAAATTGCTCCTTTTCCACATTATTTTGTTACCTGTTGTCATAGTTTCATGTTAAAACAGGGACCAGATTTTCACTTCGAGATAAGCGGTAATTTGAAATAAGCGAGTTCGAGATGACGAGGTTCGACTGTATTTAGAGTGCTCAGCAAATACTGATCAGACTGTGCAGTTATGCAGGCTCTTTTTGAGTCTTTGATGGGCACTGGTTCAAAGGTACATTTTATTTTCACCTTTGGGCTCATCATAGCTACAGATAAGAGGGGGTATCCACATATTTTTCTTATTTCTCCACAAAAACATATGTTGTGGGTACTCATTAAAAGCACCTCACTGAGGCGCTTCTAATGAGTACCCACATGTTTTCGCGGAGAAATAAGAAAGATATCAGCATTTTTTGGATGAAAAAAGTGTTGTTGCTATGGGCTCATGTGGACTTACTGTTAACACTATTTACACATTAGCAATATTTCTTCTAATGTAGGGTGACATTTCATCATCTCCATTTGAAAAGTTTAGCCCTATTTTCTTGTAAAAATATTTGTCTGCTGATTTTTAATGCTTAGCACTCTGAGTAAAATTTTCAGCAGATGACGTATTGAAATATTTTTCTTATTTTTCCCAGAAAATGGGTTTTGATATTTCATGCAAACTGACTCCAGTGGAGACAGTTTGCATGAAATGTCAATCCTGTTTTCTGGGAAGAATAAGAAAAATATCAATTTGTCATCTGCTGAATTAGCCCAAAGAGTGTTAAGGGTTAAGCAGGCTGAAAGCAAACAGAATTGCAAGTATTGGCAAAAATATGTACTTTCTCATGGACCATTTTCAGAAATTGGTATTCTGATCACCACCTACGAAGACGAATACATTTTCAGAATAGACACCCATTTCAACTGCATTAACCTTTAGCATTTGAGGCCAGCTCAAGTAGATAACAAGTTGATGTTCTTATTTTTCTCAAAAAATAGGGCAGATATTTCATGCATATTTCCTCTTTTTTTGACAATTTATTCGAATGTCCTCTGTTTCCTGGGAAAAATCCAGAATGTCCATTTGCAGAAATTTTCATCTATCTTGTTAAGTATAATTTTCAGTTTGTGTGTGTTGAGGTTTTACAGCCCAATGGGGTCATGTCGTGCAGTCAGTTTACCTAACCATACTTTACTGGGCAGGCTTAGTCCTCTTAAGCGGTTAACCAGTATTGTGCACATTCTTTTGCCAGAAACTGACAACTGCCCTTCTTGAATCAGCAGAAGGGTGAGAATGATCATAGAAAACGTTTCATGATCAAATCTCCACGAAAGAAGTTGCAGACCCGGCAGGGGTCAACCCTGCAACCTCCTGAAAACAAGTAAGATGCACATCCAACTGAGCCACCAAGGCCAGGATCACTGAGGCCAGCATCACTTTCAGTAGTTTGTCAACTACTTGGATAATACTTGAACAATACCAAACTACCAGTCAAAAAAATTTTTTTTTTTTTTTTTTGCAAAACCTGTGCTTATGAAATGTTGGGCTTATATTGCAATTCCCATCAATGCATTCTTTTATCACCTTTCTTCCAAACTGCCAACACCATTTGTAGCTTTACGGTGAAGATTAGGACTGTCCGTTTAAATTGTACTTTTGTCCCAGGCCGTGTCATACATGAAGGACTTATGGCTGTGATAATGTATGTTTTCTTTACTGTCCAGTTGTAGGATAACCAAGCAGTCACTAGCAGCATACAGGATGGTCTTTACTGTTGTTTACTTATTTTTTCTTGGCACAGTAGAAATGACAACTGGTTCAGTGCTTTGGGTATTTTTTCCCCCCATAAAAATAGGGTTTGTAATTTTATTGCAAAACATATCCTATGGAGACAATTTGCATGAAATGACAAACCCTATTTTCTGAAAAAAAAAAAAAAAAAAAAAAAAAAACAACAAAAAACAAGGAACATTAAAACTTCTTTGGCCCTAAAAGTGCCATTTAGAGTTATAACAAATATTATTTAGCCTTATTTTCTAAGACATACAATACATGTACATAGTCAGCTGCTATTGTGATTGTGTAAGGGTTAAAAGGATCATTCTAGCTTGCAGAATAGAAGTGACCATTGAATATAAATGAGTGGTGTATAAATAGGTCATTTCTGTGGGGAAGGTTTTTTTTGCCTTTACTTATATATTCTATGTTATGGTGTGCTATGTTATGATATTAAATAATTCTATATTAACATTTTCATGTTATAGATGTTACATATAATACATGTTGAACACAAGATATTCTTGTTATTCATTTTCTCTCCATCAGAAGGTACTGAACACCTTAACCCTTGTCCTGCTGAATAAATTAAGATAGCATGCCCACTTCTAATTTTCAGCCAATCAGATTACTTGATTTGGATTATTGCTATAAATTCACATACTTAATGGCAAATAGTGCAGATCCAGATCAGTTGGCTTCTTCAACTGATCTGGGCCTACACTGTTTGCAAAGGCAGGGTATATCCGGGTTCAGCAGGACAAAGGTTAATTTATAAAATATGACAAATCAAAACTTTTTTTTTTCCAACAGAACTACTGCATTCCAGTGATACGGTATCATAATTAACCTAGATTATACAACTCGATTAGGGTCTGAACTGTTTGCCATTCAGTTAGCTCTTTTTGTGTCACTTGCATAGCATGGCAGACACACAGCGATCATGTTGCCCGTCCGCATCATCGTTGGCAGCGTTCTCGTCACACTTTTCGTTTCTGCTTATACTTTGAAGGGATCGACTGATTTCATTCAAACTTTGCAGAAGTTTGTATCATTGTAAAATACAGGTCAAGTTTGATATTGGTAATTGTTTGCAAAATTTTGGTAGAGTTATGGTCCTTTTTCGACTTGGTTTTTGTTGGGGTGTTGATATTAGTTTCCGCTCGATAACTTTTGCAGAGATGCACCGATATTGAAAGTGCAGGATATATCATTCATTGTAAAATACAGGCCAAGTTTGATATTGGTAATCATCCACAAAATTTTGGCCTTTTTTTGACTTAAGTTTTTGTTGTTGTGTTGATACTGGTTTCTGGGGGTGGTCAGGTGGTGCGAAGGTGGCATGTATCTTGCATCACTTGGGCGTCCAACTGATACTGGCTTACAGTTGGGCAAGGCCTGCTATCCTTGTAGCAGGTAAGGGTCGAGGGGGAATGTTTTTATGCCCCCGCATCAAATGATGCCAGGGGCAGATAGTTTTCTGGTTTTCCGTATGTGTGTACGAATGTACGTCCGTCTGTACGAATGTGTGTACGTACGTAGGTGATCCTGTTAGACTCAGGTTAAGGTATTTGTACCAGGTAGAACTTGAACTTTTAACAGCTCATATTTTCCAAACCATCTGATACATTTGACTCATATTTGGTTTGATGATATAGGTCCAAAGTTTTATTCAGCAATACCCCCACCCATGCCTATGACCTAAAGGTCAAGGTCATGGACTTAGAAATTTTTAATGTTAAAGACTCAGGTTAAGGTATTTGTACCAGGTAGAACCTGAACTTTTATGATTTATTTGGTTCATATTTGTTATGATGTCACATACAGGCTCCAGTGATATTCAGGAATACACTCGTCCATGCCTATGACCTCAAGGTCAAGGTCACAGACTTGGAAATTTTTTGTATTAAAGTTTTTAAAGAGCTCATATTTTCCAAACCATAGATGGATTTGCTTTATATTTGTTATGATGATAGATATAGGTCCAAAAGTTTATTCGACAATACCCCCCATGCTTATGACTTCAAGATCAAGGTCACAGACTTAGAAATTTTTAATGCCAATGTTTTTAAGAGTTCATATTTTCCAAACCATACAATGGATTGGGTTTATATTTGATATGACGATAGATACAGGTTCAAAGTGATATCAGTAATACCCCCACCCATGCCTCAAGGTCAAGGTCACACACATAGAAATTTTAAATTTAAAGAATGTTTAGAGCTCACATTTTCCAAACCATATAATGGATTTGCTTCATATTTGGTAGGATGATAGTTACAGGTCCAAAATTTTATTCAGGCATACCCAAGACCCTGACCTCAAGGTCAAGGTCACAGACTTAGATGTTCAAGTTTTCAAGAGCTTATATTTTCCAAACCATACAATGGATTTGCTTCATATTTTGTTTGATGACAGATACAGGTCAAAGGTTTTATTCAGCAATACCTGCATCCATGCCTATGATCTCAAAGTCAAGGTCATAGACTTACAAAATTTTGATTGTAAACATTTTAAAAGCTCATATTTTCCAAACCATATGATGGATTTAGTTCATATTTGGTATGATGATAGATACAGGTTCAGAGTTCTATTCAGTGATACCCTGGCCCATGCCCATGACCTAAGGGTCAAGGTCACAGGCTTATTTTAAAAACATTTGGTGTATTTGATTCATATCAACGGGGGCTTCCGTGTCATATTGACACTTTACTAGTTATTTCTTAACTTTCATTCCTGTTCCTTTTTCTTCCCTGTCCCTCTCTTTCATCTCTTCTACTATCTCTTTTCTCCCTTTCTCTGGGAGACGACACAAAATGACCTACAAGGGTTGACTTGTCGTTAAACCCCAACACAATGATAACGATATTGGTTTCTGCCCTATTACTTTTGCAGGGATGCATCTATTACATTGGAAGTTTGCAGAAGGATATACCATTATAAAATACTGGTCAAGTTTGATATTTGTAATCATCCGCAAATTTTGGCAGAGTTAAGGCTCTTTTTTGACTTAGTTTTTGTTGTTGTATTGATATTGGTTTCCGCTCTATATCTTCTGCAGGGATGTGTTGATTTCACTGGAAATTTGCAGAATATATCATTGTAAAATACAGGTCAATTTCGATATTTGGTAATCATCCACAAAATTTTGGCCAAGTTATGGCCCTTTTTCGACTTAGTTTTTCTTGTTGGGGTAAAATATAAGGTAAAAATATTGTTTCCCATCTACAACTTTTGGAAGGATGCATTGATTTCATTCTAAGTTTGCAGAATGGTATATCATTACAGCATAGAGGTCAAGTTTGATTTTGGTTATCATCCAAAGAATTTCGGTCTTATTATAGCTCTTTATTTACTTAACAGAATTTAAACAAAGTAGGGAGGGGTTACCTTTTAGGATTGGAGCAATAATAAGGACAAATACAGTGCTTTTTTTCATATGAAATGGTAGGCACTTTAAGTGGGTGACACATCCAATTCTGGGAATTCTAGTTAGGTAAATCACCAGTAGTAAAATGGAGTTTTAGTGCAAGTGCAGTAGGAAGTTAACCCATTAAAGACTGAATAAACTCTCCCACTCTATATATTGGAAGAGTCCATTTTTGATTTTAGGTATGTCAGGCAGTATGATATATTCATAGAGAAAGATGGTTGAAAAATTTGTTAAAAATGGATACCCAGATCAGACGCTGCTTTCTGTGGTGTCTGATCTGGGTCTGCACTGTTTGCCCTCTTAGCAAACAGTGTGGATCCAGATCAGTTAGAAGCCAACTGATCTGGATCTGCACTGTTTGCCATTAAGTGCATGAATTTATATCAACAATCTGGATCAAGTAATCTGATTGGCTGGAACTTAAAAATGGGCATGGCATCTTAATTTATTCAGCATGACAAGGGTTAAGACCTATAAAGACAATAACTAACATAGACTATAATATTTATTCCCAAATATATTTCACTGATGAATTACAACTACATGTACACAGAAACCTTTCTATAACATGGTTTTGGATATAACAGTTTAAAGATAGAACCCAAAACTGTTGTATCTAAGCAAAAATGTATAGAATATGAAAAAAATGACCATTTATGGTCTGTTTAGCTATCATGTTTTTTTTTGTGTTTTGGCTCCCAGCAATATAGCTAGCATGGTTTCTGCTTTTGATCCCGGCAACAGTGTTATTAAGAGGGCTGCAAGACTGTTATAAAGTCTTTAGGCTGTGGTGTACATCCAAACACTGACAGGCGGCCAGCTGTGAGAATGACATTTTTCCATGTGTGAATGGCAAATGTCCAGGTGGGTCAGAATACTCCCAGTTACTGTTGGCACATTCAGTATACAGACCCTGTAGAAAAGACATTTGCAGAAAAGATCCTGATCAGACAGCAAGCACTGCTGGTGGGCCTTGATCATGGCTGTTTGCATATGTGTGAGAAACAATTTCACTATACTAGACCTCATATGAGTTCTTTAAGTGTTGATATTATATACTCTGTACGATTTTTGTAACAAGAGTGAAAGCCATATCAAGCAAAAACGAGGCTCAATTCTTTAACCTTTTAAGTCTTGTCACAAAAATAAATACTTCGAGTAAATTAGGTGTGTATCGGTACCCTATGTTCTAAGCATTGGTGAAAACCCAAGTTGTGGTGCACTGTTCCATCTGATGTTCTGGACAGTGAAACCTGTGTAAGAGAGCCACCTTTAAGACTGACTTTAAATAGCGGCTGATGTGGAAAAGGTGTCCGTCTTATGAAGGTACATATCATGTAATTTTGCTAGCAAAATTACATGACATGTACCTTTATAAGACAGCCACCTTTCCACATCAACCACTTAAGTCAATCTCAAAGATGGCTTTCTTACACAGGTTTCACTGTAGAATCCATATTTACCCTATGTATCTGGACAACAGACTTCAGCAAAGAGTTGATCCAGATCAGATACTGCAGAATATGGTCTCTGATCAGAATGTACACTATTTGTCATTTATCCAACAGTTTTTAAACATATCAACAGGTAGATTTGTTCAAATTTTAGGGCCAGTATGTAAGGAGTTAAGATGTCCAAATAATTATAGAGGTAATACAGCATTGGTATCAAACAACTAGCAGCAAATTTTCCATCTTGACCAAAATAAAATGGGGATTTACTTGCAGCCAAAATAAAAAGATAGTTGTTGGTTTCAAGCAAAGTTTAATGACAACCAGATCAATATTGAAGAAGAAAAAAGAAACCTTCTTTTTCTTTAGATTTTCAGATTGTTTTATAAAAAAATATCAATTTTAAATTGCTGTTCAAAGTTAAAAAAAAATTAATAATACATTTATCGGACCAATTTTCACTAAAAATTTCATACATTTAAAATAAAACAGACCTCTTGGCAAGTCGATATTTTGATAAATATTTTTCTTATTTCTTCACACAAAAAAAATCTTACAAGATTTTGCAAGAGATTTTTCATGGAGAAGTAGTAAATATAAGAACCCTCCAATCAGAAAAAGCCTTGAATAGTTGGACATGTATCTCCACCTTTTAGGGCCTAACATTAAGGGCCTAACATTAACCCTTGTCTTGCTGAACCCAGATATATCCTGCCTTTGCAAACAGTGTAGATCCAGATCAGTTGGCTTCTGAAGAAGCCAACTGATCTGGATCTGCACTGTTTGCCATTAAGTATGTGAATATATAGCAATAATCTGGATCTAATAATCTGACTGGCTGAAAATTAGAAGTAGGTTGGCATCTTAATTTATTCAGCAGGACAAGGGTTAACAATTAGTATAGAAACTGATCAGACTGCAAAGGCTAACAAGATATGTGCAGGCTGAGCAAATTCTACGCCAGTCATATGACACAAGATTGGCTTCTTCTATATGGAGGAGGCACAGCATTTCCAACAAGGATACATGTGCACCCAGTGAAGACTTGGTAAGCCTGTGCATCTGGAACTGCACAGGCTGATCAGTCTTCGCTGTCTGCCGGACAATGCTTTGGCTCCTTGGCTACCCACAGAGTGCCCTCCCTGCAAAGACTGATCAGATTGCGCAGGCTGATCTTTTGATTGTGTTGGGGTTTAACGACACGTCAACCCTTGTGGGTCATTTTGTGTCGTCTCCCAGAGAAAGGGAGAAGAATGATAGAAGAGATAGTCGAAGAGATGAAAGAGAGGAACAGGGAAGAAAGAGGAACAGGAATGAAAGTGAAGAAACAGAAGAAATAAAAACATTCCCCCTCAACCCTTACCTGCTACAAGGATAGCAGGCCTTGCCCAACTGTAAGCCAATATCAGTTGGACGCCCCGGTGACATAAGATACATGACACCTTCGCACCACCCGACCAAGCGCAGGCTGATCTGAGCCAATGCCAGGCACACATACAATCTTGTAGGAAACGCTGTGCTCCAGTTCATTTATCAAAATACTCGGCTTACCGAGTCCTGAACTAAGGACTACCGTACTAACCATAAGTATTGGGACACCTTATCTACTTACCAGACTTCTCATAAAATTTGAAATAGTTCATTCTACTATCTGTTGATGTGTCTAAAATATTACTGTATGTATGGCAAACAGTGTAGACCCAGATCAGATGCTACATTCTGCGGCATCTGATCAGGGTCTACACTGTTTGCAAAGGCCTATATGTCCCAATACTTAGGGTTATTACTGTATTCCATTTTTGAACAGGTGAGACAGTGATGCCTAACATCCATAATTCTTAACCCTTAAAAAGTGCTAATCACAACTGCAGCAGATGACACTTTGAAATACATATATATTAATTTTTCAGAGAAAATAAGGTTTGACATTTCTAGAAGATGATTCACATGAAATGTGAAGCCTTGTTTTCTCTATAAAATTTAATTTTTCAGTGAAAATAAGGTTTGACATTTCTAGAAGATGATTCAGATGAAATGTGAAGCCTTGTTTTCTCTATAAAATAGCATTATCAAATTTATGTCTGCTATAAATTAGCTTAGTGGTTAGCGTGTATTAACCTCAGTAATGTTTTTGTATGTATTTATATTTAGACAGGCAACGCAGTGGTTAGACCATTTGCCTGTGGTGCTTGAGTTTATGTGTCTGAACCTGAATCAGGCTCGAACTACCATGTCTAGAACCAATTTGCATGGTCACAAAAATGTGAGCCATGCAAGTTCAACTGTAATTTGTTTTTGTTTTTATCACCACATCCACAGGTATTTTAATTTTTGCCTTTCCTATCATGTGCTTTTTACCCCTCCCACCTGTTCAAAAATGCAGCCAGTTCAACTAATTAAAACCCAGTCCCCTCTATTAAACTGGCGGGTTATTCAGAGCTAGAGGGGACTGCAGGGAGTTTAAACGGCGCTTATTTCCTTTTCTCCGAGGTAGGTGCTGTGGTGAGAGTGGCTCTGAGTCGGACCCTTCGCTGTTGTTCTCCTTCTCTTCAGCTGCACCTGCAAAATATGTTAATGCTCTGGGTGAAATTTTCCGCAGACGACATTTTGAAATATTTTTACTTTTCCTAGAAAACAGGATTTAACCTCTTATGCAAATTGTCTCCAAAGACAAATCCTGTTTTCTGGGGAAAAAAAAAGGAAAGAAAATTATCAATTTGTCGTCTGCTGAATTTGCCTAGAGATATGTAAAAGTTAAACTGATGTAATGTGTTACTGCTCAACTTTTATTCCCCTGCTGGAAAGAAATGACCTGTGTCATGTAGAAACCTGTTTTCAGACAATATGCGAAAGTAGTCTGTGTAACCTCATCATGGTCTTTGCTACTGATATTCTGTAGGCTGTGTAATCTCATTATGGTCTTTGCTACTGATATTCTGTAGGCTGTGTAATCTCATTATGGTCTTTGCTATCAATATTCTGTAGGCTGTGTAATCTCATTATGGTCTTTGCTATTGATATTCTGTTGGCTGTGTAATCTCATTATGGTCTTTGCTATTGATATTCTGTTGGCTGTGTAATCTCATTATGGTCTTTGCTACTGATATTCTGTAGGCTGTGTAATCTCATTATGGTCTTTGCTATTGATATTCTGTAGTATCATAACTCCAAATAAGAGGGGGAATCCACAACATATGTTTTCACACAAAAAATAAGAAAATATCAGTACTTTCGACTGAAAAAGTGCCTTATCTGAAAATCTTGAGACTATGCTAACAAAGGTCCAGAACAGATGTGCAACCTCATTATGGTCTTTGCTATCCATATTCTACAGTATCCAATAATTCTTTAAGTGACTGGTGATGACCCTGACCAGAGACCATAAATGTGCATAAATGTGGTAGGAAACGCTGTGCCCCAGTTCATTTATCAAAATACTCAGCTTACCTAGTCCTGAAATAATCTGGGATTGTTTGAAGAGGCTCTGAAAAGGCATTTACCAATGTGGGTCTCAGATGAATGACACTATATTAACACATTATAGACTGAATAGACTCTCCAATACTATATATTGGAAGAGTCCAATTTCAATTTTAGGTACTTCAGGCTATGAGATTTAGATACTCCTAGAGGAAAATGGCTAAACCAAGTGCAAACAGTGGAGACCCTGATAAAATGCTGCATTCTGCGGTGTCTGATCTGGGTTGGCACTGTTTGCCAATAGCCCTTTTAGGGGTGTCCAAACTACAATGGGTTAAATATACACTAAACAGTCAGACTGACAGGAATGAGCAGAGTAAACCCAGGTCAAACTGCACTAAAGCAGGCATGACAGAAATCCAACCTTTTTAGGGCCTCTCTGTATGTATATGGCATAAAGATGTGACTCATATGTAAATGGTACTGTGAAGCTCTTTTCAACAATATTTTAGAAGCGATGTCTAAATGCCTTAAAATGTAACCTATTTACTCTAAACATTTGGGACACATTAATTTCTTACATTAATTTCAACAAGTCCATTATACTTGCTCTTAACCCTTGTCCTGCTGAATCCAGATATGTCCTGCCTTTGCGAACAGTGTACATCCAGATCAGTTGGCTTCTGAAGAATTTGTAACAATAACCTGAACCAAGTAATATTAATCTGACTGGCTTACAATTAGAAGTGGGTGTGGCCTCTTAATTTATTCAGCATGACAAGGTTTAATGACTTGTCAACCCTTTTGGGTCATTTTATGTCGTCTCACAGAGGAACGGAATATGAGGACAGAAGATTTAGTAGATAAGAGAAAAGAGAGAACTACAGGAGGAAATCAAATGACAATGCACAAACAACAGAATACATGTAGTAACAGGCCCTCTTTTAGCCACCTGCTGCAACAATAGCTGGCCCTTACCACCCACCACCTTACCATTCAAATGATTGATTGTATTGGGGTTTAATGACACATCAACCCTTGTGTGTCATTTTGTGTCTTTTGTTTGTGTTGAGGTTTTACAGCCCAGTCAACCTAATGGGGTCATGTTGAGCGCTGTCAGTTTACCTAACCACAAGTTTACTGGGCAGGCTTAGTCCTCTAAGCAGTTAACCAGTATTGTGCACATTCTTTCGCCAGAAACTGACAACTGCCCTTCTTGAATCAGCGGAAGGGAGAGAATGACTGTAGAAAATATTTCATGATCAATCTCCACGAAAGAATGTTGCTGACCTCGGCGGGGGTTGAACCCGCAACCTCCTGGTCTCCAGTTGGACCCAGTGAAGCTTCTGATCAGACTGCATGATCACACAGGCTGATCTAAATCTTCGCAGGGCGCTCATGTCCGAAGGTATGTTTTCTAACCACATGACTAAAATGTTTTATCTTGAGCACCAAGCCTCCATACATGTACTGGAACACATGCCAGAACAACAAAAATAATTCTACTTCTAGTTGTTAGTGCAGTGTAACAGGTTAAGAAACAACAAGCATTCATGTGAAAACCAAGCAAAACTGGGTGATATTCTGCCTTATGTCATATATGTATGCCATAAAAACCCTATAAATATTGTGACACTGTAGTTATTCCTAAAATCTAACTACATATACCGTATTTATCCTAAGCATAATGACACATTATCAATTTTCCATACTTATTCTTTTTATTTGGGTTTTATGGCCCTTTCAAGGATATTTCACTTATATCAAGCCTATCGTTCATCAAAGGTGGGTGAAAACCGGAGAATCCGGGGAAAAACCCCCTGACCATCCGTAAGCAGAACTTGGCTTTCCCCTCAATACTTATTCTAAATTTTGATCAAGTCCATGCTGGATGAGTGGCAAACAGTGTAGACCCAGATCAGATGCCACATGATGTGGCATCTGATCAGGGTCTACACTGTTTGCTCAGGTTGTATGTCCAAATACTTAGGGTAAATACAGTATTTTCTTTTTAAATACAGTTGTGGTGATAGGTCTAAAGAGGTGCTGTCTGAAGGCAAAACAGTGCAGATCCTGCTCAAACTGCTCCATTGATCTGGGTCTATATTGTTTGCCCAAGCATGCCTGTCCGAAACTTAGGATAAACAGGATATATGCATACTGTGAAATGAGGCTACATAGTAGTCTGTGAATCTGTCAGTTTAATTGATGCTTTCATTGTCCAGTGCCTCAGCCCCCCCCCCCCCCCCAACACACACCCCCCTCCCCCCACCCACCCCCCTACATGAGCAGTAGTACCAAACAGTGAAGGCCTCAATCAGATTAAGGGGAAACTCAAAGGATATAATTCTGAAATAAAAATATCTACCTCCTTTTGCACCAGGGCTTCAAGTAAAGGAAAACATCTGGAGCAAATCCTTTCCTTTAAGAGCAAACCCCATTATTTAAAAAAAAAAAAAAAAATATATGTATATATATTTCAAACACTAGGGAGGCAACTCTTGTCTGCAAAACTTGTCTTCCTTTGCAAAAATAATTTCAGGTGTATCCATTCACCTTAAGTAAATCAGAAGGCTTGTCTGAGTCTTCACCATTTGTATATGACATAAGGCAGGATTTTAAATGCATCATTGCCATTCAAGTCAGGCTCTATAAAAACAAGATACTCCCAATCACTGGACAGCCATCTTTCAAAAAAATACTTTCTGACCTTTAAAATGGTCATAATTCTGTGAAAGATCAAAATTTATTAGCAAAAAATCCCTCAACGGATCTTCCCAATACCTAGTTAAATAAGTAGCATTTCAATGGACCAATGAAATATTGAGATTTCTGCATAGAAACAAATTATGCACTAATATATAGCTGTACTAGTAACACTGTTTCCAGAGATGTCTCATTCCTCCTTCAACCAAATTTTCAGTTTTTCTACTACTGTGACCTTGAATTTCAGGTCAAGGTCACCAAAATCTAATCAGTTCTTTGTTATGTCCCAATTATACATCCATAAAAATTTGATACGAATCTAACCCCTGGTTGAAAAGATATTGTGCAGACAAGAAAGTGTCACACCAACGCTGATGGCAATGTGATCTGAACCAAAGACAATATGTCCCCCTCCCTGTAGGTGAGGGACACGATAATTGCTGGTTCTTAACATTATAACTTCAGTACTATGGCAGTCTTTTTCTTAGTATTAATGACTGTCTACTTTGTTGTTATTTTCCCAGAATATACAGATTCTTTGTTTCTGACAAGCAAAAATATTTCCTGAGAATGGCAACCATGCACAGTGAGTTGGTGCTGTTAGTCTGGTGAATATTTAAGCTCTACTCACCACCAGATGTTAGCTTTGAACTATAGGCAGTAAATTAGCAAAAGATTATAGTGCATATGTGCATTATGAAACAGTACCTTAGATAAGCTGCTTTTTGGGATATTTACCCAATTAAAAGCTTGAAAAAAGCAATTAGAATTAAATCTATGGGGTAAATACCCAATTATCAGTAATTCTTGCACCCATTTACATAACAGGGTATTCAAAGGAAAAATCCTGATACCCAATTCAATCAGAAATGGATGGGTAAAAATAGCCCAAAATACCCAATTGTTTAAAACCTTATCTAGGGCACTGATGAAATGTGAGCGATACCAGAGGAAGTTTCTTCAAACAGCAAACAGTAAAGATCCTGATCAGACATGAAGCCACACAATCTGGTCAGGGCCTTTCTTACATTTAGATGTTTTCAACAGTATCCAATGCCTGTGTGAGCGGACAGGGAATAACCTGCTCAGACTGCAGGCATGTGCAGGCTGATCTGGGCCTTCGTTGTCAGTACATGCCCGAAGAAGGCTGATCTGGGCCTTCGTTGTCAGTACATGCCCGAAGAAAACTTTTCTCATGGTATGGCTCAAGTTATTGTAATAAACCAATATTTCGACAGAACGGTATGGTAAACAGTATAGATTCTGATCAAACTGCTCCTATAGGAGCAGTTTGATCAAGGTCTATACTGTTTACCATTCAGCTAATAATTTTTTTAACACATCAATATGTAGTTAAATAGAATAGTTCAAAGGTTAGGCCTAAAATAAAAAAAAGTGTGTGTTTCAGTTTACCCAACCATGCCTAATTTTTCACACCAGCCCTAAAGTTTTTTTTAAGGTTTTTTGGGGGATTTCCCTGTTCAGCCATATTGTTTTCCTATTAACCTTGTATAAAAACTTTTAACAAAATAAAAATATTTTCCAATCTACCGTCCCTATTTTAAAATTCCATGTAACCTGAAACACACATTTTTTTGTTTGGCCTTAGGATAAATATGGTATTAAAGGTTAATCCTTTCGGCCCTGCAGACCAAATTGGATAACTTGCTCACAATGTAGGTCCAGAAGAGACAGTTTGTAATGAGCCATCTCATCAGAAGCTCCCCTGCTTGCCATTCTATTTTTGACTTCCCAGTCAGCATTCTACGTAAATCTATATCGGGCCGTCATCGGCCCGTCAGGGTAGCCGACGAGCCGGTGACGGTCCGATATAGATTTACGTAGAATGCTAGCTGGGTTTTGACTTAAATCTCAATTTACAACAGTGGATGTGTCCAAATGCGAAGACAGAAGCATCCAGTTCAGAAATAATAGGAGTTATGGTGTCTGATTAGTTAGGATAAAGTAAGGTCTCCAGATAAGAAGGTCTTTTTATTTAATATTTTCTTTATTTATGCATTAAAATAAATACTATGGCATCTCAGTCTTCAGAAAAAGAAAGCAAGCTTCAGAATCTCATTAGAATGGTTTACAAGGACAAGTCTGGTTTGGTGGGAACTAGAAATTATCACCTCAATAGGCCACTTATCTGGAGCAAGGAAAGTGTATTATCACTTTGCATGCCGGATAAAAATTTCAGCAGATGACATTTTGAAATATTTTTTATTTTTCCTAGAAAATAGGATTTGATATTTTATGCAAATTGTCTCCTTAGCACAATTTGCATGAAGTGTCAGATCCTATTTTCAGGGCAAAATAAGGTCAGTTTGTCATCCGCTGAATTTGCCCATAGTGTGGAAAGTGTTAAGCTGATGTTATAAACAATTTAGTGTAACTTGATATTATAATTCCTTAAGTAGCACTTCCAGTTAATTACCGCCTTCAATGAATGTAATCAAATTTTGTCGGTATAGCTGATAATTTATGACAGAATACATTATAGGTCAAAAAGACATATTTGTAGTTCATGAACACATCATTTTCACTTGACATACCAAAATACGAAATGATCAGATCAGGCCAAACAGAACAGTATATTCAAAACTGCCTTGGATGGATGGAATGATGGAGAGATGAAATGTATGATGGTCAGAATGCCAAATTATATCCTTTCCCCCAGCATGTTAAGTATTAACTCTTTTCCCGCTAATGGCGACTTTTGTCGTCTGCTGATAATCTTTGCAAACAGTTTGGACCCATATCAGGCCCGACAAATGTCGGGCCTGATCTGGGTCCATACTGTTTTACACTCTGATGGTATTCCCGAAAGATTTTTTTAAAATGTTAATTTAAAAAAAAAAATCCACAGACGACAAAAAAAGCATGCAAAATTACCCAACATGCAAAGAGTTGACTCTCATTATCTCTAACACAGGTAATTCAATAACTCAAACTATTGCTGTGGTCACAAAAATTGTCTCCCTTGAAAAAATGGCCAAATATTTACTAAGAGTATCCATTCATCTTGAATTCATCTAAGTATGTACATTATCTAAGATCCCCAGTGTTGTCAATTTAAACATTACCTTTTTTATTTTTTGATGTTTTGTCAACTTGAAACAGTTCTATATCGCTATCCTCATCAGAGCTAAATGATAATATTGGTTTCTTTTTTGTACCTCTCGCTCTCTGTGTACGTGGAGCCGGAGTTTTTGCATCGCCGTCAACATCATCTTCATCACTGCTTTCAGTTTTTCGACGATTTTTACCTCTTGTGGCAGCTTTCCTTGCTAAATAAAATAAGAAAATCATTTAGAATAGAGAGCTAAAATTTAGAAGTCTGGAATGATGATAATTTATGCTATTAAAAAGCGGGAACAAAAAACACTGACAAAGTGGCTGTGTCAATTAAATAGTTTCAGCTGCTGATTTTTTCCATTTAAAATGCATACTTTATGCTTGTCCACTGTTTCTCAATGTGAAAATCTCAATTTTTTTTATGTCAGAAAATTGATTGTGTTTTGGTTTAATGAAAAGTCAACTCTTGTGGGTCATTTTGTATTGTCTCCCAGAGAAAGAGAGAAAAGAGACGGTAGAGATGAAAGAGAGAGACAGGGAAGAAAGAGGAACAGGAATGAAAGTGAAGAAACAGAAGAAATAAAAATATCCCCCCTCTACCCTTACCTGCTACAAGGATTGCAGGCCTTGCCCAACTGTATGCCATTATCAGTTGGAAGCCCCTTCCTGATTGTAAATCACAACCTCTTTATAACACTATCGTTGGGCTTCATAGCATAAACCATGTTAGTTAAACAATCGTGTTATATACAAACAAAAATGTATAGATTATGTATAGATTATATTGAAAAATGACCATTTATGGTCATTTTTCAATATAATCTATACATTTTTGGGATCCATCTTTGAACCGTGTTATATCCAAAACCATGTTATAACAAACCATGTTATATACAAAACCATGTTATAACAAACCGTGTTGTAGAGGTTGTAGTGTATCATGTCCTGGGGATTTTCACATATTTTTTACTATGGGCTGGCACATATATGTTCCTAATTGGCTACTGTATTTACGTACCCTCAGCAGTCAGGGCCCAGTTGTTCAAAGCATTGTTAGCTTAACGAGCTCATTAGTGGTCAAAATGTTAACTGTTCTAGTAAGTACAATATCTAATTCACATGTATTTTTGCTGAAAAAATTCGAGTAGCTTTTGCAAATGCAAAAGCTACTCACATTTTTTCAGCAAAAATATTAGTGTATATGCCATATTTGATGATCAAAGATTTAATGATATGTTAACTAACGACATTGTTAGTTTTGAACAACTGGGCCCAGGTGAATAACTTCCAAAAGTTAAAATTTTGAGAGGATTTATAAATTGGCTAAGTAAAAATTTAACTATAAAGTTACTTCCCTTCCAAAGTGTAAGAGTTAACTTTCCTTTGGCTGAAGGTTTTAATTTATTTAGGTTAGTTCTCATATTAAACTGTTCTCAGTTAAAACATGTTTTTCATTAACTTCAAAGGCCCTACATACACATTTCTATATGTTGTGTACAAAATTTTGCTGCTTGATTATAAAGTTATGTAATGGCTCTTTCATACAAAATTAACCACTTGCCCATGAAAATTGCTGCGTCTACAATCAGAAGGTGAAAAAATGGCACAAATTAAAAACTAACTGAAACAAGTTAAATCCACAATCTGCAGAAAAATTTATAATTGTTTTAAGTTAAAAAAAATTTAACTGGTAGAAGTTATGCTCCTGACTGCTAAGTATTCAGACAGACAGGCTGAGCAAACAGTGTAGACCTAGATCAGATGGAGCAGGTACAATGCCATCAAATAGAATTTTTTTGGAATTTTAAGACAAGAATTTTAAGAGGTTAAATTCCAAATTTTAGGACAAGTATTTTAAGAAGCTCAATTTCAAATTTTAGAACAAGTAATTTTAAGAGTTTAAATTTCAATTTTAGGACAAGTTTAGGACAAGTCTTTTAAGAAGTTGTTAAATTTCAATTTATAGGACAAGTATTTTAGGAGGTTTAATTTCAAATTTATGGACAAGTACAATAAAAAGTTAAGGAATGAAGATTTTCAGGGTAAATGTTATAGCTTACCTGCAGGTGTTTTCCCATGTTTTCTCGGTGTTTTACCCTTTGATTTAATGGGTGATGATCCTGCTCTCTCCACAATCTCATCCTCATTGAGTCCTTTCTTGTGACAGCTCTCTATCCTTTGTTCTAACTCATCTATCAAAGTCTGAAATCAACATTATAATCATGACATCACTGGTGAACAATCTCAATCAATATGCCTTTTGATCAAAAAAGTGTTGTACACTACAACCTCTTTATAGCATGGTTCATTATAACACGGATTTGGATATAACACCGTTCAAAGATGGATGTATAGATTATATTGAAAAATGACCATAAATGGTAGCTTACAGACTGGCAGGGATGTTCTGGAAATTTACATGTATAGTCCTTTTGACATATTTTTGTTATACATGTAATAGGCTCTACTTTTGTGTGCATTTGTACAGCACTGTTTTTTTTAAGGACCATTCATGTTAACCTAGTCATTTGTACACTAATAATCAATCCAAGACATGCTTAAAAAATAAGCTTCCTGTAATACTGACAATGAATATTTAGGGTAAATATGGTAATTTCAAAAGTTTCTGTGACTACTGCATTTTATTTGGGTAAATATGGTAATTTCAAAAGTTTTTGTGACTATGAGTTCATTTTATTTCATTATACATGTAAAATCTGTTGACTCATTTTTTTAAATTGCAGATAAACCCTTCCAAAAAAGATAGTTTTGTTACACTGACATTGTTCTTTTTTTTTTTTCATGAAAATGTATATTGTGGGTATAAATAAGAATATTTACACAGATACTCGTCTGATCCGTAATTATGAAAAACCTTGACAAGCCATTGGTCCATGAAGAACAAACCAATACTGAACTCTAGCAGCCACTTATTATCTATGCCCATGGGCACAGACAATGTTAGTTTGATATTGCTCTGGAAGAACTTCATGAAAGGTCGTTGACTGATCCAATGCTATTTTCCATGGACTGCTTAACATTATTATAACCAAGAATTAGCTTTCACAAACAAGCTTGGTCTATGCTTAGCACACTTTGTGTGCTAAGCGTAGACCACGCTTTTTGTGAAAGCTAATACTTGTAAATACCTTAGCTTCTGGTTTCGCAAAATTCCTCGATTTATTCACGATTGTGCAGAAACAATTATACACTTCATCCTCTGCCAGTTTGTCTGCAAAACACATGAAGTTCTCATGAAGTTTGGCGATAGATTTCTCACTATAAGACAGCATGGACAAACAGAAAGACAAATCTCGCCATTGTCGATCAACTCTTGTTGCCCTGTACCGGTGACATAGTTTCTCCACCAGACTTTCACAATGTTTATCTTTCTGGATGAATGCAAACAGATACCTGCAAAAGAACATGGAAAGAAATAAATACTAGATACTCGTAAGAAGAGTATTCAATGTATTGAATTTTCTTATTTTTTAAACTGGTTCGATAATTCTGAGGAAAAAAAAAGAACTTCAGATAAAAGTCTTTTTAGAACTCTACCTACAAACTCCAAACATATGTTGCTCTATTTCTCATTTCAGCACAAAAAAAATACATCTGGGCCCAGTTGATCAACGCATTGTTAGCTTAACAAGCTTGTTAGTGGTCAAAATGTTAACTGTTCTAGTAAGTAAAATATCTAATTTACATGTATTTTTGTTGGAAAAATGTGAGTAGCTTAAAATATTAGTGTATATGCCATATTTAATGATCAAAGTTTTAAAGATATGTTATTAATCTAACAGCGTTAGTTTTGAACAGGGCCCAAGTAGCATTTATCAAATATTTCATTTTTGGCTGAATGATAAAGGGGCATAAAACACAAACAACCTATAGTGTATACACATTCTAGTGTAAAATGGAACAGCATTGCTAACTTTTAATTTTGACAAAGTAGTCAAATTTGCAATGCCTGAAAGATGTTGTTACAAATGGGTAAAACAACTAAGAGTATAAACAGCAAAAGTTATACTTGATTAAATGTGAAACACCTCCATGTACAAAGATAAAAAAAAAAAAAAGTTAAGTATTTACTCTAAATAGTCAGACACTAAACTTCTAAGTTTGAAAAAATACTTTGCTACCTAGCGCTATATCTAACAAGAAAAATGCCTAATGGCACTATGGACAGTTTTTCCACTGAATAATAAAGGCAACATATCACTTATAAATAAGATTAACCAAAAGGTAAACCTTAGATGATGCGAGACGCCCGCCAAATGCCCACCCGCCCTGACATCGCTATTTTAACGGACAGAATTTTTTCCTGAAAAAACCTGTCAAAAACGAGGCAGTTGGAAGGCTAACAGTATAGACTTGGATTAGACACCTGATTCTGTGGCATCTGATTTGGGTGTACACTCTTTGCTCAGGCCTATCTGTCAAAATGTTTAGGTATATAAATATTAATAAAAATTAAAACAAGATAAAACAGCCAACATTAAAGTAAAAAGTATCTTATAGGAGACTTACTTCATGATGTTTCTGAAGTGTTCCTCATCAACACCAACATCTGGGTCAGACAGACGACTGATTATGTCTGGCATGATGTTATAGATTGCATTACCCTGGAAAACAATGTCATACATAAATAAAACTAAGTATTGGTTTAGAAAGTTACTTTCATAGCAATGACTTTGAGCCCCAGAATGATGACATGGCAAGGGAAACAGTCTATTAATGTGCTCATTATACTTTGAGCCTCAGAATGATGACATGGCAAGGGAAACAGTCTATTAATGTGCTCATTATACTTGAGCCTCAGAATGATGACATGGCAAGGGAAACAGTCTATTAATGTGCTCATTATACTTGAGCCTCAGAATGATGACATGGCAAGGGAAACAGTCTATTAATGTGCTCATTATACTTGAGCCTCAGAATGATGACATGGCAAGAGAAACAGTCTATTAATGTGCTCATTATACTTGAGCCTCAGAATGATGACATGGCAAGAGAAACTGTCTATTAATGTGCTCATTATACTTGAGCCTCAGAATGATGACATGGCAAGGGAAACAGTCTATTAATGTGCTCATTATACTTGAGCCTCAGAATGATGACATGGCAAGGGAAACAGTCTATTAATGTGCTCATTATACTTGAGCCTCAGAATGATGACATGGCAAGAGAAACTGTCTATTAATGTGCTCATTATACTTGAGCCTCAGAATGATGACATGGCAAGAGAAACAGTCTATTAATGTGCTAATTATACTTGAGCCTCAGAATGATGACATGGCAAGGGAAACAGTCTATTAATGTGCTCATTATACTTGAGCCTCAGAATGATGACATGGCAAGGGAAACAGTCTATTAATGTGCTCATTATACTTGAGCCTCAGAATGATGACAAGGCAAGGGAAACTGTCCATTAATGTGCTCATTATACTTGAGCCTCAGAATGATGACATGGCAAGGGAAACAGTCCATTAATGTGCTCATTATACTTGAGCCTCAGAATGATGACATGGCAAGGGAAACAGTCTATTAATGTGCTCATTATACTTGAGCCTCAGAATGATGACATGGCAAGAGAAACAGTCTATTAATGTGCTAATTATACTTGAGCCTCAGAATGATGACATGGCAAGGGAAACAGTCTATTAATGTGCTCATTATACTTGAGCCTCAGAATGATGACATGGCAAGGGAAACAGTCTATTAATGTGCTCATTATACTTGAGCCTCAGAATGATGACATGGCAAGGGAAACTGTCTATTAATGTGCTCATTATACTTGAGCCTCAGAATGATGACACGGCAAGGGAAACTGTCCATTAATGTGCTCAATATACTATATCTACCTGAAGTATTCAGACAGACATGCCTAAGCTAACAGCCTAGACCCAGATCAGACACCATAGAATGTGACAAGGGTCTCTACTGTTTGCTACTTATCCAACAATTTCTATGAATCTCAACTGGTAGTAAAATGGACTTGTTCAAATTTTAGGAAAAGTATAGAAAGGACTTAAGGTAACTGAATACTTAGGGTAAATATGATAATATGGCATGGGAATAGTTAGTGGTGCTGAGTACATTAATTTTTACCACTCTCTGAGCTAACTCAACAGACAACAAAACGATGATATTTTTATTACTTTCCCCAGAAAACAGGACTTGAAATTTCATGCAAAACCTGTTTTTAGGGGAAAAATAAGAAAAATGTTTCAATATGGTAATTGTTGAAAATTTTACCTAGCGTGTTAAGCTTTAAATGTGCATATTGGAATCATAAGGAAGTATTATTTTGCTCATTTAGCCACTGATACAAGAACTACTGCTTCAATGAGGCACTTCCACTGACTGCTGCCAAATCGTCATGGTGGCAGAGTATCTTATTCATGTCTAAAGAGGACATGGGTTTGATACTCTGCAATGACATACCAAAGACACGAAAACGATTTTTGGCTACTCTTTCAATTGAAATTCAGCAAGAACACAGTGCTAGCAATGATAAGTTTGTGTCACTCTGCAGCAAATTCTTTCCTTTACCAGTTGCACCCATCTTTGATAGGTTTTAAATGCTAGATAGTCAACATCCCATATGCAAAAAATTGTCTCCCTTTGCAAAATGATGGCAAAATTTTTGAGATACATCCAAAACTTTACTATAACCCTTAAAGAGCCAATCACAACTGAAGCAAAAAACAATTTTGATTTTTTTTTTTTTTTTTTCAAAAGAAAATAAGTCTTGACATTTCATCTGAATTGTCTGCCAAGCAGACGATTCACATGAAATATCAAAACTTGTTTGCTATGAAAAATAAAAAAAATAAATATTTTAGAATGTCGTCTGCTACAAATTTTGCTTGCCGCTTTAAGGGTTAAGGCCACTCACAGGAATTACCCCACTGAGGCAATTCTAATAAATGTGTACAAGATGTTTTGTTTCAAAATTTTAAAATAACAAAATCAAGGTAATTCCAAATTACCTACAATATAAAACCTGTTGCAAATTTTTAAAATAACAAAATATCAATTCCAATAATAAGAATCCACAAGATACACATGCACAGGTACTTTGGCACCAAAAATATCCTCTGAATTCTCCCTTCCTTTGGACATATGTTTTTACCTTTCTGGAGAGTTCATGGAAGAACAACTTGGCTAGATTGCTGATCCTCTCATCATGATCCACGATACATGTGGCCATCTCACTAATCTGACCTTTCACCTTTACCATGTCATTCAAGATCAGATGTGTCAGTACTTGCATAGTGTTCTTACGAACTTGAGGTGACTCGTCTCTTAGTCTGCAATAGATAATGATGTGTACGTGTTGGGTTCAGCATACAGTTTAGGGGAATGTATAAATCTGCTGTCATTCTGCAATGAGACAATTTGCCTCCCTTGGGTTTGAAACCTTTAAAAATGAGGGCTACTCTAAAAGGAAAGAATGGGACAAATTCTTTGCTTTAAGGGTAACCTCCAATGAGAAGTGGGGGAAGGAGGCTAAAGCAAGCAATGATGTTTGACCAAATCATGACCTTTGTTGTTGACACATATTTCCCATGCTGGCTTTAATATTCTTGGATATGTCACATAAAAAGTTGGCTGAAGCATTATGTTTGTTTGTGTTGAGGTTTTACGGCCCAGTCAACCCAATGGCGTCATGTCGAGCAAGGTCAGTTTACCCAACCACACATTTACTGGGCAGATTTAGTCCTCTAAGTGGTTAACCGGTATTGTGTACCTTCTTTTGCCAGAAACTGACAACTGCCCTTCTTGAATCAGCGGAAGGGAGAGAATGACTGTAGAAAATATTTCACGATCAATCTCCATGAAAGAATGTTGCCGACCTCGGCGGGGGTTGAACCCTCGACCTCCTGGTCTCCAGTCAGATGGCGCATCCAACTGAGCCACCAAGGCCGGCTGAAGCATTATGTCAGATCAGGAGTATCCAATTATGACTTGGCTAGGGATTAACCCACAATTTTCTGCATGTAAAGTAGACTATGTTGCTTTTGTGGTATTATGCCAAAATGAAATGCCAGGTATAAACTGATTATCATTTTGTAGCCATATTTCATAACTGCTAAACCAATTGGATTGCAGCTTATGAACTGTTCAAATGTTTTGTTTTATATATATATATGGCAACACAATGATAATGACTATGACTACCTGACAAAAGTGTAATGTCAATGATCTCAGCCCAATTTTGTCATCACAATGTGACTATCTCTTAAACAGAATGGTAATCATGACTTTCTCAAGAAAAAAGATAGTGTAACCACAAAAACAAATACATGCAGTTGTACTAATCAAATTACAATAACAAGATACAACATTTACTCTAAATATCTGGACAGACAGTTGTTCAAAACTAATGATGTCGTTAGTTAACATATCGTTAAAATTTTGATCATTAAATATGGCATATATGCTAATATTTTTGCCGAAAAAAGGTGATTAGCTTTTGCATTTGTAAAAGCTACTCACATTTTTTCAGCAAAAATACCTGTAAATTAGATATTGTATTTACTAGAACAGTTAACATTTTGACCACTAACGAGCTCATAACGTTAAGCTAACAATGCTTTGAACAACTGGCTCCTGGACAGACAGGTTCATTCAAACATTGTAGACATTTTTTTTTTTTTTTTTTTTTTTTATTTGGGTTTAACGGCCCTTTCAAGAATATTTCACTTATATCGAGCCGATCGTTCATCGAAGGTGGGCGAAAACCGGAGTACCCGGAGAAAAACCACCTGACCATCCGTAAGCAGAACTTGGCTTTCCCACATATGTCCCGAGCTAGGCTCGAACCACAGCGGTGAGAAGCCTAATGGATTAAGAGTCAACTCTCTTATCCACTAGGCTACGGGGGCCCGCAACATTGTAGACATAGATCAAAGAAGTTTGACCAAGGTCTGCACCACTTGGCATTCAGCTACATCTCCAGATAGTTAAATGGACAATTACTGTACTAATTATACAAACATAAATAATAATACAAACATAAATAATAGTACAAACATAAATACCTTGCATAGAGATGTGGAGTCCACGGTTCTATGAGATTTGGAAACCTGAAGCTGAGATCTCCAAGTGCTATGATAGTATTAGCCCGTATTGTTGGACTGTTAGACTTCTCCAAGATGGTAAATAATAGCTGAAGATGGCGGTCACAGAACTCCGAGCTGACCATCATGAACTTGGCAAGGGCAAGTGAGGCTGCCGTCTGTAACTCCTGGTCTGGATATTTGTTGTGGTTTGTACATACAGCTGCCAGTAGTGGGCCAAATGCAGCAAGAAGGGTGTTACCTACATGTAGTAAATGAAATAGTCACAGCTCAAGATAAAAAAAATGGCTTTCTTATTTCTCCATGAAAACATATGTTGTGGGTACTCATTAGAAGCACCTCAGCAAGGCACTTCTAATGAGTACCCACAACATATGTTTTTGTGGAGAAATAAGAAAATTATCTATACTTTTTGACTGAAAAAAGTCCCTTATCTAGCGCTTTGTTAAAAGCACGAGACAAAAGTTGTTATAAGCTCACCTGTGGCTTCTTTGTAAAAGACCCCCATCCAAGCTAAAAGTAATCTTATCACCTACGCAAGGTAATAGATCCAGATGTATCTGTACACCTGCTCACTCGGATCAGGGATTATGACAGTAGCCTACATATGTGGATCATGATGATTCTGAGGGAACAACATAAACTCTGACCAGGCAGCACAGATTTACTGAACTGATCTATGTCTTTGATGTTTCAATGGTCAGTTTGTTTGTTTGTGTTGAGGTTTTATGGCCCAGTCAACCCAGTGGGTATATGTCAAGCGCAGTCAATATACCTAACCAAACTTGACTGGGCAGGTTTAGTTCTCTCAGCAGTTAACCAGTATTGTGCATTCTTTTGCCAGAAACTGATAACTGCCCTTCTTGAATCAGTAGAAGGGAGAAAATAACCGCAGAAAATATTTCATGATCAATCTTCATGAAAGAATGTTGCCGATCTGGAAGGGTCAAACCCACAACCTCCAATCACCAGTCGGATGCACATCCAACTGAGCCAACGAGGCTGGCTTGATGGTCAGTTACTTCACAAGGTAATTTTCTACTTAAGAAGTTTGTAGGTTTCACTCAGATTCAGACCGAAAAAGTGAATAATGCGCAGAAAAAGGAAAACTACTAACATGCCCCGAGCCCTATGTTATAAAACTTTTTTCATGCTCAACTCTGCTGAGCATGAAATTTGTCCTACTAATCTCAAACTATTAACTATAGCGAATTCTTTCTTGATTAATATTGCTGAGCATGAAATTTTCTCTGCTAATAAATAAAATACATGTATGAAAATGTCAACAATAGATGAGGAAATTTCATGCTCAGTTGAGTTGAGCATGAAAAATTTTTTATAATCTCGGGGCCAGTTCTCTCCCTAACATCCTCCCACTACTGCAACTACAGCAGACCCAAACTACCAAACATAGGGATAAAGTTAGTAATAAAGAGCAGAGGCTTGTCAAGACATGTCTAGTTTACACTTTATCATATTGTGAGAAACAAACATTTATACCAATGTTTTTACCATACAATTAACACTGATTTTACCTGTAACAATCTCACATTCACAGATCTTGAGTATGAATTCAGAATCGGCATCATCAGCTGCGGCTCCTGCCAATCCCATCTCTTCTTCTATTGATGTGGAATCCTACAATAAACTGGGTTGTATCATACATAGGTCTAGTTAAGACACTTTCATGGCTTGGCCCAGTTGTTCAAAGCAGCGTTAGCTTGTTAATGACAAACTTGTCAACTATTGTAGCTAAGGTACTTTCAAATACATTGATATTTTTGCTGCAAAAATGTGATTAGCTTACTCGCATTTTTTCAGCACAATGATATCAATGCATTTGCCATATTTCAAGACTGAAATTTGAACGTCATTTTAGCTAACACCCGTTAAGTTTTTAACAACTGGGCTCTGAAAAGTATTGATTTTTTTTTCTTATTTCTCAACAAAACAATTTTTGGCACTCATCAGGAGCATCACAGCAAAGCACTTCTAATGAGTATCCGAACTATGTTTTGTTGGAGATGTAAGAAAAACTATTTATCAGAGACTTTTATCTAGAGCTAATGTGCGTAACAAGAAGTGTCAATAAGCAGTGCTTATTAGATTCCCCACCCCCCCTTCAAGATAATGAATACTGAAATCAAAACAAACGGATGTACAGTAACCCTTCCAATCCCCAGTTTGCGGGGTGGGGGTGGAGGGATACAAGTAGCTAAGACCAGTTCTGCTTACAGTATGCCTAATTCAACCAGGGCCTTCTTTGTTTGCTTTTTAGATTCTATAATGTCCAAATACTAAGTGTAAATAAAACCTGACTTATGTTATACAAACCAACAGCTGTTTCTTTCCTACTTCCACTCACCTTAGGCTGGTTTGGTCTCTTACTGGCTGGAGTTCTTTCATACGCTTTTTGTTCCTGAATTGCTCTACGTCTCTTCATCTCTCCAAACACTTCTACATCAAGGTGAACAAGCTGTCGCAGAGCTACATGTCCAACTAGGGACAATAGGCGTGCTAGAACACCAGAGGCATATGTGATCGATGAAGTTTCTTCACTTTCAACAGACCTTCCATCAGACTCTAGTGTAAATAAATAAGTACATTTAAGCCATTATATAAAAGGATATCAATCCACAGAGATTTTAAAAATATTTATTTGTTTTTTTCATATATTTTCTGGAACATATGGTTAGAGAATTTATTCAAATGATCCCATAAGGTTATTCAAATGATATTATACGTCTTTTGTGTGAAAGCAGTTTTTATACAGTGTGCCAATATAAACAAATGAGTCCCAATCAGCCTGATGTAACTGAATGCAAATGCCATAGCTCTATATATTGAGCTTGTTCCAACAATAAAGAAAGCAGTGATATTTTTGTTATTTCTTTATGACAACATAAGTTGTGAGTACTCATCAGAAGTGTCTCAGGGAGGCATTTCAAATGAGTACCCACAACTTATGTCTTTGTGGAGAAAGAAGAAATATTAGTTGTGGGTACTTATTATAAGCGCTCAGCAAAGCACTTTTAATGCGCAGCCACAACTTGCTTTCATGGCAAAATAAGATACGCAAGTTGTTGGTACTCATTAGAAATGTCACAGTGAGGCATTTCTTATTAGTACCTTCAACTTAGGTTTTCATACAGAAATAACAAAAATATTTATTGGTAGCTATGAAAGTAATATCTTGGGCTGTGAAGTTCGCATACATACCATATCCTACCTACCACATTGTGCGCTTAGGGTTTTCAAAAATACTCTGAAACCTTGTGGTAGAATGTATACATACCTATACTAAAGGTCTCTTTAAATAAAAAGATCAGCGAAGCACTTATCAAATGATGCCTATATGATGTTTTGTGTTTTTTTTTTCTTCTTCTGATTTTCTTTATAAAAGCATATGTTGTGGGTACTCATTTGAATTGCATCGACGTCGATGCAATTCAAATGGGTACCCTCAACATATTCCTTTATAAAGAAGTAGACAAAAAGTACACTAGCTGTAATCTGAAGACAACAGATCTGCTTGACTGTGTGCTTATAGGGTATGTGCAGTAATTAGGTCAAATACGGCATGAACAATACTGCCCACTGTGCCTCAATTTACCTTGACTTTCTCCCCCTTCTTCCATCTGCTCATCTTCTCCTTCCTTTTGTTTTTCTTCTGTCTCAGCAGGTTTTTCCAGCTGACAGGATTCTTGAGTGAGTTTCTTGATCAGGTCACCACAGATGCTGTCAGGACTCTCAGCAAGCTTGTAGATAACATTGATCCCTTGCTCCATTAATGGAATCCAGTAACGATTCTCCAAGTCTGTTGAACCTGTGTGTACATTGGAAGAAAAAACAGTTAACAACTGTTGAAAGCTAAATGCAGCTGCGTTCTGGGGTCTGGCTACCTTTGAGGAAAAGTCTGGTCAAGCAAAACCGTCAGAGGAATTTATACTTTCAAGGAAGACAACTCTGTAAAGGTAGTTCTTGCTTCCATCTGAAAGGGGTCTACTTTACAAGGAAAGAATTTGCTCCCTATGGGAGCAAATTCTTTCCTTTTAAAGTAGACCCTTTTTCTGAAGGGGTTTTGTGCACAGGAAAGCAAACCAGAAGTTACTAAAGTTGTCTCCCTTGTCAAAAATGGCAGAAAATTTACCAAGCGTATCCAGTGCCCATAAACTTTGATTATGAACGTGATTTTGTATTAACATAACACTGTGTCCAAACACTGTATGGCCCTGATCATATTATGACATGGGCAAAAACTCGCATTGAATGAATGTCAGATAAGAGCTGTCACAGGACAGCGTTGCTTGCCTGAATCATGCTTTGCCTCTATGAACTTTAACATAAATTTTTTCGAAGTCCATGACCTTGACCTCAAGGTTACTCATGTGGGTCAGGATACTATAGCATAAAACTTCTAACTAGTATCTAACATCAGTGCAAGTATGAGCTACTTCCATCCAGAAGTTCAGGAGATATAGCCTTTCAAAAACTTCAACCAAGAACTTTAACCAATGCTGTGGTGACTTCTATAGCTCTACCTGCACTATTGTACAGCTGAGCCAAAAAAACAGTTAACCAAATATATATACAGGTGAACTACAATAGCTCAAACACTGATGGCTTGTTTACCATGGCTAATTCCAATTCGTTTTTGAGTCCCTATGAAATTCTTCCGGTAGCTCAAGAAAAAAAATATTTAGGGAATTTTCTTTATTTTATCATGAAATTGTATGTTGTATATATTCATGAGAACTGCCTCATTGAGGCAATTCTAAAATATTTAACATACCATTATTGTATAAAATATCAAAAAGACTTCCCTAAATTATCACCATTTGCTTCCTGACCTGGCACCATGATCCTCAGTGGTTCCAGCTACCCATATCTCAAATAAATTTCCACGGTCCCAAAGAGGTTCAAGCTATTGAGATTTTAATGTATAATTATATAAACCAAATATATATTCTAATTGTGTATATAACAAATTCTAATTTTTGCATTGAAAGAACAACATACTTAAACTGTATACAACCTCTGACTCAGATTTCAGGCAGAATAGGAAGATGAAAACAAAATGAGTTTCTTTATTTTCCCTTAAATTCTGAAGACGTTCTGTGTTTGAATAGCACATCAATAGCACTTCAGTTAGTTTGGTACACTGATAGGGTGATAAAATAAAGTGGCTCTGTGGAAGGAAATAAAGATCAAGAGAAATTCCACCAAAATGGGATTCCAAACTTGTGACTGCCATACTAGCAACTAAGCAAAAAATCGATGGAACCACCAACAATCCAGTATTTTTCTCAAATACATGGTTCACCATTTCATTCCAAATAGGTCCACAGGAAGTAGTCATCTAAGTGCAAAGCCCTATTGTCTGATAACTTAACAAAAATAGCTGAAATGTGTTAGCATTTTCTGACTAACCTTTAGCACTCTCCAGGCTAATTACAGTGGATGACAAATTGGTACATGTATTCATCTTATCACCTCCACCCCTCCCCCAAACACCCCAGAAAAAAGGGGGTTTGACATTTTAAGCAAATTCTCATCAGGAGCCAATCTGCATGAAATGTCAACCACTATTTTATGGTAAAAATATAAAAGAAAAATATTTCTTAACCCTGGTCCTGAAGAACCCAGATATGTTCTACCTTTGCAAATCCAGATCAGTTGGCTTCTGAAGCCAACTGATCTGGATTTGCACTGTTTATCATCAAGTATGTCAATTTGTATCAATAACCTGGATCAAGTAATCTGATTGGCTGAAAATTAGAAGTGAGCATGGCATCAATTTATTCAGCATGGCAAGGGTTAAAATATTAGTATGCTAAAAGTTTTTACAAGCATGTTAATATGGACTAACAACCAGGGCCCAGTTGTTCAAAACTAACGATGTCGTTAGTTAACGAATAGTTAAAATTTACATCAAGTGATACGCAAATATGCTGAAATTTTTTGCTGAAAAAATGTGAGTAGCTTTTGCAGTGCAAAAGCTACTCACATTTTTTCAGCAAAAAATATCAGAATATTGTGTATTGAATCCGCTAAAACAGTTAACGAAATGACCCTTAACGAGCTCATTAAGCTAACGACGCTTTGAACAACTGGGCCCAGAGTAATATCTAACAGGAATTAAATTCTACTAACCCTTGACAAGTATCCTGATAATACTTGAGAACATATCATGTGTTTCTGGAAGCCTATACGGATCATTACCAACTGCACCCTTTTTCTGAAATAGAAAAATGGAAAGATCAGCCAGACTAACTTGGATGCAACACAAAAACTCGAAAGACCTTTTCGTTTTGGAAATAATATTTTATATCTCTCTAGAAAAATGTTCTGGAATATTATTATAATTGTTTTGATACTTAACATTTTGTTGTCATAATTTAAAAAGAATACAAAGCGGCAGAAGAGAATGAAGCGTACTGCTTGTAACTAACCAAACAGTTTACTCATGTTATTAATTCAGCATTTTCACAACTTAAAGAAAAAAGTTTACCAGCAGCAAATGATATTCTGAAATATTTTGCCAAGAAATGGAAAGTCAGCACACCGTTCTAATACAAGTCATTTCAGTCCTAGTCTTCTGGGAAAAGAACTAATATACAGCATATCAAAATGCAAGTTCTGCTTACTCCAGATGCTTAACAGAGCTCATGAATATTGTTTGCTTGTTTGAGTTGAGGTTATATGTCACTATCTTTCTGTTACTTGTGACAGTTTCTCAATGTGACAGTGGGAAGTGGTGCTCACTGCAATATCAGAACCCAGACCCACTGACATGACATTACAACCAGTCACGTTACAGTCGAACTTCAATGACTCGAACACCTTTGGGACCATGGAAAAGTGTTCGAGCCATGGGTAGTTCGAGCCAATGAAGGTTAATCATGGCGCCAGGTTGGGAAGCAAATATCGCTAATTCTGGGAAATCTATCGATCTTCTACACAATAACTGTATGTTGAGTGTACTCATTAGAATTGCCTTGAAGAGGCGATTCTAATGAGTACACACAACATACAATTTTGTGATAAAATAAGAAAATTTTCTTAAATATTTGTTTTATTAAGCTATTTGGAAGAATTTCATAGGGACTCAAAAACGAGTTCGAATTAGCCATGGTAAACGAGCCATCGGTGTTCGAGCTATTGAGGTTTGGCTGTATACTGATACCACTGTGATCAGTTCTAGCTCTTCTTCCTAATACTGAGTACCAAGCATAAGAATAGCCAACTGCAATTTTAGAAAGTTTGACCAGGCTGAGGACTGAACCAAAACCTTCCGATCCAAAGGTGGATGCTCTACTGAGCCACTCAGATGGATAAGTTTAGGGATAGAAATTTCTATGTCATGGCAAAGCCAGCCTTATGGATTTGAGTTATTTGTAGATATCACATTCACCTGTATACTGGTTTACTATGCTGCATATCTGAATTCTATTCCAAACACAAAGCTTAGACAAAGAAAAATAAAAAGGATAAGCAAAAGAAACTTACAGTTTTTGGTACACCAAGTTTGAGAAGCGCTAGGCATGTATCTCTGGCAAGGAGAAAGTCTGTGTCTGCACGTGGCCCAAGTCCTTCCATTACCAAAACATCAATATTAGCTTTCACAACACTCATATCAGCACTACAAATACAGAAAATATAAACACCAATGTTAACCCTTGTCATGCTTAATAAATTGATATTTTGTTTGTGTTGAGGTTTTACGGCCCAGTCAACCCAATGGGGTCATGTCGAGCCAGGTCAATTTACCTAACCACACTTTTACTGTGCAGGCTTAGTCCTCTAAGTGGTTAACCAGTATTGTGCACATTCTTTTGCCAGAAACTGACAACTGCCCTTCTTAAATCAGCAGAAGGGAGAGAATAACCGTAGAAAATATTTCATGATCAAATCTCCACGAAAGAATGTTGCCGACCCGGAGGGGGTCGAACCCGCAACCTCCTGATCACCAGTCGGAGGCTCATCTAATTGAGCCACCGAGGCTGGCAATAAATTGATATGCCAAGCCCATTTGTGACTGTTAGCCAATCAGATTACTTAATCCAGATTGTGGAGAAATTCGCATATCATCACCTTGGCGCAATAAGTCAATAACTCCTTATAAATTTTAATGGAGTTATTGACTTTTTGTGCTAAGGTGATGACATGAATGACTAACAGTGCAGATCCAGATCAGTTAGCTTCTTCAGAAGCCAACTGATCTGGATCTACGTTTGCAAAGGCAGGGTATATCCGGTTTCAGCAGGACAAGATTTAACTCTCTGACAACTCATTCCGACAATGCAGATTTGTTTTTTTACATTTCATGTGAAATGTCTCTTGTCCTAAGTCCTCAAAAAAATATGAGAAAAAATATTTTAAAATGTTGTCCAATTATAGATAAATTTGGCACTATCGGTTAATCTACGATCTGCTGAAAATAAATTAGCAGAGGCAATGTCCCAGAAAAAGTGGATATTCAGACGATAATTTTTGCCATCCTGGGCCCAGTTGTTCAACACTAACGATGTTGTTAGTTAACGTATTGTTAAAACTTCGATCATTAATTATGGCATATGCTAATATTTTTGCTGATAAAATGTGAGTAGCTTTTGCATTTGCAAAAGCTACTCACATTTTTTTTTGCAAAAATACCTATAAATTAGATATCATACTTACTAGAACACTTAACATTTTGACCACTAATGAGCTTGTTAAGCTAACGATGCTTTAAACAACTTGGCCAAGATCAATATTTAATATTCTGGGTTCTAATAAGCACCTCGCAAAGTATTTTCATGAAGACATCAAAAACTATCATTACTATCTGTGTGAAAAAAGAATGTATATCTGGAGTTAAAAGGGTGTTTTTGTAGCTTACCCTGCTGCCATAGATATGAGCTGAACTGCAGCTCTGGATTCTTCCTCTGTGGTTCCTGGTATCTTCATAGTGAATCTCTCAAACAACAGCGTGATTATACTCTGACCAATATCTCCCGACTTCACCAGCTCCATTATCTGAGGACAAACATCAAACAAGTCACAAAAAACACAATTTATTTCCCGAAAAACAAAACAAAACAAATATACAAGCTCCTTAGAATGTTTTTATACAAGTTTACATGTAGCTTGTGCTATCCCATTATATATATAAAGGATTCAATTAAAATACCACTTTTGCGAAGGGTTACTCAAGTTAACGATTCGTTAAAATTTACATCGAGTGATACGCAAATATGTTGAAATTTTTTGCTGAAAAAATGTGAGTAGCTTTTGCAGTGCAAAAGCTACTCACATTTTTTCAGCAAAAAATATCAGAACATTGTATATTGAATCTGCTAAAACAGTTAACGAAATGACCCTTAACAAGCTCGTTAAGCTAATGATGCTTTGAACAACTGGGCCCAGACTACTTTTCTATAAGGAGTGATGCAGAAGTTCATGCATGAAAAAGTAATGTGAATCAATTCAAATATAAACAAGAAATTTGCGGACTGGCTCTGTCGCGACTGCTGAAGTTTAAGAAATAGAACTAAATGCACAGACTACACACTTTTCAGACAAGCCTGAAAAGTAATACAAGGTCAGAAATGGTCAATGGCAGTAAGCAGGATGTGTCATAGCAGATATGGGTATGAAGCTAAATTAGCGTAGAGGCCTCGGTGTTCGAGAAATGGAGCTAAATGCACAAACATTGTTCAGTCAAGCGTGAAAAAAAGGTCAAAGCCAGTAACGTTTGACGGCAGTGAGCAGGGTGTATCATGGTGGATGTGTGTATGAAGTTTCATTAGCATAGAGACCTAGGTGTTCACGAAACGCAGCTAAACCCACCGACTAAATATTGCTCAGCCAAGCATGAAAAGTAAGTCAAGATCAGTAACAATGGCAGTGGGCAGGGTGTGTTATGGCGGATATTTGTATGAAAGTTTCATTAGTGTAGCTGCCTCAGTGTTCCAGAAACAGAGCTAAATGCAGTCAAGCAATTCCAGAGTTTTCAGATTACAGCACGTGTATTTTCTCTCTACTTCTTTATAAAGGCAAATGTTGTGGGTACTCATTTGAATTGCATCGACTTGTCGATGCAATTCAAATGAGTACCCACAACATATCCTTTTATAAACAATATCGGAAAAAAATCGCATAAGTATTATTAGACAAGTCTTTTGCTGATCTTTTTTTTAGTGTACCCTTAGTATAGGTGGATACATATTTTAAAAGTTTTCCCAGTAGTTTTGAAAAACCTAAGCGCTCAGTGCGGTAATTAGGTCGAATACGGGTACATGAATTTCAGCCCTCACCCCGAGTGCTGATGTTAACTTACCAAGCCTTCTAAGGAAGTCAGATCACAAAGAGTTGCTCCCATAGTTAAGGCAGACAGGTTCTTCACAATGGCAAGAGCCTTTGATCTGCAACAAAAACATGTTCTTTCAACTTTAACATTGGCATGTTATAGTGATGGAGATGAGGTTTTATGGCCCTTTCATAACAATACAGGGGTATTGAAGAATGGTCGCTAATAATCAATCCCGAAATCTAAAAATTCAGTCCTAAAACTGAAATACTTTCTCCAGGCAGGACTGAGAAATTACAATAAAATAATTCATAGCTCCAGATAAGGCAATTTTTTTTTTCTTCATCCAGAAACTACTTAATTTTCTTTTTCTCAATAAAAACATATGTTGTGGGTATTCATTAGAAGTGCCTCTGGGAGGTGCTTCTAATGAACACCCACAACGTATGTTTTTATTGAGAAATTAGAAAATTATCGTGTGGATACCCCTCTTATGCAACTAATAATTAGTTTCATAATTAGTTTTTAAAGTTATTTCAGCCATAAATTAACCCAAATAACTACTTTTTGACATTAAAGGGAGGTCTTGTGAACATGGGTAAAAATCAAAATTTCATGCTTAAAGTTCTGTCTTGAAATCAGGATTAATCCTGAAGTCTCCCATCCTTGAACAATGTTTAAAGTATAATACTATGCTGACATGTACATGTATGTTTGCATGCATTTGTATAGTCTTGCATTCATGGAATGCACATAGAGAGCTACTATCTTCATGTATCTCTTAACTCTTTGCATGCAGGGTAATTTTGCATGCTTTTTTTGTCTGTGGATTTTTTTTAAAATTAACTTTTCAAAAAAATCTTTCAAGAATACCATCAGTGTGTCAATCAGTTTGGATCCAGATCAGGCCTGAAGTTTGGGTCCAAACTGTTTGCAAAGGTTATCAGCAGATGACAGAAGTTGCCACTAGCGGGGAAAAAGTTAATGCCATCCTATCCACCTTATACTCAACACATGTAAGTATGGGCTTGTATTAATAATCTGAAAAATTCCTAACCGTGGCTGGGATTTGTACCTTTAATTCTCAGGTTCTGAGTCTAGCACTCAAACAATTAAGCCAGTGTGTCTACTCTATGTTTCAGATGCAATGAGTGATATTGTCTTCAGACTGATCCAAGTTGAGCCCTTTTTTTGTGCGTTTGTTTTGTTAATTTCACCCATAGCATGCTAGATGTTTCAGGGATCTGATTATCTGGCGCCAAATTAGATAAGGTCATAATACTAAATAAATTAACAGCACTGTCCTAAAGTTACGTACACAGCATACCTTACAGCTATAAAACTTTACTAGCATATCTTACAGCTGTTAGACTTTACTGTTTTGTACTTCACGTCAGATGGAACATTTTTTTTTTATTTCATTTTTTTTATTTGGATTTTACGGCCCTTTCAAGAATATTTCACTTATATCGAGCCGATTGTTCATCAAAGGTGGGCGAAAACCAGAGAATCTGGGGAAAAAAACCACCTGACCATCCGTAAGCAGAACTTGGCATTCCCATGCGACCCGAGCGAGGCTCGAACCACAGCGGTGATAAACCTAATGGAAGAGATGGAACAGTTAAGCCAGTAAGCCAATCTTAGTGAAATTTTTTATTGCCATATACCTATATGGAAAGGTCCATTTTCAGAGGTGTAAAAGGCATATAAATGTATGTGGATATTTATCTGCTTTAAACTGCCCTGTATAAATCAACCACTTATGACTTTCAAAAGCGCTTTCTTGAAACAGGTTTTACAGTGCTTACTTATTAAAACCAAGGCATCAGTAACATAGAATATAATTTAGAATAGCTTGTTTAATCCTCTTGATATCATTGGTAGCCTAGGTTCTGTGATTGTGACACTTCCTGGACATCTTAACCCTAGTCCTGCTGAACCCCGAAATACCCTGCCTTTGCAAACAGTGCAGATCCAGATCAGTTGGCTGATCTGGATCTGCACTGTTTGCCATTAAGTATGTGAATTCATATCAACAATCTAGATCAAGTAATCTGATTGGCTGAAAATTATAAGTGGGCGTGGCATCTTTCTTTATATCGACACTCATACGACGACAAAATTTTTTATAATGACAACTTGAATGTCACGAAACCTTCTGTCAAGATGTGACAGTTAATGAGAAATTATGCAAGAGTACTACATTAAAACTTCAAGCAACATATATTTTGGATATTTGCTAGAATTGCATCACTGAGGCAATTCTAACAAATATCCAAAACATATGTTCTATGAGGAAATAAGAATAAAACAAGGTCTTTTTTACATATCATTCTGTCCATTAAGAGTTCTTTACAACAGCAACAGTTCATTTTAATGGCAACATCTTTGGGAACAAATACTGTCGTTGTAACGATGGTTCACTGTTTAATTATTACCTTTGATTTCCGCCTTGTGGGTTAAGATAGAGTCTCTTATACGCGGCTACTACCGCATCTTTTACTCCAGCCTCCTTGGACCAAATCAGAGGTAACATACGTCGGATACCAATCATAGTGGATGCCAAGCCAAACTCAAATCCAGTTACAAAGAACTCAATGGCTTCCATTATATCTGTGAGATTTTTGGATCCCAGCAGCTGAGAGATAACTGGAACAGCTTGTTGAAGTGTTGTGGCAAATGCCAATGATTCCTGGAATGTCAAACAGAAAGGGTCTCTTGATAAACAGGTTATCCAAATGAATGTCATGTCATTTCATGTCATTTAAGGAAAATTGTTACACTTTCAGGAGTAGAAAGAAACTATGTCAAAATTTGTCTCCCTTCTGAAGCAAATTCTTTCCTTTTAGAGTACTCCTTTTCTGAAGAGACCTGGGCCCAGTTGTTCAAAGCAGCTTAACAAGCTCGTTAATGGTCAAAATGTTAACTGTTCTAGTAAGTACAATATCTAATTCACAAGTATTTTTGCTGAATAAAAAAAAGTGAGTAGCTTTTGCATTCGCAAAAGCTACTCGCATTTATACAGCAAAAATATTAGCAAATATGCCATAATTAATGATCAAAGTTTTAACGATACATTAACTAATGATATTGTTAGTTTTGAACAACTGGGCCCTGGTGTACAGGAAAGCAAACAGGAAGTCGCAACTTGTTCCCTTGTTAAAAATAGTGTTCAGATATGTAATTGCAAAACAATAAAATCCTTCTCTCTCTCTCTCTTTTTTTATTAAATTTATTCTGTGGTCAATTTTATCATTTTAGCCTGTATTTGTATATTTTTCTTGTATTTATATAATGTTATGTAGAATTGGTAATTTCACTGACTAATATAGCAGAACAAATTCAAAATTAGTACCTACTAGACTAGTATCTCATGGAATATATCAGGCTAGTACGTAGTTTATATATTTGTATAGTAGATTCAGAAGTTGCATGATTATCTGAGTAAAACAACAAAATTTGTTAAATTTAAATAAATGGACAGAGACCTCTAGAGTTAGAGTTGAGGTTTGTTTGTTTGTGTTGAGGTTTTACGGCCCAGTCAACCCAATGGGGTCATGTCGAGCGCGGTCAGTTTACCTAACCACACGTTTACTGGGCAGGCTTAGAGTTGAGGTCAGATGTTTGTTAGTTGAAAGCTGTTTCTACTCAGCATACCACCACGTCTATCTCAATGGAAAAAATTGGTGCATCATGACTTGTGTTTGAAAGCTTTGTTATAGCCTAATAGTGTAAACCCTTTCATCTCTACAAACCAATACAGATACCTTTGCAAACTGTGCAGATCCAGATGAGAATGCTCAACAAGCCGTCTCATGTGGATCTTCACTGTTTACCATTCTGTTATTGATTTTTGACTGAAACTACTATTTGCAATAATGAACATGTCCAAATTCAGAGATGGAAGCGTCCATGTTAGAAACTCAGGGTGATTGGGTTAAGTACATCAGAAGTTGAGCAACAGCCACAAGAGTTTATACTTTCACTCAGAAATATAAACTTTTCAAGATGCTTTAACCTCTAAAAAATCACAATTTATAGTGATAATAACTTTACTAAAGGGAGAATCAGTACAGTTTCAAGGGAGGCAACTCTGTCAAAATTATTTCTACTTCCCTTCGGAAAAAGGGGATATACTCTAAAAGGAAAGAATTTGCTCCCTTTTGCCTTGGGAGCAAATTCTTTCCTTACTGAATAGACCCCTTTCAGAAGGGGCTTAGTGTGCAGGAACACAAAACAGGAAGTCACAAAAGTTATGTCCCTTGCATAAAATCTTGTCCCTTGCAGAAAATCCACTATTGAAGTATATCAGGTCCCCACTACATACTTTCAGATATTGTACTAGGACTTGTTGTTTAGTCAGTTCATTGACAACACTGCTGTCTTTCTGCTGTCCACTCTGTACATCTTCTGTCGCTGTTAGTAGTTGACTAGCATGCTTCTTGTCTGAAACAAATATTAACTCGGTCTATTTCACACAGCACTATAAAGGTTGCCAGATGTGTACTTCTACATGTAGTTATGCATGCAGCCCACCTACATGTAATGCAGACACCTTTAAAGCTGTTTTATTAAAAATCCTATTAATCTAATCTATTAACCTTTACCACTCTCTGGGCCCAATTCAGTAGGTGACAAAATGATGATTTTTATCTTATTTTTCCCCCCAAATAGGCTATGACATTTCATGCAAATTGTCTCCTCAGGAGACAATTTGCATGAAATGTCAAAGCCTATTTTCTGGGAAAATTAAAAAAAAAAGATTTCGAATTGTTTGTCTGCAGAAATGTTTACCTAGAATACTAAGCGTTAAACCCAAACTAATATCCTTTATAAGGTCAGTAAGAATGTCATGTTTAATGACCAAGCAGTCAGTAGATTCATTATATGAGTCTTGTCATGGGAAAAGGGGTGTTCTAGCATATGCAAATAGCAAAGGTTCAGACGAGCCTGCGCATCTGCGCAGTCTCGCCAGAACCTATGCCATTTGCTCATGTAAGTGGTAGGCCAAGGGATAACTACATCCAAAGAACTAGACACATGGCTAGCTAAAAGGCTGGGCATGGGCACAGAAGTGATTCAATGTAAAGTCCCAGGAGCCTTTTTCTTGTTATGAAGCTTTCAGTTTTTATATGATGAAAAAGTGACCTAGCTAAAAGGTCAGGCATGGGCACAGAAAGTGTTTCAACGTAAAGTCCCAGGAGCCTTTTACTCGTGACACTCTTCGTTTTTATATGATGAAAAAGATTTACACTGTTATTCAGTATCAGCAACCTGATACTGAAGACAAGAGTATTTACCAGAGACTGATGGACAATGTAGAAATGCTAGTAATTTCTGTTGGATATTCTTTAACAACAACAATAAATGGATACTTAATTCATGTTCTATGCGGTTTTATGAAAATCAAAGGCTACATGTATTTGTCAAGGACCAGAATGTGTTCAATGTGGAAAACTAAGAAAAATTTTACCTTTTAATATGAATTTTGGCAACTACAAAATATTTAATTTAGAGTCTGTTTCTTTTTCTTCCTGCCCCCATCTCCAAAAAACAAAACAAAACAAACATGTATTAAGTTTATCATTTTACCCATAAATACGTTTTTCAGACATGATAACGTATCTAGTGTTTCAGCTTCTTTTTCTTCATCGTCATCTGTTTCCATATGCTGTTTATCGACTGCTACATCAGGGAAGGTTTCTTTTACTGCATTCATCAGAATAACAGCATCCTTCAGCTGTCCTGAGGTCATCTGATTGTAGATTTTCTCTATTACACTGCAAAATACAGTACAAGTATATTTGAGTCTGTGTTAGAAAATGTACCTGATGAATGTACAGGCTGACCTGAATCTTAGCTGGTGTCCATTTGGACACCAGCTAAGATTCAGATCAGTCAGTACATTCATGCAATCTGATCAGAATCTTCACTGGGCACATTTTGGATAGCCAAGGACACAGTTTATTCATGCTGACAAAGAACACTAATCAGACTGCAGATGATTTTAGTCTTCATTGGACGCACACGACAATACATATGTTTTCTCATGTTGTGGCTCATTTTTCTCTCAGAGCACTCCTTCACAGAACACATATCTAGAAAAACTAGAAATGGAAATAAGCATTTTGCAAAAAAAAAAAACAAACAAAAAAAAAAAAAAAAATGAAGTAGAAAAAGGGCCATAACTCCCATATAAAAATTGGCAGAGTTTACCCAAATCAAACTTGACCTATATTTTATTGTCATATACCTGTGAATAAAATATGAATCTAATACACTAATCTTTTCAAAAAGAAATCAAACAGAAACTGTTTTTCATACCTACAGGGTGTACTGGACACGGTGACACTATATACCATAATAATTGGCAGACTTTACCCTAAATCAAACTTGACCTATATTTTATGATCATATACCTATGTATAAAATATGAATCCAATACACTAATCTTTTCAATAGAATATATCAAACGTAAACCATTTTTCGTACATACGGATGGGACAATGAAGTTAAAAAAGGCCATAACTCCTATAATAATTGGCTGATTTTACCCTAAATCAAACAACTATATATTATGATTAGAAATCTGTGAATAAAATATGAATCCAATCTGTGGCACTTCTAATGAATACTCACAACGTATGTTTTCGTGGAAAAATAAGAAAAATATCAGTACTTTTTCAGCTGAAAATAGTATCTTATCTGGAGTTATGGTATCTTATGTCTTATTCTTACCTATCTACTGTCTCATTTTCACTAATGAGGCTGTCAGGTGATTGTCTGTTCTCACTGTCTTCATCAACCTCTTCAACAACTGGTTTCAGATTTTTCTCAAGTGCCTTCCATTCTTCATCTGTTTTTTCCTTGAAACTATCTGCAGTACAAAGTTTTAAAAGCTTTGTAAGGCCAAACAAAAAAATGTGAGTTTAGGGTAACCTTACCCTACCTAATTTTCTTGGTGAAACATAACATTCAGGGTTGCCACTCATTTCAAAATTCGCTGACTTTTTCCTGACTTTTCACCATTTTCTAGACATTTTCTATGGCCTCCAAGTTCCCCTAAAACTATCATTTAACAAAAGAATGAGGCCAATTCTGTAAATTTATGTTTCTGAAAATCAAAGACTGCCATAGCCATCTCAGTTTTCAGAAAATTTTGAAATTCCCTGACTTTTGTCAGTATTTTCCAATTTCACTGACTGAAACTAAAATTCCCTGACCTGGAAAAATTTTCATTTTCCAGACTTTTTTCCCTGACCGTGGCAACCCTGACATAATTTCCTGTTTTCTCAGAAAAATAAAAGCATAAAACGATAATACCCCGCCATTATCGTCTCGCTGGCAGATAAGTATGTCAAAAATTGATGAAATTTGCCTATTAGCAATCCCAAACCGGACTGCCATAATATCAATGCATGTACCAAGTTTAGTTAAAATCTCTTAATCTTTACTCATTATCATCTGGAAAAGAAAATATGGGCGTATCTCTGGCAGATAACCATCAAAAATTGACGAAATTTGCCCATTGGCAATCCCAAACCAGATCTCAACAATATCAATACACACACAAAGTTTGGTGAAAATCCACTGATGTTTACTCAAGTTATCATCCGGAAACAAAATACGGATGGATGGATGGTCATTCTATCGAATTGGGTTTATGTGGCTAATTTTGGTACAGTTATGTCCTAAAAATAAGCCACACAAACCCATTTTGCCACATAAATCTTCAAAATTTAAGTGTCTACAGAATAAATCCCATTCAAATACATGGGAAAGTGTCCAAACCTTGTAGCCCCCTAAAACCATTTCATTTGCATGGACAGACCTAGGAGTGACGGATGGACACACAGGGACGTCCAGTGTGAAACCATAATACCGCGCCACTATAATGCAGCATAAAAAGAATAAATAGGTGTTACTGGGATAAAATATTCATGCTATCATAGACCCTGATCAAACTGCTCCTAGGAATGCCATCAGAGTGTCAAGTAGTTTGGATCCAGATCAGGCCCGACAAAAGGGCCAGATCTGGGTCTAAACTGTTTGCAAAAGTTAGCAGACCACAAAAGTCACCACTAGCTGGAAAAGAGTGGTCCCAATATTTAGGGTAAATATGGTACGCTTTCACAGAGAAACATGACAAATAAATTAGTACTGAAGGAATCATCATATGGGTTGTAATGTGAGATGAACCTTGGGCATGTGTGCCCAGTGAAAAGTTAGACCAGTCTTTGCATGCCCAGTCTTATCAGTCTTTGCTGTGTGGTCTTTAGACAGACAAGATCCAAAGTCCTAACAAGAGCACCGCATGCGGGTGCCAACGCTTGGCTGCAGTTTCTTTTAGAAATATATAGGGCATGTTTGATTATAAGCAACAGAACTACTTAAAGAAACCATTTTTCAACCAAAATTCTAAGTCAAAAAAGGGGCATAACTGTGCCAAAAATATTTTGAGGGTTACCTTCCCTATTGGTATGAGTTCCCCTTTTCATAATGAACAACTAGTCCGAGTTTCAAGTAAATATCTTCAGTAATGACAGAGATATAACAAAATGTCCAAGTTTTTGCACCACCACGACGCAGATGACGCCAGAGCTATGACAATACCTCGTCGTTTTCTTCGAAAACAGCCGAGCTAAAAATGGAAAGAAGACTGATCAGACTGTGCAGATGTGAAGGCAGAATTGAATCTTGGTTGGGTGCACATATAAGGTACATTTTCTCATATTTCTGGGCCCAGTGTTGTTCAAAGCATCGTTAGCTTAACAAGCTTGTTAGTGGTCAAAATGTGAACTGTTCTAGCAAGTACAATATCTAATTCACAGGTATTTTTGCTGCAAAAATGTGAGTAGCTTTTGCAAGTGCAAAAGCTACTCACATATTTTCAGCAAAAATATAAGCGTATATGCCATATCTAATCAATGTTTTCACGAAACGTTAACATACGCCATCGTTATTTTTAAACAAATAGTCCCAGAAATCCTGTTCTTACCATTCTGATCTTGGCTCTCTTCATCTGGCATCATTTCTTTCAGTTTTTCTGCTTCCTTCACGTAATTCAACTCCAGCTCTTGCGCTGAGAGCTACAGAAACAAAGGGTTAATATTAGAAGGCTATTTGAGTAAAAAAAATGCCTAAAGAGAAAAGCAAAACACAATGTACATGTACATACTCAAAAGCATGCTATCGATGTTCTCATGGAAAAATAAAAGTAAACAAGACAAAAGAGGTATTCAGGAGCTAATTTTTGTTATCTTAGTACCAAAACCTATGTTGCTGGTACTCACCAGTACTATCTTGTTGAGGCAATTTTACTGAGTATCCACATTTTGGTGGAAAAAGGACAAAATTTTTTACTAAAATATTGTGAAATTATAGCTAAACAAGAGCTGTCACATGACAGCATAGCTCGCCTGCTTGCCCCTTGTCTACCTATGGTTTTACAGTAACATGTCAAAAGGTGTATTTAGTATTCTTATTTGATTCTATTCCAAATACAATAAGTTTTGTGAGTCTGAATATAAATCAAACATCCCTCTATAAATTCAAATGCAAATCTATGTGTTACATGGAACACTGACCTAGATATATTTTGAGGTTGATCATCGCATCACATGGAACTAATGTTCCTGGTATGAAATTACTCCATCAAACAGTCTTCCAGTTATTAGACAAAATCACTGAATGATGAAATATAAATCACACTGAGTCACATTGACCTAGATATATATTTTACGTCAGTCAACAGGTCACATGGAAGTTAAAATCTAGGTTTGACATTTCTATATCAAAAAGTCTTTGAGATATAAGGTAAAATCACTGGACTGGGAAATGCAGGTCACAATGACCTACATATATTTTTAGGTTACTCTTAGTGTCATATGGAACTAATAATACTCATGGTATGATATTTGTCCATCAAAGTCTTCAAAATATAAGCAAAAATGACTGGACCATGAAATATAGGTCACACTGACATGAATATATTTTGAGTTCAGCCTTCATGTCACATGGAACTAATATCCAAGGTATGACATTTCTCCATAAAATAGTCATTGAGATATAAGGCATAATCAAATAGTCTTCAATCGAGATAAAAGGCATAATCATTGGACTATGAAATATGGGTCACATTGATCTACATATATATTGAGGTCACTCTTCATGTCACATGGAACTAATACCTAAGGTATGACATTTCTCTATCAAATAGAGATATAAGGCAAAATCAATGGACCATGAAATAAGGGTCACTGGACTGTGAAATGTAGGTCACCATGACCTTCACCTAATGACACTTAAAGCAATTTGACTGATGTATTAACTAGGATGTGTTTATAATGCTAGCATAACAGAAATGTACTTAACACTTTACAAGAGATGTCCTGGATTTTGAACCCCAGCCCCACCCCAGGGCATGAACCCAGGGGTTGATACCTATGGACAACCCTTCCAAGCACCCATGTTCCGAATATGAATGCTTGCTGACAACTGACTACTAAGATATAAGCATATGAAAAACTTAAAACACAGAAATAGAACATTTTACAAAGGTGTCCTAGATTTTGACACCTAGCCCCACCCCACGGCATGAACAATAGCTCTCCTTGTGCTTCGTACAGGAGAGCTAAAAAAGCATGTTTACCTTAGAAGCAAATGGATTGTTCTTGAGCAGTGTTGTGATAAGCTGTATCGCATATTTCCTCACTTGACTGGACTTGTCTTGAAGTCTGCCAATGATCAGACTGAGCAGGTTTTCCTGATGAGGTAGTGGCAAACATTTCTCATTCACAATGTGTAGCCAGATCTGTAGAACTTTGCTTCGTACAAATGCATGGATGTCATGAATATGATCCTGAAAACAGTACATACCATATGTACTCTAAGTATTGGGACAGATAGATAGATCTACACTGTTTGCTACTCATCCAGCAGTTTTTCAAATGCATTAATCGTTACTAAAATGGACTTGTTCAAATTTTAGGACTAGTATGGTAAGGAGTTAAGGTGTCCCAATATGATATACATTATTATTTCAAGACGGTTAAAATAAGAACAAAGAATATGTTGAAATAACCTTTATCAACTCTTCCTGAGTGTTTTAACAAAGTAATAACTATTCACAGTGTTTAACATACACATAAAATAATTTGTGGCGTAAAGGTTGCAGATCAGTGGTTGGAAATTCGAAGAGATGCAATCAATAAGGAGATGCTTTCTCATCTTTTTATCCCACTGGTTTTTACATAGAAACCACCGCAAAGCAACACGGTGTATACACATGATGCTTGCTAAACAACATGGTACATACACATGCTGTTCTATTAAACAGCACACCGCAAAGTATCACGGTACAGACACATGATACCCGCCAAAACAAAACTCCGCAAAGCATTCCGGTATGTACACAGAATGCCCGCTAAATCATATACACCACCGCTGAGTAAATGGTACATACACATCTACCAGCAAACTGTTGGATGAGAAAGCAGCTCCCAAATATATAACAAGATTTCAGTCCGAATCACATCCCTTCGGAATTTTCCGCCACACAAACCAATAATTTGGTTTGCCCCAAAATTCCACCGCAAACAAAACTGGTGTTCACAACTGATCCTGCAGAGCCTCCCGAATGTCTAACATTAAAATATCAGAACCAATATCAGATAGATGTACGCCATCTGGTTTATATAAGCCCGGTGTGTCAGATGTAATTTCTGGATGATCAATAAAGACCCCCCTACCATTGTATTTTATAAAGCGACGAATCACTCTATTAATGAATTTTCGTTTGGATTCCATTTTGTCTGGAACCTGTGTTCCTGACCATACAATACGAGGCAACATAGCAGAAACGAAAATGGCACTGCTAGTGAATGTTTGAACTAGATTACTTAAGTCATCCTTCATATTATGGATCAAGACCACCCCTTTCTGATAAGCTAAGTCATTGGAACCAACATGAACCACTATTGCCTTTGGAGCAGCATTATGGAGAGCAGCATATTGAATCTTTGGTAGAAGCTGTTGCCATTTCATGCTGCCCTGACCCATCCACTTGACTTTCTGAACTTTGGAAGCGCCAACCGTACTTTCAAGCTGCCTGGTTCTGGCTCGGGCTGCTAATCTATTTATGTAGGAGTCCCCTACCAACCATACATCTGGAAATCAAAATTTATGATGCAAATTATCAATAGGGCTAAGGAGCAATGAGCAAGTCCGCTTTATAGTCTTATGTACTTGAGAAATGAATTGGACTGCCATCTGCCCATTTTCTTGATAGTCTCATACGATACGCCTTTGCTGGCTAACCACGAAGCGGCCCCAATACGGAAGGAATGCGTTCTGAAATGTATTGTTGGTAGATTCAGAGCAGTTATAGCTTTATTTAAAACTGCCCCAAATTGATATCTTGTAAGAGGTTGCCCATTAATATGACAAAAAAGATATACTGATTTGTGAGGTCTAATTTTGAGAAACGCTTCCATGGCCAATAATTGACATTCTGTAGATTCAATAGCTGGAATGTCAATTATATATGGTTTTCCTGTTTGATTGCATTTGGCCTTACGCTGGCAGATTCGTAAAATATTTTGCCCAGCTTTGGTGGTACATAATACATCAGATACTTGCAATGGTTGATCAGATTGCTGTGACGATGTAAATACCAACTCACTAACACGGAACAAACCAAAAAATGCCAAACGGTAAGCTGCTCTAAATAAAAGTGTTTTATACTCAGAAATGCAGATATTCCCCAAAATTTTACAAATAGCAACCAGAGTATTATACATAATTGGCATACGGTTATCAGGATTGGCTCTAAGACGCTTGTAGCCTTCAAGCATTTTTGAAATGGCAAAAGTGGAAGTGCTATCAAAATTATGGTTAATTTTATGTTGAAAGCTAATAGCAGATATGTGCATGGCAGCTGTTGATGGGGCATAACCATTGTGGAAAAGATAAGTAATATAAGCATGAATATGAGTTTCAGGTACTGGCCACTGCAAAGGGAGAGCATAATTAGATCTAAAAGTTGAAAAGTTTGCCAATGCAGTAGCATATGCATGACGGGTATTAACTGACAAACTTGCAGTCACAAGCTGGTGGGCTCCTGATTGAAGACGCTCCAAAGATGGTCTGGAACAGGCTCTGGCTCTGGTTCGGCCTCTGGGGCCAACTGTCGAAAGCGATTCATCTGCAATCGAGATAAACTGTCAGTCACGGCATTCCGAGAAGTTGATAAATGTTCCGCTTTGAGAACAACATTCAGCTGCAAACATTTTAATGTAATGATTCTGACCAAGACCATGACATACTCTGCCTTTGACGTTTGCGAATTCAAGATATGAACAACTGCCTGATTGTCACATTTGAATAGAATCTTTTTGTTGCTGAGATGCTGACCCCAGATTTCAAGAGCAACAAAAATGGGGAACAATTCAAGTATTGTAATGTCATCAGTAATACCGCGGTGAAACCATTCAGCAGGCCACAGACCATATGTCCATTTTCCCTGAAAATAAGCTCCAAAGCCTTTACCATAACTTGCTGAACTGTCCGTAAACAAACATAAGTCAGCATTTGACAGCCAAAACCTGTCATGAAAGACAGAGACACCATTAAACGATTTGAAAAATGTCAGCCATGTTTGCAAATCTAACCTCATTGCCTTGGAAATCCGAATATGATGATAAGGCTTTGTAATACCCCTTGTAGCATTTATCAGCCGGCGGCAAAATGGACGACCAGGAACGATAGCCCGGCACATGAAATTCAGTGAGCCAAGAAGAGACTGCATAACCTCCAGTGTAATACTGGACTTATGTAATATTTCTTCAATAAGACTTTGTAGTTTCATAATTTTGTCCTTTGGAATTCGTACCTCCATAAGAATTGAATCAAGTTCAAATCCCAAGAAAATGATGATTGTTTGAGGCCCTTCTGTCTTTTCATCTGCAACAGGCACGCCCATTTTTCCACAAGTCTTGAAAAAGGAAGTCATAATTTCTTGACAGTCAGTTGTGCCAGCTTCACCCCCAAACAAAAAATCATCCAAGTAATGTTCAAGTTCACCCACTGTGCATGATTCTCTTACAGCATAATGTAAGAAAGTGGCAAATTTCTCCCATAATGCACATGAATATGAAAGTCCAAAAGGTAAGCAACGGTCAAAGAAGTATTGACCATCAAACATAAAACCTAACAGGGGAAAATCATCTGGGGAGATAATCATTAGGCGAAATGCATTTTTTATATCAGCCTTGCCTAGCAGAGCACCTTTTCCCAATTTCTGAATCATTTTAACAGCTTGATCAAATCTAGTATATTGGACACTGCAAAATTCAGGGTCAATATAGTCATTGATTGAATCCCCCTCTGGATATGATAGATGGTGTATTAAACGATATTCACCTGGCTGTTTTTTGGGTACCAAACCCAGAGGAGAAACCCTAAAATCAGTGAAAGGTACAGTTTGAAAAGGGCCAGCAACTCTTCCTGCTTCCAATTCTTTCGTGATTTTTTGCCTGACAATATCAGGGGCTTTATTTGCTGAAGGTAAATTTTTTGATATGACCAATTTTCGAGGACCTTCAAAGTTAATGTGAAAGCCATTTTTAAACCCATTTTTTAACTCTTCCGCTGTTTGTCTGTCTGGATATTCTTGCAATTCCTTCTCAAAGGCAGATAAATCTACAGGAGTGGAGCCGAGCTCAAATTTATTTCCGTTTGAATGGACCACGAAAGGAGGACCTTTGAGTGTGATCTATTTCAGTGTTCTTATTTGCAGTGAATGCATTCTGTTGTAAATTTTGACTGTGTCTGGGACATTGGTTTTCAGAATGGTCCCCCTTACATGCCAAACAAACATGAGAAAATCTACAATTTTTGAAATAGCATTTGCCTTTGTTATAATCAAAACATACGCCAAGTGCAAGACGAGACTGATTTGAGTGGCCAGCAAAGCTAGGCTTAGATTGAAAGGTAGTTGTTTCTAGCTTGTTTGTGTTTGTCATTAATTTAAGCCACAAATCTGAATAAATTTTATTCCACGGCTCCTGTTTTAAAGCTTGCCTTGTCCTAAATTCAGCATCATATTCTCGCCATGCTAAATTTTGACACCTGCTTTCAGCCTCTCTGATGGTGCTCAGGTACTGAATTAATTCAAAAACTTTATCCTGATACTTTTTCAAATATATAGTCATGAATATTAAAAAAGCATCTGTCCACTCCCTGATATTGGTTATTTCTTTTAATACTTTAGGGCGTGTTTGAATTTGGCCATGTTCATTTATAAATAAATTACCAGATTCCTCCCCACGCCTTTTTTGATTTTTCTTTAACAGAGAAGCCAAATTTATATATTCATTTTTCCATATCTTAATACAAATATCTTGCGGAACATGCATCGCAATATCATCATCAGCACAACGTACATCCGGCATCTGAAAGTCAGACTGAGTGTTTTGTGCAATTGTTTGTGCTAGAGGGGTCCCCTGAACCCCCAAAGCACTAGTCCAAGTATTTAACATACTGGACCCTGTAGCATTAATCTCAGGTGAGTATGACACTTGGTTACCTGACTGTTGAACCCCGCCATCACCACATAACCTTACAATTTCTGGTGTTCCTGTTGCCCCCGGTTGAGGGCATGGCTCATTTGCTGCTGTTTGTTGCTGATTTTGTTTTGCTTGGCCCCTAGCCTGACCCTTCCTAGCCCTCTTTCTAGGTGGCATGATTATGGAGGCACCAAGATAATCTCAAAATTGGGCTTGAAATGTTCAAAAAGTTGAAAAATTTGCCAAAAAACTGGACTGAAAACTTTTTCCTTGCTGCAGCAATCAGCTGTCGTCAGAAAGAGGCTGTTGCACTGGGACCCAGCTGTGCAAAACACTTTCAGTATGTCTACATATAAGCCTGGAACCAATCCTTTACAGTGCTCAAAGGACATGTGTACTGAAATGACCTTACAAGTTGGTACAGTAATCAAAGTACTGAAACAACCCAAATTACCAAAAATGCGAACTGGACTTACTATTTTAATGCTGAAATAAATGGAGCCTATTGTAGATCAATATGCTGTATTACTACAGTAATGTGATCTGACAGCTTGTATCATAATAAGTGGAAGTTCCCAGACCGCTGAATTACACAAGAGGCTGGCATGATCTGGAAATATGGGAACTTCCAGATGTGATATGGGACATCAGATCATGTTATTCATAGCTCAAGATAAGATGCTTTTTTTCAACAGAAAAGTACTGATATTTTTCTTACTTCTCCATTAAAACATGGCCGAGGCACTTCTAAAGAGTACCTACATGTTTTCATGGAGAAATAAGAAAAACATTATCTGGAGCTTTGGTAAATGAAGTAATTTGTTTATTATAAACTTTGAAAATTAATCATAACACCATCCATAACAGCAGCAAACAACATTATAGTTTTTTTATCTGAGAAAATAGGGTCATGTAAACTGGTTGCATAGCAGATGATTCGCACGAGATGTCTTATTCTTATGGATCCCTCACCACACACACAAATGAAAAAGAATATTGCTTGCTACAATTTTTGAACAGAAAAGGCCATAGCTCCAAGTAAGATGTTTTTTTTTTTTTTTTTTTTTTTCAGCCAAAAAATACTGAAGATTATAGATCAAATATTGATCACATTGCACTGCATTTATGTATAGTCAGATCAGAGCCTGTCCTCATATGCCCTAAGAGCCCCTCTTTCACAATGATATGGCTCAAATATAGTACCTCAAGTTTATCAAGGAACTGATCTCTTGTAGTCTTCATCTTGTCATCAAGATCATCCTTACTGAGAACCTTTATAAGTATCTCACCCATGGCTCCAAGAACACCATTTCTCATAGAATAGGACTGAAAATTAGAAAAAAATATCTGCAATATAGTCAAACCTCAATGGCTCAAACATCTCTGGGACCACTGATATTTGTTCGAGATAAGGGTAGTTTGAGTCACTGAAGGTTAATCATAGCGCCAAGTTAGGAAGCAAATAGCAATAACTTCAGAAAATCTTTCAATTTTCTACACAAGAACTGTATGTTGAGAGTATTCATTAGAATTGCCTCCATGAGGCATTTAAGTTCATGATAAAATAAGAAACTTTCCCTACATATTTGTTTTCTTGAGCTATCTGAAAAATTTCATAGGGACTCAAAAATGAGTTTGAACCATCCAAAGTAAACTAGCCATCAGTGTTCAAGTCATCAAGGTTTTTACTGTATTCAGAATGTTGGCAATATTTAAAATATTGGCAATATTTACAATGTTGGCAATATTTACAATGTTGGCAATAAAGGCATTCTTTTGGATTCTCTTCATACATTTTCAAATACTTTTTGCAAAGGAGACAACTTGTTTTGACTTCCTATTTCTTATCTGACTTCCTCTAAAAGGAAAGAATTTACTCCCTCTTTTCGGAAGGGAGGCAAAACAATTTTGACAGAGTTGCCTTGCTTGAAAGTAAATCCATCCCCTGAAATGGCAGTAGAAGTCTTCAACAATGGACTTGACATTTATTTCAAATCCTCTACTTTGCAGACAATCTGGAAAGAATAATAAGAACATCAACTGTCTCTTATTTGTGCAAAAAAGTATGCAAATTTTCTGGATATTTAAATATCAGCCAAATTACCTCTCCGTCCAAATGACTAAGGACAAGACTGATATTAGGAAGAACTGCTGCAGGATCATTTTCTGTCATCTCCACCAGGAAAGCAGTATAGGCTCTAGTACCAGATGTGTCTCGTGATAAATCTGCCGAATCCATTCTCCCAATTTCCCTATAAGAAGAGATATATTGTATTTAACTGAGCATTTCGACATCAAGATTCCTTGCCATGCTTGTCATAAAATTTGATTAAGTCCATTTGATTTTCACAATTATTGCTGGATGAACGGCAAACAGTGTAGACCCTGATTGTACACCACTTTCTGCTGCATTTGATCTGGGTCAACTGTTTGCTCAGTCCAAATACTTTGGGTTAATGTGGTAGTGTTAATGTAAAGCTACTCCATCTTTTAATATGAACAGGGAAAATTCAGATGCAGGTTGTACATCTATGCTTTGTTTGTGTTGAGGTTTTACGGCCCAGTCAACCCAATGGGGTCATGTCGAGCGCGTCAGTTTACCTAACCACATGTTTACTGGGCAGGCTAGACTAGCTCCTAGACCTTGATGTCATGTTTTATCACTCCTAACTATAAGCTGATTCAAATTTGTGTATGACATCTTGTACAGCCAGTCTCTAATAGTTGGTCTCTGACATCAAGGTCTAGTAAAATACGAATTTTACCTCACAGGATTCTGCTTGGTAAATGATTAATTACATCTATTGAGAACCACCACACTTGAAGTGTTTATTGCTTTACTGACCACATACTGATCACTTAATACTGATAAAAGAAAGTTGGAAAAGCTAAATTTCATTTTGGTGTGTTTTGATGATGAAACAAAGTACACAGAGGCTGAGAAGATGAAGTTGCTATTGATTATGCTCTGTAAAATCAAGGTGTAACTGGGAAGCTTTTTGAAAGGATGTGATGTTTTATTTTGTTCTCCCAATATGAATAGTAGGAAGAAAACTGACATTTGAAATTTTACTTTTGGTAGATATGGTATCTAGCTACTCTTTCAAACTGTCTCAAAAAATAGTACCCACATCATTTATCCTAAATTATTGCCTCATATGTCTTCTTATCTCAAAGCTATAGAAAAAAGTTGTTTTCTTTTTTAATTAATGCATATCTCCATCAAAATATATATGGTATGTAGTTACTCTTTCGAACTGTCTCAGAAAACAGTACCCATATTTATCCTTAAATATCGCATCATATGTCTTCTTATCTTAGAGCTATAGAAAAAGTTTTTTTTTTTTATTTAATGAATTTCTCCATCAAAATATATATGGTATGTAGTTACTCTTTTGAACTGTCTCTGAAAACAGTACCCAAAACATTTATCCTACATTCTTACATCATATGTCCTTATCTTCAAGCTGTAGAAAAAAATGTTGTTTTTTTTTGTTTTGTTTAATTTAATGCATTTCTCCATTAAAATATATATGGTACACTGTATGTAGTTACTCTTTTGAACTGTCACAGAAAACAGTATCTTCTTATCTAAAAGCTATAGAAAAATTTATTGTTTTTTTTTGTTTTTTTTTTTAATTTAATGCATTTCTCCATCAAAATATATATGGTATGTAGTTACTCTTTCAAACTGTCTCAGAAAACAGTATCTTCAACATTTATTCTAAATTATAACCTCATATGTCATATGTCTTCTTATCTTAAAGCTATAGAAAACTGCTTTTTTTGTTTAATTTAATGCATTTCTCCAGCACAGTATATATATGGTATGTAGTTACTCTTTCGAACTGTCTCAGTATCCACAACTTTTATCCTAAATTATCACCTCATATGTCTTCTTATCTTAAAGCTATAGATTTTTTTTAATTTAATGCATTTCTCCATCAAAATTTATATGGTATGTAGTTACTCTTTGGAACTGTCTCAGAAAACAGTTTCTGCAACATATATCCTAAATTACTACCTCATATGTCTTCTTATCTTAAAGCTATAGAATAATTTGCTTTTTTTGTTTATTTTAATGCATTTCTCCATTAATAGCAACCAACCAACGAGTTGTTGCCGCGAAGCGGCAACAACGAGAGTTGGTTGCTTTATGGTAGTATTCTGTTCTATTCAAAAATTGCTATACTAAGACTCAATTTTTCGTGTAACCGGAAATTGTGAATATGAACCTTTAAATACGTCACTTCCGTTTTCAGCGTTTGTTTACAATCACCCGATGACAGCAACTGTTAAACCTAACAGATATCACATTTCCATACTAAAAACAAATAAAAATCAGGCATAGGCGAGATTTTAAGGTAAGAATAAAACACACATTAGTTTTGTCAGTATTTTCGGTGGTATTCCAGAAGAACGTATTCCTTGCGCGCGCGCAACGTGACATCCGGTTGAAACGAAAGTAGAAAAAGCTCCACTGACATCTGAGCATTATCGCATATCTAGAGTGAAAATAATAGACTTTCCAAACAGTTCTCAACGGTAATTTGAGGGGGATTTGGGTTTTACGACCCTTACAAGAATATTTCACTTAAATCGAGCTGATCGTTCATCAAAAGTGGGCGAAAACCGGAGAACCTGCAGAAAAAAAAAAAAACAGCTGACCATCCAGGGCCTGACAAATCCATTGCCCGGCCGCCCGGGACAAGTCCTAAATCCCGCCGGGCAAGTCTGTTCCGTCTTTACGATGCCCGGTCGGGCAAGTGTCAAAAAATCGCCAGGACAGTTAAAAGTGCGAGTATTTACGGTAAAAAAGTCTGATCAAAAGATGTCAATAAATATTGATAATTAATTGCCCAGCTGTCCTGATTAATGCAGACAACCCATGTATAACTGTTTTCATTATCACACTACCGTTAATCCAATTGATCAGTTGTTTACCTTCCGGCGCGTGCCTTTAATCTTCCGTCGTAACAGCTGATCAATAATTGTATCTAAACATGGCTTCTGTGTAGTATGAACCAAGTAAGGTCGGCAATTATTGGTTTTTGATATTCTCGTATTTCATTAGATATGCGACTGGGCATACACCAATGAAATAAGTCGTTGCTTACGACGTGTTTGGCTATGAAAACGAAAGTACAAAATGACACAATATAAAAACACAGGTAAGAAATTGAGTTTTTGTTTGGAAAAAAAAAAGAAAAAAAAAGCGTGATACCGTTACGATCTCGCCTGTTTGCAAAACCTTTGTTATTTCCCTCTCGAAATCTGGATTTACTTAGTGTTCATCAAATAATAATGAATTTGTAAGACTAAAAATACTGTGTGTCAAAGTCATTTATGAAAAATTTATTCTCTGTTGATATTACTGATAACGTGTTAGGATGAAAAACAAAATATGAACACTGATGGCTTACACAACTGACTAGTGCTTGATGACTTATGTGCTCCTAAAACCAGAAAGACTTGATGAGCACTGATATACAATACCACACAGAATAATATTCAGTTCTTTCCAATTTCTTGGAGGTTGTTCTCTGTTCTTGGGATAAATGAATACACCATTTTCAAAATGGCTTCTTTGATAAAAAATTAAGTCTTTTGATTATGAATTGTCCTATAGTTTGTAGGCAGTTCTTCAATCAAGTTAATTTCCTTGCAGGTGTATACATTTACCTTAAGAATTTTTTTTTTTTTTTTTTTTTTTTTACAAACACATGAGTATTTATTCAAGGCTTCAAGTAAATACAAATAAAATTCTTTTTCAGTATGCTCTCTTTTCATCCCTTTGGTATTTTCTGATGTGAAATTATGATACTTTTCTTATTTCCATTGCAAACTTAGATTGTGGGGTCTGAAACTACCTCACTGAGTGCCCATTATCTATGTTTTTGAGCCAAAAAAAAGGAGTAAACTTATGTACGCCATTTAAAACCTCGCTTTTCTGTATATTAACTGGGATTTACAAGAGTATTGCTTTCATAGACTTGTTAACGCAATGTTAAAAGTGGGACTTCTATTTCTGTTTGCAAATCTTGGGCATATAGGAATTTGAGCCGCACAAATCCTGGGCAAGTAAGAATTTGAGCTGGGCAAGTGAAAAAAAAATTTACTTGCCCAGTGGGCAAGTGGATTTTTTTTTATTTGTCAGGCCCTGCCATCCATTATCAGAACTTGGCTTTCCCACATATGACCCAAGGGAGGCTCAAACTGCAGCGGTGAGAAACCTAATGGATTAAGAGTCGGTTCTCTTATCCACTAGGCTACGGGGGCCCGCAGAGGGGGTGGGGGGGTGCATTCCAGCTGTCAGATTCAACATTATCTCAGTAGACCTTGATCTTATTCAATCCAAGTACTTTTTCTGGCCAAAGAATGTACACAATACTGGTTAACCGCTTAGAGGACTAAGCCTGCCCAGTAAACATGTGGTTAGGTAAACTGACCACGCTCGACATGACCCCATTGGGTTGACTGGGCCATAAACCTCAACACAAACAAACCAAGTACTTTTAACTAACACACAGATTTACTTTTTTTTAAACAATCATCACTTAACATGACTTTCCACAATAATGTTTCAGGCCATACTTATGTTATATTGATACTCTAGCATAAACTTCAGACCTTCCATACCCTACATCATTGACTCATTCACTGAATGATACTCCAAATATTTAGCATTTTGTGACAAATTTTGATTTTTATGCTTAAAATTGTAAGTGAAAACTGATTTTCTTCAAAATCAGCTGTAATGTTAGTCATTTCTTATTAATTTTAATGTGACATAAATTTAAGAAAGCTTTGTTTTCATATTATTCTAAGAAGGTGAACGGAATTATGAGAATATGCCATAGGTCTGGGTTTACTCTGTCGCTGACCAATATTCCCGTATACTCTCCATGTGACAGACCACTATACTCAAGGTTACTGACTGATACGCCAGCAGGGATCAATTTTAGCACTTGCTAACTTGCTAAATGCTGGTTAATTTGATCAAAAAGCAAGCTGCAATTTCCATCACTTGCTAACTCTAGCAAGTTGGAAAATTTTTCTTTAATTGGCTGAACCTGAGGCATTGTTGCAGAAGTTTTGCAATTTCTTTTCCAAAGGCAATAACAATATTTTTCTTACTTTTCCCGTAAAGCAGGTTTTGACATTACATGCAAATTGTCTAAACCTGTTTTCTGGGAAAATAAGAAAAATATTTTAAAATGTCTGCTGTAATTTTATCCAGAGTGCTAAGATTTAAAATTAAAGCCACATTTAACAGTATTTACAAGTGTGAAAAAGCAAGTTGGGACAAATAAATATCATCTGATTTCTGTTTCTGTTTCATTACAGTATTTACCCATAGTATTCAGACACCTCAACTCCTTACCATACTTAACTAAAATTTGAACAAGTACAACTTACTACCCAATGTTGTATGGCTGTAACGATATAGTCAGCTCACGATACGATATGTATCGCGATACTTGCCTAACGATTCGATACATATCACGATACTACTTTCATGCATAAGTCCAGGAGGTCGCGGGTTCAACCCCGGCCGAGGTCGGCAACATTCTTTCGTGGAGATTGATCATGAAATATTTTCTACGGTCATTCTCTCCCTTCCGCTGATTCGAGAAGGGTAGTTGTCAGTTTCTGGCAAAAGAATGTGCACAATACTGGTTAACCGCTTAGAGGACTAAGCTTGCCCAGTAAATGTGTGATTAGGTAAACTTACCGCGCTCGACATGACCCCATTGGGTTGACTGGGCTGTAAAACATCAACACAAACAAAATTCATGCATGTCAGAGGTTGAAGATTTGATATTCTTGGTAAACAGGTTCAAACCATCTCAGAGGTTCATTATTGTGTAAAAATGCCTGTGAAAGATGACCAATTTTGTCATATAAGTGATCAGTGTATTTCGGTAACAGTTTAGATCTTTGTAATTTGTTATAAAAATGGTCTTGAAATATGTTAAAGCTACTATTTTCTTTGGAAATTGTACTTTTGGGCGTATCGTCAGGTATTGCGATACTAGCCCCACGATACAATACTCATATCGTGAGAAAAAGTATCATGATACTATACAATTTTAATGAATAGTTACTCCTCTACAATGTTGTATCTAATAATACCTGAATGAGTGGCAAACAGTGTATACCCTGATGAGACACCACATTTTCATCTGGGTCTACACTGTTTGCTCAGGCCTGTCAGGGCAAGGTAAAGTGCAGTAAAGTATAACATATGGTAAGAGTCATGCTGAGACGACAGGTAAAATTATGACCAAATCTTCAGTGATTACTAATCGATTATCGATCACAATGGCAGGACTGATTATCATGTTAATCATCTTTTCAACTCTGATTAGCCAGCCCTATGCACAGCACATAAATTATAACAAAATATGTGCAAAGCATTCCAGAATATGTGCACAGCACATACTAGAATATATTGCTCAACACATACCAAAGTATGTGCATAGAACATAACTTATGCAAATAGTACCATATGTGAAAGGTCAGTATAGACCTGCCGGCATTAGCATTGCAGTACAGTTGATCGTTATCTGGACCTTGCTTATCTCGAAAAACTGCTTATCTCAAAGTGAAAATCTTGTCCCTGGCTAAACATGAAAATCTTACAACAGGTTAAAAAATATTGTTGAAAAGAGGAGAAATTGGTCCACAATATCCACAATATTTTCAATATATCTCTAAACTAAAAAATCCAGTTACATATAAATTTGCTAAATGTGGTTGTTGGAATTATGTTTTCCTCACTTCTGCAAATCTGATATGTCGAGCTATGGATATCTCAAACTATTTCAAAGAGTCCCTTTGAATTCGAGATAACGAGAGTCAACTGTACATATAATTAACAACACAGTTTAAGTATCTTAATATGTTAAGCAAAATTTAGCTTCAAGCCACCATGTTTATTATGTTAAAAGGATTTAACTGACATAAGGTGACATTTAATTTATGTGTGGTGATATTTTTCAGGAATTCTATTCGGCCTACAGCGAGCCACTGAAGACTTTCAAGACACTGGAACTGAAAGGGGATATGCCAGAAAAGACCATCACATAGATCATTGATGACATGCTCAGTTTTGTTCAGGAATGGTAAGCAGAAATATCTTATATGTAAATCCCTTTTCACTTTATGATTTTATAAAATGAACCATGCATCACTTTTTAGACCCCGCCATACGATAATGGCAGGGTTTTATGGTTTCACATTGGACGTCAGTGTGTCTGCATCCGTCTGTCACACGTCCGTCCGTCCATCCATATTTAGTGTCCAGATGATTTCTTGAGTAAACATCAGTGGATTTTCACAAAACTTGGTATGTGTATTGATATTGTAGAGCTCTGGTTTGGAATTGCTAATGCGCAAATTTCATCAAACTTCAACAGAGTTATCTGCCCGAGACACGCCCATATTTTCGTTTCCTGACAATAACATGTAAATGTCAGGGGATTTAACAAACTTGGTTCATGTATTGATATTAAGGAGCCCTGGTTTGGGATTGCTAATGGGCAAATTTTGTCAGTGTTTGACAGTTATCTGCCCGCAGCATGATTATGGTGGGGTATTATAGTTTAACATTATGCATATAATAGTGAAAAACGTGAAGCTTTGCTGTTTTATCCCTATAGGTGAATGGATACATCCAAAAGACATCACCCTGCCATTGAAGTGTTTCCTCCCCTTTCAATGGGGGATTACTCTTAAAGGAAAGAAATTGCTTTAACCCACTGGAGCAATTTTTTTTTTCCTTTAACAGTACACCCCTTCTTTGAAAGGTCTCACCCTATATGAACAACAGACTAATAAAAACATATCCTTTTTAATTGCAGGTTTTCCATCTTCAAAGTGGAGCCCCAGAGGTGTTTTTTCTGCTTTCCAGTACCAGCTGTTAGTCAGTTATAAAACCAGCCTCTCTAGATATGGGAATTGGATTTGTGCACTCTGCACCAACATCTAAAAGACATTTTACATGCAGACCAGAATGAATTAATCCAACAGCAGTATAATTATTACTATATTGATAAAATGAACAGAATTACAAATAATGAGCAGAACTGACTTTGTGCATGTTAATGAACTTGGCTACTACTGGACCGGACCTGATGAGTTCAATCGAAATACAGGGTGCCCACTGGTCAGGGAAATCTTACTTTTTCTTCCAAGGTCAGGGAAAAGTCAGGGAATTTTGTGAAATGATAAGGGAAATTTTAAATACTAAGAAAGTCAGGGCAATTCCTAATTTTGGCCCAGACTTGTTAGGCTGTGGCAGGTATTTTATCCATTTTGAGTAACTGAAAGTCTTGTATTTTTTTTTCGCTCACTGGGCATTGCTACAAATTAATGCTCATTCTAGAAAATGAATGCCCAAAATTTTTACAATATTTTATTTTTTTTACTGAACAATTAGGGCGGTATATTTTTATGTGTTAAAATAGAATGAATCATTTATTTTCTGCAAGATGAGAAAAAGCCCATTACATTTTCAGCATTTTGGTCAGGGAAAAATAGAATTGGGTGAGGGAAAAGTCAGTGAAATGTCGGGGAATTTTAATTCTGACTGAGGGTGGCCACTCTGAAAGAACTCAATAAGCCATTGGCTTAACTCTGATGCAGGGTTTCAACATATTAATGGACCTACTTCAAAGATAGTGTAGATGAACTACCATTGTAAAAACTATATTCACTGAAGTGAGACTGCTAACTTATGACATTCTTTTGTCAAATGAAAGAACTGTTTATATGAAATCTTTTCATTGCAGAAAGTGTCATTGTTACATGTAATAACTAGGTCTTGAAATTTGCACTTGTCAGCTCATATTTATGAGTAGATGTTCTTTAAGGGCAAGTGAAAAAAAATCAAACGGCTTGCCCAACAGGACAGGTATGTTTTTTTCGCAGTAAGGGTAAATAGTGAAAAATTTGGCTGACCTAGCATAATTACAAAGTTCTAAAAGTCACTCCAAAATGTCACAAAAAGATGTCAAAATCTGCTGACAAGTTAAAATTTCAATTCTGGAAGGTGTCTGTTAGAGTTTACTATTCTGCAGCAAAACAGCAACAGTAAACCCCACTTCAATACGTGAACTAAATTCCATGACTTTATGGACAGGTTTGTTTTTAGTACCAAATATAAGACTAAGGATGAGTACAGCTTAAGGGCAAGTAACAATTTGAGGCCACTTGCCCTACAGGAGGAGTAAGTTCAAGAAAAAAATTTGAGCCCTGAATAATATAACACGAGATAGTCCAGTGATGAAACTTTGTAGAACTGCAGATTTTTTTGATATTTTTTTAGTTGTTGTTTTTTAGCTCACCTGGACTGAAGGCTCATGGGGAGCTTATAGGGTGGTAGTCCATTCTTCATCCATCAGTCATCCGTCAGTACCTTTAAACAGTTATATCTGCAGTCTGCAGGCCGATCTAAATCATTTCTCATCTATAGTATGCCTTTGGTGGAGCTTCACTTTTCATGGTAACCCAATGAAAACCTTGGATGCTATAGCAACCAAAAAGTCCCATACACATATTGTGGTGAAAATGTTGTCCAAGCAGCGTGCACCAGCGACTTTGTTTTATGATCAGATCTATATCAAACTTGCTATTAATGAAGCTGGACATAAATCTTGCACAAGTTTTCAACCAGATCAGACTACTTGCATGAGTTACCTGCTCTTTCAGACTCCCAGAGATGTAATATGGCAAAAATATAGTCTGGCTGATAGAGACTTCATTAAACTACATGTATCACAAAAACTATTGAAGCTAGAGCTTTGAAACTTGATGAATAGACTGGTAGTGATGAGTAGACGATCTGATTAACTTTTGAAATAAATTTAAAAAATTACTTCATGAGTTATGGTCCTTTGTAATTTTGGACATTTTTACCTTGTCAGCAGAATATTTAAAAAATTGTTGGAGCTAGAGCATTGAAACTTATTAAATTGATTGATAATGATGAGTAGATAACCTGATTCTTTTGAATAAATTCTAAAAATATTTCATGAGTAATGGCCCTTTGTAACTTTGGGCATTTTTTCCTTGCCAGCAAAATATATCTCAAACTTTTTCCCTTGCCAGCAAAAGATCTCAAAAACTATTGAAGCTAGCGCCCCATAACATGATGAATAGATTCATAGTGATTAGAAGTTAACTTTTAAAAACGTTTAAGGAATTATGACCCTGTGAAGATTGGGCCATCTTTAGAGGCAAGCATATGGGGGGGCGGGGGGGCGGCGCATAGTGTCTTTTTTTTAAACACAATTTCTAGTTATCAAATTGTTCATCAAATGGGCAGGTAATGAGGACGGTCATAAAACCTTGGATGAGTTTGAGTTTGTCTAGTGGATTTACACCAAGATTGTTCAATTTATAAGCCTGGGGGTTGTTTAGAACCGTCATGTGTCTTTTTAAAATAAAATTTATAGAAAAATCTTGAACAGTCTAGTTTTGTGAAACTTAAAATTACATGTAAGTATGTAAATCTGTTAAGCTCAGGTGAACACTACAGACCATTATTGTTCTCTCTTTTTTTTGTTTTTTTTTGTTTCATAGAATGACAGTGGATGGAAGCACTGTTCTGTTGATAATTCTTGTAAGAATCACCATTGAATAGTTTCATTTCTTTATTTGTATCAGGTTTCATCACTGAGTTATTACTGTGTGTTAAAAGGCACTAACTGCAATGAAAAGACTTCTATAAACGGTTCTTTCATATGGCAAAAGAATTATATATGTGTCATGTCTTATTATCTTATACTTGGCACCATCAGTAGTCTAGTCCTATAATCTTTTATGGAATAAAAAAAAAAAGAAAAAATAAATATTTGTTCACTTTCTCTTGCTAAAATAATCTGTAGAAAAGAGAAGCATTTTATGATAATAATTCTGGAGTTTATCCAATTCTTAACTGTTGAAATTCTTATTTACAAAGAATTAGTTTATTCCCTTATAGATTACTTCTGTTATAAATGAGATACAGTAACCTTGTATGTGAATCCAGGAACTGTCAGTAACTGCTTCCCTCATCTACAGATGAGTTTTATTTCAATGCAGCATAATGCTATCACTTAATTAAGAACTGTCTGTATTCGCAGAATGACAGATTGGTTTGCACATATTGCCATAATTTGTGACTAGATTAAAATTCATTTGGACAAGTGTTTTTTATAGGTCATTTAATTGTTTTTTATGGTGGCTTGTTTGGGTTAAAACCAATTTAATACAGATATCTATATTTAAAATGCAGATATCTGCATTTAAATAAAGGTATCTGCATTTAAATGCAGCTACCTACATTAAATGCACATATCTGTTTTTTTGGTTCTTTAATGGACATGTCTGAATTTGAATCCTAGATATCCAGTGATTTTTTTACCTGCGCATCCCGAGTCCTGTACTCACATTTTTGCTTTGGGACTCACATTTTAAATCTCAGCGAGTCCCAGGACTCACAAAGTTATAGTGGAAAATTCTGTAATGGACTCAATGATTTTCTAGTAGGACTCACTTTATATAGCCCAAGCAAGTCCTGGGACGCATTTTCATAAAATTGTAAATAAATCACTGGATATCTGCATTTTAATTACAGATGTCTGCGTTTCAAATGCAGATTATTTCTATTTAAGTAAGATATAAGTACATTTTAGAAACTCGGGTAACTATTTTTGAAATACAAATATCTTTATTTGAAATACAACTATCTCTAATTGAAATATGGATATCTATGATTATTATTCAAATAAAATATATCTGCCGTTCAAAAAGAGATGCCTGTATTTCTAATACAGATATCTGTATTTCAAATACAGAAATCTTTATTTATAGAAACTACAGATAATTGTAATTTTAAATGCAAAGTTCTCTTAAGAACCTGATTATTTTCAACTTTTATTTTCAACATAATTAATAGTCCCTTGCAGCCTACTAGGCTTCCCTTAAACTCGGATAACAGCAGGTAGCTCAGTGGTGAGTCCAATAGCCTCAAGTGCTGGAGGTACGTTCAATCTCGGCCGTTTGGCGAGAATTAAAAAAAATAATAAATGGAATCCGAACACGCTTTCCTTTGTGATTTGCAGGGATGACATAATAACTGTGCACTTGCTGGGGCCCTCTCTGGCTTCTGCATGGAAAATCAAGTACCCATGTGCAGGTTAAAGAACCATACATTCGGTTATCTAAATAATTACTTGTGGACCTTCATTCTGCAACCCAGAATGTATCATGTATACCTGCCCTTTATGTGATAGAACTGTCCAAAAACTGGTTCTCTTAAATACATGTACTGAAAAATCGCATGATTATAGAAACATGCGGAAAATGAAAAGTTATCCAGGGTAAGATAAAAATTGAGATTTCTCACGCTTTTGATGTGCACTGGTTGTATAGGAATCAAGAGGTACACCATCGTTAAGGTTAACATCACTGAAGTTAATGCTGTCATTAAGCATCACAGAAATGTTATCAAAATATGGAAGATGTCAACAATCAAAGGGATTTGACTTCAGATATGATACAAAGTATGCAAGAAAAAGAATCATTCGTGCGTGACAGGTAGATCGAAATATCCGTCCCTCGAGATCATAGTCTTGCATCACTCGGCAAGCCTGAATTTTTCTGTCTACCCCTCACACCCATGATAGATTCCTAAAATATATTTTACACATTCTCTTTCTCTCTTTTTTTGTGCTCCTCTTAAAGGAGCGATGGATTTGACTAAAGACATAATGGTTTGAAATTTTGAGCATCTTTAATTAGTTTTTTTTTGTGGTCTGCAGAGGCGGGAAATGTGCTTCCCAACATATTGTAACCAGTGGAACAGTGCATGTGAAAATACGCGTAAGAGTAAATAAGGATATCTTTTTCAACCATAAATAATGATATCTGTAATGAAATGCAGATATCTGTACTTGAAATGCAGATATATGTATTTAATTTAGAAATAAAGATATCTGCATTTCAAATACAGGTATCTGCATTTGCATCAGGAAAACATGCCTATATAATTTTGACCCACTTAAACCCCAGTTTCATATAGTAAAACTGGGGTATACCAGGGTATACATTATTTTTGCTTAAAACCATAGATTGTGCGTATTCGCGAGGCGGTTCTAACGAGTGCCAACAATCTATGTTTTGAGCAGAAATATGAAAAATATCAAAGATTTTTATCTGAAGATTTTAAGTTTTTGGAGATAGAATTTTCTATATATTTGAATAGGCGTGTTTTCGTAATGGCATTGGCGATGTCTGTATTTTAAATGCAGATATCTGAATTTCAGCTACACAAGATGTATCTCTCATTGAAATGAAGATATCTGTATTTTTAAATGCAGATGTCTCTAATACAAATGCAGATTTCTATGTTATGATTGAAAATAGAGATATCTGTATTTCTCAAGTACAGATATCTGCATTTCAGTAAGAGGTATCTCAATTCAATAACATATAGCTGCATTTTAATTAGAGATATTTGTAATAACAATGAAATAAAGATATCTGTGTTTATTAGCAGGTATATCTGTATTTGAAATGCAGGTATCTAAATTAAATGGACAAAACCACAAACGGGTTGCCATAGATTTTTCCATGCTTTGGCTCAGTTTAGTATTGGGGAATGTTGTGAGAAATTATTCTGGAACTGGAAGTAGTCATCCCCTAAACTTATACTGAGGTCACTCAGTGGGAACTTATTCATTGTACTTGGATGAAAATGCCTTTTCCCGCCTTTTAATACAGTCTTAAATCACTAAAAAAATGCATGCTTCTGTATTATTGAATTTTAAAAAAAACTGTTGAGGAATACTTGTAAATAAGATGCACCCGCATCCACCCTCACCACCACCCCGCAAACTGTTGAAACTTAAAAGTCCATTTTTATTTATTTATTACTTTAATTTTTGAAAATCACAAATTGGTTGGTTGCTCATTAGGTGGCACCTATTTCATATTATATATATGGTATGTAGTTACTCTTTTGAACTGTCTCAGAAAACAGTACCCACAGCATTTATCCTAAATTATTACCTCATATGTCTTCTTACCTTAAAGCTATAGATTTTTTTCTTTTTTTTTGTTTAATTTAATGCATTTCTTCATCGAAATATATATGGTATGTAGTTACTCTTTCGAACTGTCTCCGAAAACAGTACCCACAACATTTATCCTAAATTATCGCCTCATATGTCCTTATCTTGAAGCTATAGAAAAAGTCAGGGTTTTTTTTTTATTTAATGCATTTCTCCATCAAAATATATATGGAATGTAGATACTCTTTCGAACTGTCTCAGAAAACAGTACCTACAACATTTATCCTAGATTATTACCTCATATGTCGTCTTATCTTAGAGCTATAGAAAAAGCTTATCCAGACATCAAAGCAAAATAAATATACAATGTTCCATAAATTATGTTGATACAACAGTTTTTAATATGAAATACTTATTAAATATGATTCTGTTTTCTTCTGTTTTATCTAAAATTTACTAATACACAAAACAAAAACTGGTAATACATGTAGTACACAGACAGGCTTCTAAACAATGTTTATGTTATCTCTTGAACTCTAATGGTCAGTTTCTTATATATAAACAATTTATTGGAGAGGGAATGATTTTAACAAGATGGCGAATTAGATAAGGAACATTAGAAAGGCAATAAATGTCAATCACTTCTAAGAGTACATTTCGCATTTTACTAGTCGGATATCTCCAAGATTAGTTGCTGCTATCAAAGAGGTGAGACAATCAGTAAGTAGTAGATGGCCCTTAGTTCATTAAGTAAATTAATAATTACAACTGGTTTATGAAAATAATATTGATATCCGACTAGTAGCTAGTCTATGGGCAGGCTTAATCCTCTTAGCGGTTAACCAGTATTGTGCACATTCTTTCGCCAAAAACTGACAACTGCCCTTCTTGAATCAGCGGAAGGTAGAGAATGACCGTAGAAAATATTTCATGATCAATCTCCACGGAAGAATGTTGTACATCTATGCATTCTGGTCAGAAACTTCATTGCCAACTGATAGTGTTGCTATCGCAGGATCTGATGAAAAGAAAAGGTCCTGAACTGAATGCTTGAAATCTTGTTTTCCTTTCATAATTTTGTGTTACCCTTAAAGCACTAATCACAACTTTGAAAATAAGGCTTGATATTCCATATATTTTAAGCTGAATAACAGATTTCTGAAGCAGACCAACCAATTCTTCCCAGTAAAAACTGACAATACAAAAATTTGAAGTCAAATTTCCAAAAAAAAGTTTTAACCCTGGTCCTGGATTATATGCCAGGTGCCTTTGCAAACAGTGAAGATCCAGATCAGTTGGCTTCTGAAGAAGCCAACTGATCTGGATCTGCACTGTTTGTCATTAAGTACGTGAATTTGTATCAACAATTTGGATAAAGTAATCTAATTGGCTGAAAATTAGAAGTGGGCGTGGCATCTTAATTTATGCAGCATGGCAGGGGTTAATATAAACGACATACCTCATTAGTTCCGCTACTATACTTTTATGTCCATATTCAGCTACACAGACATGAACAACAGCAGCAAGTGGGCTCACCAGATGTTCAAAATGTTGCAGTAACTGTATGATCTTCAAACTGGCTCCTGAAAATCAACAATACTCTAAATAACTCCAGATATAAATATATATATATATATATTTTTTTAACTAAAAAAATATCGATAATATCCTTATTTCTACACAAAAACATACGTTGTGGGTACTCATTAGAAGCACCTCATTGAGAAGCTTCTAATGAGTACCCACCCAGAAATAAAAAAGAATTTATCTGGATATCTGGCCTATCTACAGCCATGATACAGCAACTCTGGGGCTCCAGAAAAGAAGATAGTTGCTATATTGATGATAAATCTTAAAATTTTCCTTTCTCCTTGCAAATAAATACTGGTAACAGTTTAAAGAGAAAACAAATGTCACCCCACCCCAAATTTTCAGTTTTTCTACTGCTGTAACCTTGAAAATTAAGTCAAAGTCGCTAAAATCTAACTGTTATGACCCAATTATATATCCAGGAAAATTTCGTTAGAATCCAACCACTGGTTCACAAGATATTGTGCAGACAAGAAAGTGTGACACCACCACCACTGCCAACCAAATCTGCACTGAAAACAATGTCCGCCTCCCCATAGGTGGAGGGGGGACAAAAAAAAAAGGATCTGATTTATAGAAGTCTAAGTGACGAACCTAGAATAAATTTTCAAGGGAAAGCAGTTAATAATCTGAAGATTCCACTTATCTACAGCTCTGACATTTCTTTTCTAACTTTTTATATGCACAGTTTAATTAGCAAAACATGATAATTTAATATGCACAGGGGAATACATTCTGACATGTCAATCAAACTTACCTAAGAAGACAATGTGAATGAAATACACACCTCCATTAAATTTCTGTTATAAATATGGTTTGTGGGCAGTAAATCAGCCAACAGCGTGCAAAGGACTAACATTCTCAGTTGACAACAGAGCCAGCCAGCTGAATCTATTTCTAAAATACCTACAGTCGACTCTCGTTATCTCGAAGTCCAAGGGACTCTCTGAAATACTTCGAGATATCTGTCTCGACATCAGATTGGCAGAATTGAGGAAAAAAGATAAATCAAACAACCACATTTCACAAATGAATATGTAATTTGACTCCTGAAAATAGAGATGTACTGAAAATATTGTGGAAATGAGGAGAAATTGCTCCTTAATAGGAGCAATTTCTCCTCTTTTCCACAATATTTTGTTACCTGTTGTCATAGTTTCATGTTAAAACAGGGACCAGATTTTCACTTCGAGATAAGCGGTAATTCAAAATAAGTGAGTTCGAGATAACGAGGTTTGACTGTATATGATAAATATCCTAAAATTTTAAACACCTAAGTGTTTGAAAAAATGGCATACGCAAACAGTGCAGACCCAGATCAGACTGCTCCAAAGGAGCAGTCTGATCTGGGTCTACACTGTTTGCCATTCCACAAAGCATTTTAAAAGACAGCTGCAAAAAAATAAAATTTAAGCCAAAAAAGCATGGAATAAAGCGTTCAAAATTTTAGGACATTTACCGTACTCTTAATACACTCCCATCTCTTCCTTTTATAAAATATAGTTCAAATAAATTCCACTTACCAAGCCCATGGTTGTATCGTTTCACCATTATTCCTAGTATATGACTCAGAGCATCCCTAGTCTCTTTATTAACAACATGATTTATCTCAGGATTCTCAGCCAGCTTGTAGCAACAGTTTGTCACCAAACTAAAACAAAATCAAGTCATTATTTGTGCACATTCTTTGTAATTTACAGCCTGATTATTTAAATCGTTCTAAAAAAAGAAATTTCTAATATGCACTGCATAATGACAAAAGCATAACTAAATCTAACAAGGGCCTTTGCTGTTTTCTTAGAGGTAGCCCGGATACTGTAGAATTAAACAGATTGGATCAAAGAAATAAAGTTATTGCATCCAATCCCATAGCTTGCTGATTTTAACTCTTTGCATGCTGGGTAATTTTGCATGCTTTTTTGTTGTCTGTGGACTTTTTTTTTAAATTAACTTTTTCAAAAAAATCTTTCAGGAATACCATCAGTGTCAAACAGTTTGGATCCAGATCAGGCCCAACATTTCCAAACTGTTTGCAAAAGTTATCAGTGGACGAGAAAAGTCGCCACTAGTGGGTAAAGAGTTAATAATTATCAAGGACAATAACTTACATTGGATTTAGTGCAAAAATGACACTTTCAAACCTTACGTGTTTAGTCAGGGGAAAATAACTCTTTCATAATTGTTCGCCTTTCTTTCAAAAAAGGGATCTTGAGAGCAAATTCTTTTCTTTTAGAGTAGACCACGTTCAGAATGTGTTTGGAATGCTAGAAAGCAAACAGGCGGTTTCAAAAGTTGTTTCTCTGGTTCAAATTGGCCGAAAATCTACAAAATGTAGCCAGTCCCCTTAACCCTTGTCCTGCTGAATAAATTAAGATGCCAGGCACACTTCTAATTTTCAGCCAATCAGAATACATGATTCAGATTTCTGATACAAATTCACAAAATTAATGGCAAACAGTGCAGATCCAATTCAGTTGGCTTCTTCAGATCTGGATCGGCAGGATAGATCTGGGTTCAGCAGGACTAGGGTTAAAAATCAACTGAAAACCCTCGTCTTAAAAATGAAATTGTAGTTAGTCATCAAGTCAAAACACAGATTTCCTTTGCAATGAAACCAAACAAAAACATATTATTAAAGTATGTATAGAAGAAATGACTAATAATGTGGAAACAGTTTGTAACATGTGAGAAATGAAATGTAAATACTGTTTTCGCTGGTAGAGTTAAGTATAAAGTAAACTCTTTGTTTTTACTGTCCGTACTTCAATGTACTTACAGTACTTACATTTTCATCTAACAAGTAGGCCTAAAAGCTACCAAGATATCTAGATAAATCATTTCCTTATGAAAACATGTTTTGGGTATTCACTAAAACAGCTTTGGTAGTCAACCTAGGAAATGACTGCCTGTAACATGTTTTGTACAGAAAGAAAAACGTATCAATTTTGGTTAACAAAAAATAATAAAAAACAGAAAGAACTTAGTTGAAGTTTATGTCGCTCCTTTGTACTTAAATGTGAAAACAAGCACCAGAAGAGTGAGAGTTATCATCCTTGTTTTGCTCAGTGAGATAATAAAGCAGATAATAAACCAAATGAATCAGTGAAGTGAAATTAACTAAGGCTGGCACAATTAATTGGATAATCAATTAAATGATCGATAAATTCCACAAAGTGATTATCATAACTGATTTGCTAATAATCGATCATTCGATTTCTGTGTTTGTTACTTTTCCATATTTACCCTTAGTATTCAGACACCTCAACTCTTTACCATACTTAATCTAAAATTTGAACAAGAACAGTTTACTACCCACTGTTGTGTCTAAAAATAGCTGGATGAGTGGCAAACAATGTGCCCCTGATGAGACGCCGCATTTGCAATGTCTCATCAGGGTCTACACTGTTTGCTTAGGCCTGTCTGACCAAATACATACAATAACATATAACAAATGGTAAGAGTCATACTCAGACAGGTAAAATTATGACCAAATCTTCAGTGATTACTAATCGATTATTGATCACAATGGCAGGACTGATAATAGATTATCTTTTCAGCTCTGATTAGCCAGCCTTAAAATTAACTGTAAAGTTTTACAGTTTGAAAACTTCATTTAGGGTGGTCTCTAGGATTCAAGTACACAGATGAATAGACAGACAGACGGACAGACAGCAAGTTGAACGCCTAAGCAATCCATGCTAACGCAGGTGCGACAAAAATAGTGTCTTGAATTATGGGCTGAAGCAAAGAGAACTCACCTGACAAATTCATCTTCAGCAATTGGCGGGTCCCACAGCCTCTGAATATTTAACTGGACCAAGTTCAAAAGGGTTTTTATCCCGGACTCCCGCTCTCGTGGCCAGTCTAATGTCATACTGCTAGTTTTCTTTTTACCCTTTGATTTACCCTGAAAACAGAGTATAAACTAGCAATGTATTTGTAAAACACTATGCCCCCAACTACATGCTAAGCACCAAAACATGGCTAAGTTCAAAAGTTGAAAAAAAAAGTGACAAAAATTGAACTGATTATGCCAAATCCACATGCACATCTCCAGACCATGACAAAAGGACCTGCAAAGTCTCAAATTGATAGGTATAAAAGTGCAGGAGGTAGTGTGCACACAAGGTACCAGTAATGTACTTAAACAGTAAATCCCAAAAATGGCTGTTCAAAAGTCGAAAAAGTGACAAAAAATAAATTTCTGATAATGCCAAAACCACATGCACATCTACAGACCATGACAAAAGAGCTTGCAATTTCAAATTGATAGGTATAAAACTGTATGAGGAGTTACGCACACAAGGTACCCACCGTCTGTTGTCAAATGCCTAAGTCAAAACAGGGGAATAACTCTGCAAAGTAAACCGCGACCAAAAAATGATAAATTACGGGTCCTCTTATTTTTCATGCTGATGCTATATATATAACATTTCAGGATTCCAGCTCTGACCAATCTTCACCGTATGCATGTGTAATGGATGGAGAGATGGATGGACAGGCCCAAACAAATATGCCCCCTCAACTTCTTTGACATTGGGGGCATAACCAGTGTTAACTACAAGAATTCCGCGGAAGGCGTCATCGCACCTGCTGGGGCAAAAGTCACAGGAGCCACAATCAGAACGTGATTATTAAATAAGTTTATTTCATTCTTAGCAATGCTTAGTCGGAAAACTGGGTTGAAAAAAATGTAGACAAAGTGCCTAGTGGGGCACATATATTCCAGGCCAGTTCCATTCCCTCTAATGGCTATATCTTCAGCACTGCCTTTTCGTATCATACAGCCCAATGATAATGGAACATTGACGTAAAATGTGTTAGTCACTGGAGCATGAAATATAGGTCAAGGTCACGGGTCAAGGTACCTGCTAATTCAGTACATCAAAGAGAAGCACAATGCAAGGTATGGTGGTTGTAGGCCTTATAGTTGAGGAGTTATCAAACATCAACGTAAAATGTGTCAAATATAGGTCAAGGTCACCGGGTCAAGGTACCTGTCAAGCCAGTGCAATAAGGTGAAGCACTATGCAAGGTTTAGTGGTTGTAGGTCTTATATTTGAGGAGATACTGAACATCAACATACAATGTGTCAAAAGTCACTGGAGTGCACAATATAGGTCAAGGTCACCAGGTCAAGGTACCTGCCGAGTCAGTACATTGAGAAGAAGTGCTATATAAGGTTTGGTGGTTGAAGGCCTTAGAGTTGAGGACATATGGAAGGGTGACCTAAAAGGTGTAAAAGTCAATGGAGCGCGAAATATAGGTCAAGGTCACCCAGTCAAGGTACCTGCAGGGTCCATACATTGAGGAGAAGCACTATGCAAGGTTTGATGGTTGTAGGCTTTATAGTTGAGGAGATATTGAACATTGACGTAAAATGTGTAAAAGGCACTGGAGGGCAAAATATAGGTCCAGGTCACCGGGTCAAGATACCTGCCGAGTCAGTACATCTAGGAGAAGCACTATGCAAGGTTTGGCGGCTAGAGGTCTTAAACTTGAGGAGATCTGGAACGTTGACGTAAATTATGTCAAAGTCACTGCAGCCAAAATATAGGTCAAGGTCACCAGGTCAAGGTATCTGCCAAGTCAGTACGTTGAGAAGAAGCACTTTGCAAGGTTTGATGGTTGTAGGCCTTATAGTTGAGGAGATATCAAACGTCGACGTAAAATATGTCAAAGTCACTGGAGCGCAAAATATAGGTCAAGGTCACCGGGTCAAGGTACCTGCCAAATCAGTACATCTAGGAGAAGCACTATGCAAGGTTTGGTAGTTGTACACCTTATAGTTGAGAAGATCTGGAACGTCAACGTAAATTGTGTCAAAGTCAATGGAGCGCAAAATATAGGTCAAGGTCACTGGGTCAACATACCTGCCAAGTGAGGAGGTCAGGGAGATGTGTCATGCAAGGTATGATGGTTGTTGTAGAATTATAGTTGATTAGAATACTAACTTTGACGTAAATGTCGAACTTCGACATAACAGAACTGTTAACAGACAGACGGACGGACGAACGGACGAACGAATGGAAAAGCGGGCATCTATGTTGCAAAGTCAGGAGGTCAGGGAGATGTTTCATACAAGGTTTGATGGCTGTTTAGTCTTGTAGTTGATTAGAATACTAACTTTGACATAAATGTCGAACTTCGACATAACAGAACTGTTAACAGACGGACAGACAGACAGACGGACAGATGAACAGACAGAAGAATGGAAAAGTGGGCACCACTGTCGTAAAGTCTGGAGGTCAGGGAGATGTTTCATGCAAGGTTTGATGGTTGTTTAGTCTTGTAGTTGATTAAAATACTAAGTTTGACATAAATGTCGAACGTCGACATAAATGTTGACAGACGGACGGACAAATGGACAGACATATGGAAAAGCGGACGCCTATATCGCAAAGTCAGGAGGTCAAGGAGATGTTTCATGCAAGGTTAGATGGTTGTTTAGTCTTGTAGCTGATTAGAATACTAACTTTGACATAAATGTCGAACGTCGACATAAATGTTGACAGACGGACGGACGGACGGACGGACTGACGGACGGACGGACAGAAAATCGAACGCCTATATCGCACCCTGCTACAAGCAGGTGCGATAAAAAGTAAATTCTCCGACTAATAATTATCATATTCTGATATCATTTGTTTATTTCAGTACTTTATCCTTCAATAGGAACCCAACTTAAATACAAATGTGGAACGATTACTCTGTCAAAAATTGAAAAAATTTGCAAATTAGCAATTCTAAACCAGATCTCCACAATATCAACGCACATACCAAGTTTGGTGAAAATCCATTGACATTTACTCAAGTCATTGTCCGAAAACAAAAATACGGATGTGAGGCGAGATAACTGTCAAAAATTGAAAAAGTTTTCCCATTAGCAATCCCAAACCAGATCTCCACAATATCAATGCACATACTAAGTTTGGTGAAAATCAACTGATATTTACTCAAGTTGTCATCTGGAAACAAAAGTATGCAGGTGTGACGGGTAGATAACTCTATCAAAAACTGACGAAAATTTACCCATTAGCAATCCCTAACCAGATAGATCCACAACATCAATGCACATAGCAAGGTATAAATCCATTGATATAACTTAAGTTATCGTCTGGAAACGAAAATACAGACAGGTGGACATATGACAGACGGACAGACACACAGACGACCAATGTGAAACCATAATACCTGGCCACTATTGTGTGGTGGGCCATAAAAAACTTGACCAGGGGTTGATTTTCATAAAAATTCGGACAGGCTAAGTCCTCTAGCAGTTAATCAGAACATGTACTTGTGCACCTACTTTCACCAGTAGCTGACAACTGCCCTTCCTGAAGCAGCGGAAGGGGGAGAATGGCCATAGAAAGGATTTCATGATCGATTTACATGAAAGTTATGTGGCCGTGTTAGGATTCAAACTTGAAAACCCTGGATCTGCAGTCAGACAAGCTACTGAATGCACTATGGACCCATCAGTAGTTACAATGATGTGAAGTAAGAATATACCAAAAGACGGTCATTCATCCCCTGACCTGGCAAATACTGGATTTATCCTAAATATTGGGACATCATAGCATTAATCTAAAATCTGAACAAGTCCATTTGACCTGTTGATATGTCTGAAAATAGCTGCATGAATGGCAAACAGAGCAGACCCAGATCAGATGCCGCATTCTGCGGCATCTGATCTGGGTAGACACTGTTTGCTCTGGCCTGAAATACTAGTGTTATCATTGTAATACCTTTGTGATGACTTGGTTTGTGCCTGGTTTTGTTTCGTCTGATTCTAACATTTCCATGTACTGACAAAGCAGATAGCACATCATTTTAACAAGGTTTAGATTGTGTTTCCTCATTGATGGATCAATCTCTTCTTCCAATACCTTAGCTAGTTCATTTGACAGGGCTATACCAACTGCAAAACAAAACACATGGCCTGCTATGGAAAACAAACATTTTCATATTGCATATTTATACATGAGTAATCAAAATACTTTTTGGACTAATTTTTCACTTCCTTTGACTTTGAAATCGGTCTGGGCCAGTAGAATTTGGTCCAGGACCTCCATTTTCTAAAGCCTTTGATCTGTCTGAGCAGAATCTCCACTCTTTGCTTTGAGTGCTTTATAAGATCTACTGGCAAAGCTTGAAGCCCCAATCAGACCACACAGATGCTTTTCCCATTTTTAAAAGAAAAGCATATATTTGGTAAATTGTCTGCAATTTTTCACAAAGGAAACAATTTTTGTGTCTTCCTATTTTCCTCTAATGGGGAGCAAATTCTTTCCTTTTAGAGCAAATTTCAAGACAGCAAGTAGGAGTGTGTTTATTCATCGAAATCTTTCCATCTCCGCCTGTCTTACCTAAAGCGAAAAGCAAGACTTGCAAAAGATACTGTATATTCATGTTCATTATGTCCTGCCTTTGCAAACAGTGTAGATCCAGATCAGTTGGCTTTGGAAGAAGCCAACTGATCTGGATTTGCACTGTTTGCCATTAAGTATGTGAATTTATATCAGCAACCTTGATCAAGTAATCTGATTGGCTGAAAATTAGAAGTGGGTGTGGCTTCTTAATTTATTCAGCAGGACAAGGGTTAATTTATTGCTTTATCTTTCTCTGTAAACAGTGTAGACAAAAATTATCTTAAGGGTATTAATAAGTGCTGCCTCAGTATAAAGGCAATTTTAATGATATAGTTTGTGAAAAAGCACCAAGAAAATATCCTATATTACTGTCACAATTACTACCATACTTAAAGCAATGAGTTTGACTAATGCTGTTTTTTGCATGACTGATCAAAAATAAATTCTTACTTTTCACGATATGGGTCCAAGCCTCTTCCTTCATTTCTGTTTCAACATCTTTCTGTACGCTGAAATGCAGAACAGAGATGTTATTGATAAGAAAAGCATGCAATACAATAGCTGTAGATATTAACACTTACCAGGCTATGGGCAGATTCAGCAGACAACAAACTGGTGATATTTTTCTTACTGTTCCTAGAAAATAGGATGTGAAACATTATGCAAATTGTCTCAATTTGCATGCATGAAGAGTCAAATCCTATTTTCTAGGAAAAATAAGAAAAATATTTCAAAATGTCGTCTGCTGAAATTTTTACCCAGCATGCAAATTGCAAAGTGTTAAAGACTGGTATCTAGATAATTTGTTTTTATTCCTCCAGCAAATGATCCATTAAGGGTAGTCATTGGAATTGCATGAGCATAATGATTCCACTGAGTATCCATAATGTAATATTTATTTTTGTGGGGAAAAAGGAAAATATCAATACTCTTTGGCAGAAAAAAAGCACTTTATCTAGAGCTAATTCTACTGAGATACAGAAAAATATCTTTGTGATGAAAACATAAAAACAGCCTAGGTATTCAGATAATGAGTTGCTATTTTTTCCTTGAAAACACCATGGATACCCTATTATATAGACACCATACTAGCTTACTGTATAAAGGGGTGAGGAATTATCAAATTTTATTACTTGTCCATGGACAAATAAATGGTCAAAATCCACTTGTCCAACCAGGATTTACTTGCCCGAAAATTGACATTTTTTCTTATTTCTCTAAGAAAACATATGTTGTGGGTACTCATTAGAAGCACCTCACCGAGGTGCTTCTAATGAGTACCCAAAACATATGTTTCCTTGGTGAGGCACTTCTAATGAGTACCCACAACATGTTGGACAAGTCGGGCATGGTATTTCCACAGTTCTGCTGTAAACATACACCAGAGAATCCAGATAATAATTTTATTTCTCCACGAAAACAGTGTGTGCAATGTGTGCCCACAACATATGTTTTTGTGGAGAAATAAGAAAATGTCTGAAGAGCTTTGTATACAAAATATATACAGTCGACTCTGGTTATCTCGACTTAGCTCATCTCCAAGTGAAATTCTGGTTCCTGTTTTAACATGGAAATCTAACAACAGGTGACGAAATATTGTGGAAGAGAGGAGATATTGCTTCTGAGGAGCAATTTAGGAGTCAAATTACATATTCATTTGTGAAATGTGCACAAATTACTGCACGAATTTCATGATCAATCTCCATGCATGTGGCCGAGCTGGGATTAGAACTTACGACCCCTGCATCTGCAGTCTGACACGTTGCAGACTGCCCTATGGAGCCCAGCCGTCTTTTTTTTTTGTTTTGTTTTGTTTTGAAAAGTTTAACTTTTGCCTTCACAATTATTAGTCTGTGTCCTTTACTGATTAAAGTTTGGGTTGGGTGGGGGGTGGGGACTGGGAGAGGAGGGGGAATTACTGCACAGATTTTATGATCAACCTCCATGCAAGTTATGTGGCCGAGCTGGGATTAGAACTTATGACCCCTGAATCTGCAGTCAGACATGATGCCGACTGCCCTATGGAGCCAGCAGTTGTTTTTTTTTTTGTTTTTTTTTTTGAAAAGTTTAACTTTTGTCTTCACAGTTATTAGTTTGTGTCCTTTACAGATTAAAGTTCTAGTTAGTAATTTATAAAAATAAAACTCATTTCAGTTTAATAGTAAACAAAACACTCAGAACCCCTGCCACTCCAGAACATGCTTTTTGGGTTTAACCCTTGTCCTGCTGAACCCGGATATACCCTGTTTTGCAAACAATGTAGATCCAGATCAGTTGGCTTCTGAAGAAGCCAACTGATCTGGATCTGCATTGTTTGCCATCAAGTATGCAAATCTATAGCAACAATCTGGATCAAGTAACCAGATTGGCTGAAAATTAGAAGTGGGTGTGGCATCTTAATTTATTCAGCAGGACAAGGGTTAAAATACCGGCAAATATGAGTCATTCAAACCTGATCAGGGTCTACACTGTCTGTTTGGGTAAATCATGTAACTGTACTTTAGCTTACCACAGAATGCTGAAGAAGGCATCAAAGGAATCAATGATACATTGTGATCCTTTACTTCTGAACTGGACTCTCACATCTAAAAATAATTCAGAATAAAATTAGCAAAGTACACATACACAAAGGATATAACTGTACAACATCTCTCAGTGGAACATTTTAGATTTTAAAATGTCTCCTCATATTCAGCTTGAATACCGGTAGTCCATTTGTCTCCATAAATTTGCTTCACATCTTTACATTTACCGTAGTAGAAATGTCCCCAGTTTTTTAGACAGGCTTTGAAAATTTGTTCTCAGTTATGGGCACATAGCAAAAGCATTTCTGAGTCAGTCTGTTGCTTCAGAAATTAGTTTCCTGATATCAGCACATAGCAAAAGCATTTCTGAGTTACTGAATCATCATCAAAATATGCTTTTTTTTTTTTTTTTTTTGATTTGGGTTTTACGGCCCTTTCAAGAATATTTCACTTATATCGAGCCGATCGTTCATCGAAGGTGGGCGAAAACCGGAGAACCCGGAATAAAACCACCTGACCATCCGTAAGCAGAACTTGGCTTTCCCACATATGACCCGAGCGAGGCTCGAACCACAGCGGTGAGAAACCTAATGGATTAAGAGTCAACTCTCTTATCCACTAGGCTACGCTTACATGTTTTTTTGTAACTCACCACACTTTGTTCTGTTGTTTGAAACAGGCAGAGAAATCTACAATGTACAGTTGAACCTCAATGACTCGAACATCTTTGGGACCATGGAAATTCGTTCGAGACATGGGTAGTTCAAGCCACTAAGGGTTAATCATGGCACCAGTTCAGGTAGCAAACAGTGATAATTTAGGAAAATCTTTTCGATTTTCTACACAATGATTGTATGTTGAGTGTACTCATTAGAATCGCCTCGATGAGATGATTCTAATGAGTACACACAACATACAATTTCATGATAAAATAGAAAAAAAATCCCAAAATATTTGTTTTCTTGAGCTATTTGAAGGATTTTGTAGGGACTGAAAAAAAGAGTTCAAATCATCCACTGTAAACGAGCCATCCGGGTTCGAGCCATTGAGGTTATACTGTACATAAAAAAAAACCTTTTCCCAGTCATGCTGTGACTGAATGAAGCCTTTTTTTCCCCTAATAGTGCAGATGCCAGGAAGAGCCACAATCACAGAACATCTGAGGCTATGAAGTAAGGCTAGCACAATTAATGGAATAACTGATTAATTGATTAATGAATTCCACAAAAATGATTCAGGGATCAAGCTACTGGGCGACTGGGGCGAAATAGTCGCCTTAGAGGGCTCAAAGTCGCCCTGGGAAGCCCAGAGGGCGACAAAAACTTCGCCCTCCGTTTTTGCAACTTTTGAAAAAGCTAGTACTTGTGCAAAACGAACTTTTTGTTGGGAGAAATCCAGTGAAAAATGAGCAAACCTGCAAAGGTAAAAATCTGTTGAAAAATGTTGTTAGATGTATCAGAATTGCCACTGAATGAAAGTCTGATGTGATTTAACAAGTTTTGGAGGAAAACTGTTCGCCTATTAAGTGACCAAAAGATCGTTTTCATCAATGTCATTAGTTTTCGTGGGTGTGCGTTTTTTCATAAATGAACCATTTACATGCTGAAAATTGGCCAGAAACAGCATTAAAAGTGCAAAAAACTAAGTTTAGAAGTTGGCAGACACTTTAGTTTAACAAATTTATTATTATCATTATGTTTATAGCTAAGCCACAGACCTTGATGTTTTGACTGTATCTACTCAAAAGAATTGTCAGTTTCCAAAAAGATATGAATGAACTTATGTGTCCAGATATAATGTATTTGCCCTACTCATGTCTGTGTTACTTTGCATCATTTAATTGGTTTAGAAGTAAGAATGAACAGGTCTACAGTAAAATTTGTTTCCTTCTTTGTTAATTCCCAAGACAATATGGTAAAAATTCCCAAGACAATGCAGTAAAGTGGGTCGAGAGCCCTAAATTGTCGAGCTTTCAGTAAGGCTATAGGTGAACCAAGTCTTGACTTCTCCCTCATCCTATAAAACTTCTCCCTGTTTTGTCTGGAGGGAGAAGTCACTTCTCCCTAAATTTCTGAGCCAGCTTGATCCCTGTGATTGTTACAGATTTGCTAATTATCAATCATTTGATTTTTGTGTCTGTTACTTTACCATATTTTCCCATAGCATTTAGACACCTCAACTCCTTACCATACTTTTAAAATTTGAAAAAGTACAATTTACACCCAATGTTGTGTCTAAAATTAGCTGAATGAGTGGCAAACAGTGTAGACCCTGATGAGACACCGCATTTTGTGGCGTCCCATCTGGATCTACAAGGTTTGCTTAGGCCTGTCTGCATATGGTAAGAGTCATGCTCAGACAGACAGTTAAAATTATGAACTAATCTTCAGTGATTACTAATCAATTATCGATCTTAATGGTAGGACTGATAATTGATTAACTTTTCAGTTCTGATTAGCCAGCCCTACTACGAAGTACCTGGAAGAGGGCTAACATAAAAATGTATATATTTTCTTCTAGTTGATTATTAGTCCAGGATCAGTCGGTTTTACAAAACCAATGAGGGCAAATGAAAATCTAGCCAATTCCCAACACTATTATGTGATCTGTTTTTGTTAAATGACCCTTATACCTTGTAATACTCCAGCAATTTCTCTTATCGTCAGAACTTCGTCCACAACATACTGATCCACTCCAGTTCTGTTTAGCAAGTCATCCCGTGCCACTGGTATTGTGAACTCGAAACTCATCTTTACAGGTGTTCTGAAAATAATTTATGACATTTATTAAGTTGGATTTAGAATACCAATATGTTAAATACAAACTGATTTGCCAATGTTTATAATATTAAACACACACACATACTTATTTATAAAATATTCGGCCAGGAGATTTCAACAATATATATATTTACTTTTCATTTCAATGTTTTCGAACGGCAAATTTATGTCACTGAGATCATTAGCATGCCTTTAAACTTAAAATATTTGGCAAATATTCAGTTGAGGGTGTATGCCGTATAGACTGATAATGTTTACCATTTTCTTTTGAAAAGCAATTAAAAGCGATGGCAAGCAAATAGTACCTTAGCGTTTCATATGCAAGAAAGCAGTCTGTGCATCAAAACAGCTATTAATGTTGGCTAAAGATAGTTTTTAAGTCCCACAGAAGTTATTCACAAGAATTCAGTAATCCCTATGTAGATTCTTATGGATCTGCTAAGATACGCCCTCATGCAACAACTCGCAATTCTGGGACATTCACATTACCAGCATAGATTGCAAAACTATAAGTGAAGATCCCCAGACAATGCAACAGTCACAAAGTAACATTGCCCCGCATGAAGAAACCACATGCCGGTAATGGTAATGTCACGTGAAATTGTGACGGGAAACTGCTTACAGAGAAAAAACAAACTTTAATATGTTTGTTAAATTATAGAGCCTTTTCTGGTCAGAAATGCATATGAAACTGACAGGTATTAAAATAGAACCTAAGAATTGAGACAGATATGCCTACGCAGACAGTGTAGACCCTGATCAGATGCGGAAATCGGCATCTGATCAGGGTTTCAGGTTTGCCACACATACAGCGATATTTTGGATGATGTTTATGTGGACAGATAATACTGAAGTTAAAGTTCATCAAGAAAAAATGATTGTATGCAGTTGTGTATTTTCTCAATCGAATCTGCAGAGGCAGCAAACGAATAGCCAGCACTAGTCAGTAAGTACACATGGTTCCGAGACGTTTCGCCCCAATCTACTTCCTCCCCTAGACGTTTTGTCCCCAAGACGTTTCGCCTCTGGTCGTTTCGCCCCCCACCCCCAGTTGTTTCGCCCCCTAAAACTTAAGTAGATAGAGTATACTAGCTATTTAAGTAGTATAACGTCTCGAAAGTTATATTTGATCATCTTTAAAAGACAGTAATGAGATGAGGCACATTTATAAGGACCATTAACCGATTTACTCAGCGATCTAACCATGAAAGGGGCATTGGCAAACAACATAGATCCAGATCAGACGCCACAGAACTCTGTTTCCAATAACCACAAGAATTACTGTAAAACATGGTAATAGTAAAACCTAAGCAGATACCCCTTATTTTTTTAAATGGACCGGTCCAAAGAGAAAAGATAGAAGAGTCCATTTGGCATAAATGTTAATGATTTTCTTGATACACATATGAAAATTGGGGATTCCATATTTTACTTTTTACCATCGTTGTACACAGACAATGTCAAAGGATCAATCTACCAATTTAATACACTATTTGAAACAGGTAAATGTACTAACAAGATCATAAAAGCCGTATGCTAAGAGCATGTTTTCATACCTCACTATAAATCGCGTAAACAAGATGATTAACGGTATGGATTACAGCAGTTAAAACTTTATTAATTTTGATTAAAAAACTACAATGAATGCCAACATCGATTCACAAAACAAACATTTTTTTTCCCTTTCCATTCTGTCTTCATTTGTCCGCATATTAAAATAATGCAAAAATTATTATTCGATCATATTGTATTTTATCAGTCATGATTCTTCCCCTTTTGTTGATTACTGGCGAAGTCTCTCTCTCTCTCTCTCTCACACACACAAACACACATGCGCCTTTGCATAATTTGCATTTTATGTAGACATTTAAACTGCATAAATGTACTAAGTGCCCTTTCGCTTGCCAGTAGGCTGTAGCTGAAAACTGTCCTTCAAAATGATGTTTGTGTTCTTACTTATTAATAACTGTATTCTTTCGGTCGGTTATGAAACCATTAAATATACATGAACCAACAAAAAGGAAATTTAGATCAGGCCTGTATTTATTTTTAAACTCAGATTTACCTTTCAAGGGGTATGAAACCCACAGACCATCCATTCTCCGGTTTTTTGAAGTTTTTTTCTATAATGTTCAAAAAAGAATCAATTTCATTTTTCAGTTCATACATACCGTATTTACCATATATTTTCGGACACCATTAATGTTCGGCCACCTATTTTCTGCAAAATATGATGATTTAATGCACCATAACATTTTGAATTTGAAAAAGACAATTTCCTAATTTCAGACACAAAAATGCCTCTGGGCAAAGCCGAATTTTCAATGAAATCCAACACCAAACCTGCAGCGTCGCTGTCATTTTCACGGATGTTTTGATGGATGAAGCCATTTTCTAACAGGTAAGAAGGAAGTAGTAGAGTCTAAAAAATTAACTCAGTTAAAAATTATTTTCCACCAGGGCTGTTTTCATTCAGGGAGAAACTACTTTTATTTATTTATTCAAATCGCTGAGCTTATAAACTGCGCATGCCACTTACTATACATTCGAAGACGATGAAATCGCCCCTCGTCCAAATGGACTGATCTACCAATACACAGCTAAAAAAAGGCAAGAAGAAAAAAAAAAAAAAAAAAAAAAATGAAGGCCACGGAACATGCCAAAATCTCATTACCGTTCAATGTTTTTCAACGAGGAGCTATTATAGCACCTGTCTATTTCTCGGTAACACTATTTATTGTTATTGTTTAAAAACCGTCATATTAACCACATGGTTCTATACCACGTGTTAGTCACATGCAAACTTTACGACACCCGAGGTTACGTTACCTCTACATGGTGTGTTGGCGTGTCAAGTAAAAAGACGTCATTATATAATTTTCATTATGGGCATTCCCTCATAACCAAGATAAAAACGATCATAGTGACGATCAAAGCAGTGAAGCTTGTAAAATTAATTTCCATTAATACTTATTAAAACAAGCACTCCTATTAAATAGGCAATCAGCGACCTTTTGTCAGTGCGTTATTACGCAATTTTATGATCGTCTGCTCAGGGCGATTGGGCAACCTCGTTGAAAAACCTGCTCAGCCTTTGCATAGCTGCAAATAATGACGAGTCGGTATGGTAACTTGATTTTCCTATGAAATACATTATTATCTTTCATGGCTTAAGGAACGAAAAAAAAAAAAAAAATGTAGCTTGAAACCTGGTCTTCCACGAATTAAAGCACCGCGGTCACCCATCCAGGTACTAACCGCGATATCCGTTGCTTAACTTCGTACAAAAGCCAATCATTCTACCAGTGTCGCCATAAAAGCCGGCTTCCACAGCAATGCTGTAGAAGTGATTATATACCTAATCCGTTACAATAAAAAAAAAAAAACAAAAAAAAACTAAAGTAACCGTTTCATCCACTTACAGAACCCATCTTTGGCAAACAGAATAGATCCTAATCCGATATCTGCCATCTGCTATGATTCTACGCAACGAACTTAGCCCTTTGTCCATATTTGAGGTGTGCCAATACCGGCAGGATTTTTCTCAACAACAGGAGGGGTCATGTGACTCAGTTTATTTACAAATGGCGCCCTGTCCGACCCACGATGCGATGATCAGTTAAAAAGTAACAGTGGTTTAATTTTTCGTATTTATCAAGCCAAAAACTGTCCATAATAGTCAGTATTAAAAACTCAGGTACTACAAACCGCCGATCTACCTGCATGACAGACCTTAAAATCTTCATTTTTCGGGTATTTTCCTTAATTTTCGGACATGGCGTTTTTTTGAAAATTATATTTTCCTAAATATTCGACCAAATAAAATAATTATTTTAACGTGTCCGAAAATATATGGTAAATACGGTACTTCTATCTTTGGGCTTTTTCCACTTCAGCACTGCTGTCTCAAAATCAAACTCTGGCCTTTTAATATTCTCATTGTCATCTACATTCTCATCTACACTGTCACTTTGCACTCTTACACAACCCATTCTCCTTTTTGGCTGCTGTACACAATTTACAGTACATAAATTTATGTTCACTGTCATATTCAAGCCAGATATAAAGGATCATCCAACTGGGTTAGAAAATTCTGACTTTTTTAGAGCCAGACTGACCAGAATCTGTCGAACATGACTTTTCAGCAACCTCCGAGTCCGACTGGGAATTATCTTGGGCCTGGGAATCCTGGGTCTCTGAAACGGGTTCACTTGTGCGATCCTTGTTAAGGAGCGTAAACAGAGTTGGCTGAGTCTTATCAGTATTAACAGTTTTTGTTTTGGCTATACTTTAGAATCTGTCCGCCACTGTTTACTGAGTTCAGTATGTCAGTCAGTACACCCTTTAACTGCACAGACAGTTATGGTTAAGTTAGAAGGTCACTGATGGTTAGGGTTAGGTTAGTCTGGTCATCATATTTAGCATACTTCTATCTGGAATGTTTATAGCTGGTTAAGGTAATATTAAGTGGCGCAGGCCTCCACCGAGGGGGCGATTCGGGCGAAGAAGTCGCCGAAATTCTTATGACTTCGCCCTATCGGTCCGGGAAGGAGAAGACGACTTCGCCCTGTTTTTTGGCGATTTTCGAAACGTACTTTCGGTTTTGCTTGCGCCGGTGAGTCGATTTTTTGCTTGTTTACAGCAGACACTGAAAAACACTGTTGCTTAATGATCGCTAACGGCGATACACCTACAATAACTAGTTGTTTACAAAAACATGATATAATTACCCTGATTGGTAATTATCCATAACCGTCCATATTCCTTTGATTAATCCAGTAATCACTAGTGTTGATGTCATCGGTGACCCACAATGAATACCATGCAATCACCCGTGATGATAACTGACCGAAACGATTGGCTGAAAGCACCACGTGGACCAGGGCTCGAGAAACTGAAGAATCCAAATCAGTCCAGCATATTTTCGCCCCAAAAACGGAAATTGCCGAACCGATTTTCGGTAATTTCCGTAACGGTCGTTTGTTTCCATTCGGTATTATTTTTCAGTTTCAAAATACAGGGTGCTAGTTCGTTATTAGCACAACGACTGACATACCAATATTGCTTCAACACTTGTTCAATTAATATTAACATCGGTATCTCGATTATAAACAGCAATTTTGCTCCCACCGTTCAGACACGCCATATTTCATCTACTTTCATTTTCCCAATATCCGGGTCACTCAGTTACTGAAGAGTACTAAAGGGAAACAATCGGCGATTAAAAGCTATATTCGCGTTGTGCTGCGTTGGCCACTACATTTATGAGCCAGCGCATAACAAAACCTACAGAAGGCATTAGCGCAAACTGATCAGACTCTTCGCTGGTCGCATCTACCTATGATATATAAAAAGAGTCATTGAGGAATGAAATCGTTGGATCTCGGATAATTGGCAATTAAAGATAGACCAATTAGCAACAGAATAAAACATACTTGAATGCGTGATTAAGCAGGTGTACACATCCAACTGTATTACCTGACACTTGCTTTTCACACTTCAATCATATTGCAAATTACCTTTACATATCAAAAACACCGATATGCTGTCGCCTTACGCTTCACTTGATTACATAATTTTTATAAGCGGATCAAATTTCGCTGCGATAAGATAATAGAACCGCCTGTGTGGACAAATCTGATTCACCTATTTCAATAATGAGCCGGTCCAATAACTGGCCCTCGAGGTATTTTATGAATACACGCTTGGATTATCTGTGGGAAAAGGTCAGTTTGTTTACACAATTTAGCGACTTGGCGAAAATTTTCGAACCGATTTTTTTCAAAATATCGTTAAAAACTGGACCGATTTTTGATCATCCTCTGTTAGTCAAAATCGGTTCAGAAATACGAAAATCGGTTCAGAACCGAAAAACCGACATTTTCTCGAGCCCTGACGTGGACAATGTAAGAGTGACAATTTTACCATTTAGTGGGCAGGGCCAATGTGTCAATAACCGTCAAAAAGATTGCCTGGATGACACGCTTCTGTGCTCAAACAACAGTACAAGCAACTAAAAACTCTTTGATCTCTTTCGGCAGCGACTCTTCGGATGCAAATTGTAATGTCAGATTGTGGTGATTAACGGATTAACATACCGATTAATAGATGGTAATTGAATAGTTTGTCTTTTCTTTGATTTTAATTGAAAACTGTTTGTTTGTTTTGCAAATGAGTGTTTAATCATTTTTTTTTCTCTTCTTCGTATGTCAGTTCGTAAAAAATATCAGAGATAGGTGTTGATCATGAGCAGATGATAAATATTCATCCATATTTAATTGATTTTTACATGAGGCATGTACCGTTTCTCATTGTAGGGGAGCCTGGCTGGGTAGGGGCGATCATGAAAAATTCATTTAGATGTTGGGGAATGTTGTGTTGGTTTAGAAACAAAGAAACAGCAGCATTTTAACTCTTAATAACAAGGGGAAATGGTGACAATTTAGGGATAATTTTTATTACTTCTCTATAAAAACATGTTGTGAGTACCTGTTAGAATCATTTCAAGTCAGTTCTATTTATGAGTACCCACAATGTATATTTTTAAAGAAAATCACAGAAAATTATTACTGAATTATATCCATTTTTCTGGATTTTTTCTGGAATGATGTGTATATGGTTTAGAAGCAAAGAAACTGCAGCATTTTACTCTTAACCCTTGTCCTGCTGAATAAATTAAGATGCCACTCCCACTTACAATTTTCAACCAATCAGATTACTTGATCATGAATGTTGCTATAAATTTACATACTTAATGGCAAATAGTGCAGTTCCAGATCAGTTGGCTTCCTGATCTGGATCTACACTGTTTGCAAAGGCAGGGTATATCCAGGTTCAGCAGGACAAGGGTTAAACAAGGGGAAATGGTGACAATTTAGGGATAGTTATTATTATTTCTTTATAAAAATATGTTGTGAGTACCTGTTAGAATCAGTTCAAGTCAGTTCTAATTATGAGTACCCACAATGTATATTTTTAAAGAGAATCACTGAAAATTATTACTGAATTATCTCCACTTTTCTGGAGCTGTGTGAGAAAAAAAATAACCATTCGCCAAAGAGCTGAATCAAATAATGAAAAGTTACATGTACATGTTCTTTACTTATATCTAGATAGATAGTTTTAAAATGTTTAAGGTTTTAATAAAGCAATAAATCAGTTTTTGATTTTTTTTCCTTCATAATATTGCATCATCCACCATTTTGCATGAACGGTCATAGTCACTTCTCCCTCTGGTCCTCCACTTCTCCCTATTTGGGCTGGAGGGAGAAGTCACTTCTCCCTACTTGTTAGGCCTAGGTTGGGGCCTGAGTGGCGGACAGATTCTAAAGTCGCTCCTTTGTTTTTTTTCTTGGGTGGCATCGCTGATTATGCCTTAAACAGTTTGAAATCTGCTTTAATCTTACGCAAGTTACGGCTACAAAACGAGAAACGTCTACTTTCGTTTTCAACACGTGCAACACTCTTTTCGTAACCCTATCGCTGATTGGTTAAAAACCTAAATGCGTCCAACCAAAATCCAGTTGACTCTCTGTGCGACTGGCACTCAGTAGTCAACACTGCATGCTGATCCATATCTTTGTTATCAGCCCAACCACAGATGCGCAGGATTGTCTTTTTCCTAGCTAAATCTATTTATTGTAGCAAACAACAAAGGTCCATATCACAGTGCAGGAATGCGCATGCCGAACCATATCTTTGTTATCAGCCAAACCACAGATGCGCAGGATTGTCTATTTCTTAGCTAAGTCTATTTATTGTAGCACACAACAAAGGTCCATATCATAGTTGATCCGTATCTTTGTTATCAGCTTAACCCCACACATGCGCAGGCTTTTCTGTTTCTTTGTTCTTATTACATGCCAAACCTAACATTAAAGATGATGCTGATAATAATAATAATAATTATTATTATTTAATTCAACCTAGTTGGTATTTTCTAACATTATATTTCTGTATATAACACAATTAGCTTATTATGCATTTGTATGCACTGACTGTATGGGTGTTCACTATTCGGTACGTTTCTGTAGATTAGGGACATTGTGGTTATTATCAAATTTTCTACTTGTTCTATTTTTTGAAACATAATAAATATATGAAAATCGTAAAATTCAACACTTCAATGTTTCTGTTATAGCTTCAGCTAGCTATATATAATTTATTTTTATATTTGAAAGGCATGTGCAACAAAGAAATTGATTCTTTTTTGAACATCATAGAAAAAACTTCAAAAAACAGGAGAATGGATGGTCTGTGGGTTTCATACCCCTTGAAACGGTAAATCTGAGTTTAAAAAGTAACTACAGGTCCGACCTAAATTTCCTTTTTGCTGGATAATGTATATTTAATACCTCATAATCTAAACCCAAAACGGACAAAATTAAAAACATATTAGTCTTGCAATCCAGGATAGAAATTTTGGTCACGGTGCCGGGTCACGGGGTTCCGGTCTTAGGGTTTCATAGCCAACCATTCTTCCTCCATAAAAATGTTCATAAATGTTTTATGATATTATATTCATACATACATGCACAAGACATGGTTAAACAGGGTTGTGGACGAAAGGACTAGGGGTTACAGATTGGGGGCAAAATGACTAGGGGGGAAACTGGTATTGGGGCGAAACAACTAAGGGTAAAAAATAGAGGCAAAACGACCAGGGTGGGGGGGAACGTCTTGGGGGCGAAACATCTTGTTACCATACACTTGCATTTCGTGAGGCAAATATCATGATACGTATCATGAAGATACTGTATCGTTACTGCCCTACTATGGATACCATGCGCGCAAAGTTAACGGCCGCGCAATGTTACCGGACTTGACTGTACCGAACTTGCAAGTCGCGTAACGACTTTCTGTGCAGATCTGGATCAGTTAATTCCTGTACCTTTGGAAACGCAAGAGACCATGCGTGCTACTAAATGTACGGTGAGAATCTCTGCTGAGATGTACCACTGATCATGGAAAAAAATGAGGGTCAGAATGCTGGTAAACATCCAGGTTAACTCAACAATTTGTTGACAGTCCTCTTCCTGGTTCGAATACAGCGCCAAAACGAATCCGATTCAACCAATCACCGACGACCAAAATTTTGATGCCGAGAAATTAATAAATAAATAAATTTAAAATAAAACTATCTACTTCTATTCTGAAGAAAAACATCGATAATAATACAAAATGAAATGTTTTATATAGATATCGAAACTAATATTAATTAATTTAGATTTATTTGTCCAATCAGAGGAAGAAAAGAATTTACTTTGGCAAAGCCGGAAGTTAGGAAAGTCTCGAACCGAAACGTTTTCTGCTAAAAACGAAAATGGATGAATGAAAATGAGAAGATATTCATTTAGTTATTTACTTATAACTGCATTGTTATTATTGTGCTTTTGTTTCTTCGACATAAAATTAATTGCTTTATCCATTCTGCTTACCATATTTACTTTTTACCCATACATACGACGTTTAGATTACACACAAAACGAAACTGAAAACGCGAAAACTCATTACCAGTCAGAAGGATTCGAACCCGACCTATCAGACTATGATCGAGTCTTATCATCATCGAAGCTTGAAGATAATTTATTTCCTAATAACTTTACCAAACCATTTTCAGATGAACACCTTGTAAATTCGTTCTTTGAAACACCATCAATTATGTGGAGCAAACGACCAGTTTCAAACTCAAAGGAAGGCTCCCCTATTTCAAAACCTTTGGCAAGAATGAAGTTGAATTCTACCCTGCCTGTCATGACTTCACCGATGTCAACTAGACTGCGATCACACAAGCCAAATTTCAGTGAAAATGTTACTTCAGTTGCTGGGCCACTGCTGTCCTCTCCATTCATTCCACAGATAAAAAGAGCTCTTGGTTTAGAACCTAGTAGCCCACAGACAAAATATGGGTAAGTCTATCCCACAAATTTAACAAATTTTGCCTGAAATGTAAAACATTAATTAATATTTAATTGAGCCATTTCCTTGTATGGATTGTTAAGGATTGTATATGCAGGGGACATAAAGAAAACCAGGGTGTTGTCCTTTTCAAAAACTAAAATAAATCAAAGGGCTAAATAGCCCTGAAATGACAGATTCAATTAGAAATTCATAAAATTGCTGAATTTCTGATTTATAACAGACCCCTGTTCAATTGAGGTTTATAAGATAATGTTTGTGAAAAAGCTACATAGAATATTGGAATATTTGAAGTTTAAAAGTGGGAGAAAATAAGAAAAAAAATCCACAGTGACAGTCTGTAATGATGCAGACTGAAAAGTACACTAGACTTTTGTATTGATTCAGCGATGATAACAAGGTCATCGGCATAAAGATCCTCCCAGGGGACCCCAGAGCGGAACTCGCGTGACAAGGTTTCAAGCACAGTGATGAAGAGCAGCAGGCTGAGTACCAAGACTTGATGAACACTGACCTTCACATCAAACCACCGTACCCATAACCAACAGGGACATGGCTCCACGCATTGTATACATCCCCTGGACCAGTTGCACATTCCACTCCTCCACACCGTTTTCTCAGCACCCACCAGGTGACATTCTGAGGCACTCAATCAAACACCTTCTCCAGGTCTACAAAACCCATGTAGAGTATCTTGTTCAATGTTGGCAGCTAGATATTTCTCTTGCAACTGCCTGACAACAAAGATTGCTTCTGTTGTGCCTCTGCCTGGGATGAAGCCAAACTGGGAAGCATCGATTGACACCTACCGTCTGATGAGCCGTCCACAATCCTCTCCAGGATTTTCATAACCTGCTCTGTCAGCTTGAGACCGTGATAGTTGCCCTTGTGCAGTGCATTCCCATTACCACTGTGGGGGCAGACAATGAAACTCTGCTCCCAGTTGGAGGGTACCTTGCCATCACAAATAATTGCAGCTGCGAGGTCAGGGATCATGGAGGTGCCCATGTCACCGGCTTCTCGTGTCATCTCCACCACTATGCCTGATGAGCCCATTGCTTTGCCCGCCTTCATCTGAGAGATAGCCTTCTTAACAATATAAATGCTGATTGGGATGGGCGGGCCTTCCACTGGTGGTTCATGAGACAGGTGGTCTGGGTCCCAGTCAAACTCAGTGTTGAGGAACCTTTGGTAGTGCTCTAACCAGGCCTTCTGCTTTAAGTCTTCGCCAATTGACATCTCCCCTGTATCATTCTTCACTGGTTTGTCATCTACATGTACAACATCAGCATTCTTTTCTAAGCTGTTAATTTTTAGGAAGATAAAACTCCTTTTGGTAAAATCATGGTAACGTTTAAGAAATTGTAGAGTTCTCTCCCTTGGAAAGAAAGTGGTCTTAAGACCTTCACTGACACACATACAGGGCCTGACAAAATCAAGTTTCAGCCACTAGCCCTGCATTCCACAGCATTTTGAAAATGCCTTAGAATAACAATATTCCCTATATATTCTGTACATTTTTCTGGGCAAGTGAAATAAAAAATCACTTGCCCAGCCAAAATTTGGACTTGTCCCGGGCAGCTGGGCAATGGATTTGTCAGGCCCTGCACATATCCAGTCAGTCAGTCAGATTTTTAACATAGCCAGGCAACAGAGCTTCATTGGGGATACGCCCACACATATCCATGTTGTTGTTCCAGTTGGTATCAGATCTACCAGCAGAGCGAGTTCATAGGATGCACCACATGGTACGTATCCATTGTTGTTGTGCAGATTTTTAACGCTACCAGGCACCCGAGGCACATAGAGGCAGCGGCGATTGCTATGATGTACATTTATTTGTACAGCCTTGCTTTCATGGATCACCCATGCACACTTGGTGCTGCTGTCTGTCACCAAGTGCTGCCCTGTCCACTTTATACTCAACCCAGGGCATCATTAGGGTACAGCTCTTGTATGAAACTAATTTCAAAAACTACTGGGAATGTAATGTCCTCTGACTTTTCTCAGAGAAAATTAAAACTCAGCATCACAAGAAAGTATCATACTTTCAAGTATAGTAAATTGATTAAAACATAAATCAATTTTACTTTATTACTACATGTATTACTTCAAAGAAACAGTAGATTCTTCTTCAAGTTCTTCATTTCAAGGGAGGTAATGAGGATTTGTTTGTGTTGAGGTTTTACGGCCCAGTCAACCCAATGCGGTCATGTCCAGCGCGGTCAGTTTACCTAACCACACATTTAGTGGGCAGGCTTAGTCCTCTAAGCGGTTAACCAGTATTGTGCACATTCTTTCGCCAGAAACTGACAACTGCCCTTCTTGAATCCGCAGAAGGGAGAGAATGACCGTAGAAAATATTTCATGATCAATCTCCACGAAAGAATGTTGCCGCCCTCGACGGGGATTGAACCCGCACCCTCCTGGTCTCCAGTCGGACAGCGCATCCAGCTGAGCCACCGAGGTCGGCTATAAGGTAATTAGGATACTATAGCAGGGCAAGGGATACTTGGGGAGTATCCCAGTAAAATACCCATATGTTTTGGGCAAATACTCAATTATTTTCAAAAACTTGGGTATTGATACCCAATTGATTTGACAGAGTACCCAATTATTTCCAAATTCAAGGGTGAAAATTAAAGCTTGAAGGCCAGAAAAGCACATGAATATTATTTTATATTATGATTACTGTACATAATAGGGTTTTTTATTCTTCATATGACAGGGGGTGGTCGGGTGGTGCGAAGGCTTCGTGTATCTTGTGTTATCAGGGCGTCCAACTGATATTGGCTTACAGTTGGGCAAGGCCTGCAATCCTTGTAGCAGGTAAGGGTAGAGGGTGAATGTTTTTATATCTTCTGTTTCTTCACTTTCATTCCTGTTCCTCTTCATTCTCTATTCCTCTCTTTAATCTCTTCTACTATCTCTTCTATCTCTTTTCTCCCTTTCTCTGGGAGACGACACAAAATGACCCACAAGGGTTGACGTGTCGTTAAACCCAAACTCAATCAGTCAATCTTCATATGACAATACTGTCATAAAATTAATAGTGTATAATAAAATATCATGTTTTAAATACCTAAATCAGGCTTTTTTTATGCTCTTTCTTTCTGTTTTATAAGTTTTACCCAATTAATTTTCATTTGGGGGGTATTTTTACTCAAACCGAAAAATGAAAATATGATTTTACCCAATGGATTAAATTTTGATGGGGTTAAATACCCAAATGCCCTCAAAATTATCTGTTGCTCTGTATAGGTCTACGTTGGCTGAATATCTGTTGCACAGGTAGGTAAGCATTTTCGGATTTAAAAATGGCACATTGACATGTAATTGATAAGATCACATTTGTTTACCTCATGCTTTTTTCTTTTTTCGACAAATTCTGAAATATTAAACCAACGCATACAGTATATTGAAAAGTCATGATATCCCCTGCTAGGTCGGCAACATTCTTTCATGGAGATTGATCATGAAATGTTTTCTGCAGTCATTCTCTCCCTTTCGCTGATTCAAGAAGGGCAATTGTCAGTTTCTGGCAAAAGAATGTGCACAATACTGGTTAATTGCTTAGAGGACTACATTGTAAGCCTGCCCAGTTAAAGTGTGGTTAGATACGTGTAAACTGACCACGCTCGACATGACCCCATTGGGTTGACTGGATTATAAAACTTCAACACAAACAAACATATACAAAAGAGTTGACACTGACTTAACACCAATTGATTTTTCAGCAGAAGTTGCATACTTTTTTTGTGTGAGTACAGTGATGGTGAAAGTCCCTATGTCCAAACCCCCTGTGGCAACTAAGAATAATAGATAGAATCTGTCATTAAAATGAAATGACCAAAACAAGTTATATTCTTTTAAAACCAAGAAAAGTAACTTCTAATTTCAAAAGATATTATACTGTATTATATAGTGTTTCCCCTAGAAATTACAAAGGGATTTTAGCATGCGCTATCTCATGAATAGGGCATGTACCATGCTTTCATGCAATGTCTTTTTTGTTTTTTTTTTTTGTGAAAATGCATATTTATTTCATAATATGTCATTCTCACCATAAAAACACTTCCATGAATACACAAATATGCTGAGTAGACCAACAGGTCAACCGGCACAGTGGCTCAGTTGGTAGAGTGTCCGCTTTGTGACCGGGAGGTTGCGGGTTTGATCCCCGGCCGAGTCATACCAAAGACTTTAAAATGGTACTAGCTGCTCAAAGATAATTAATGAAAAACCAGTATTGGTGTCTTCATTAGGTGTCCTTAACAGGTATTCCTGTATTTTTCATGGGTATTCTGGTATATTGGTCAGTAGTGTGACCCTATGAAACTTAACTAGACATGTATATAGTTAGCAAGTAGCAAAAAAAAAAAAAAAATGATGGCAGTTACACATCTGACTTTTGATAAAAACGATAAATATTCAGTACTATCTCTTCGATACAATGCCCCAGTTAATTGTTTTGCCATTTGAGTATTTAAGCATCATTTTTTTATGAAATGAGCAAAACAGATTAAGCATGCAAAAAACTTTAAGCAAAGAAATTTTACTTAATGAGTATTTTTTATTGGTCACTAAGTATGTGCTGTTTGTCAGGGCCCAGTTGTTCAAAGCTAACGACGTCGTTAGTTAACGATTTGTTAAAATTTACATTGAGTGATACGCAAATATTCTGAAATTTTTTGCTGAAAAAATGTGAGTAGCTTTTGCAGTGCAAAAGCTACTCACATTTTTTCAGCAAAAAATTTCAGAAAATTGTATATTGAATCCGCTAAAATAGTTAACGAAATGGCCCTTAACGAGCTCGTTAAGCTAACAATGCTTTGAACAACTGGGCCCAGAATGCCAATATGTTGGTTTTAGTCAACTTGTTTGACCCTAGCCTCGATGTGAGCATCATGGCTCTGTTTGGAGAATGGTTATCATGAAAGCAATTACGCTTTTAATTGAGATATAAGCAGACATTAACAGGGATCCAAAATAGGGAGACACCTCTCTCAGTGAAAAAAGGGAGACATCTTTCAAGATAAGGGAAACGTGAAAATCACAACCTAATCTACATGTATGTGCATAATAAATGCTACCTCTTTTAAATTTAATTTATCAGAATAAAGCAGGGAAACTTAAAACTGCTTATCTGCTGTCTTTCATTTCTTTGTTTTAGCTTTTTCTTTCAGTGTCAACAATACAGCAAAACATTCGAGGAACATTTTTTCAGGAATTTTAATTGGATTAATGCCCCAAAAAACAGCATATCTAAGGTACTATATTGGTTTAACATGTTACAGCTTCAGATAAGGCACTTTTTTCAGCAAAAACATATATTTGGATTCTCTCTGATCAGCCATGTTCCCCTCATGCAATATTTGCCTCTAGAGTTTGCTGATGAACATATTTACTTATTATTTTCAGGCTTTCAAGACGTCACAGTCTGCATGTGCCACCATCTTTGACTTCTCCCTCTCCAGCTGGGACTTTGCCCCATGTACGACTAAATAGATCAAGAAGAACTTCCCTCTCTGACAGAAATACATCCATGTTAAACAGATCTAGCACTGTCAAGATAGCTCCTCCTACTCCAGGCAAAGTAGCTAGTCCTAGGTAAGTTTTTATTTAAGTATCAGAAACCATAGCAACAGATAAGGCGCTTTTTTCATCCGAAAAATGCTGATAGCTTTCTTATTTCTCAATAAAAACATATGTTGTGGGTACACATTAGAAGCGCCTTGATGAGGCACTTCTAATGAGTACCCACAACATATGTATTCGTGGAGAAATAAGAAAAATATTATGTGGATACCCCCTCTTATCTGTAGCTATGGAAACATCTGTCAGTCAAGAAAAAAAAAATAAAAAATCATGCTAAATATATTCAGAAAATTGCCAAACTGTTTTTTTGAAAGGCATTTTCAACACTGGACACCATGTTTTCTTTTTTTTTTTTTTTTTTTTGAATGACGTCATGTAACCTTATGCTGATGACATCACAAGTGAATAGTGACATTATTCAGTTATTTGCAAATAGATGATTAGTATAATAATTAATAAAAATACAGAAATAAATATAGAAACAGTTATTTTTTTAAAGCTACATGTAGCTATAGCACCTGTACTTTGTGTAAACAACAACACTTAATCAGACTACAGTTTTCCAGAACAAGTTACTGTACTCTTGACTGTCTTGACCGTAAGGCTGGCACAATTAATTGATCAATAAATTCCACAAAAATGATTATCATTACAGATATGCTAATAATCGATCATTTAATTTCTGTTTCTCTTACTTTACCGTATTTACCCTGAGTATTCAGACACCTCAGCTCCTTACCTTACTTAATCTATCTTTGAACAAGTACAACTTACTACCCAGTGTTGTGTCTAAAATAGCTGTATGATTGTCGAACAGTGTAGACCCTGATGAGGGCGTCTCATTTGGGTCTACACTGTTTGCTCAGGCCTGTCAGATCAAATACATACAGTAAAGTACCAGTGCTTGCATTAAGGGGAGCCAGAGACTCCCAAAAACTGCCCTGGGACTTCCAAAAATCAATGCCAAGAAGTCTGGGACTCCCAACTTTTAAAGATATTTAGTCATTTATAACAAAAATTTAGAATGAATTTATGTGTTATTTAGCTTAAGAATGGCGGTTTTACTCCATAAATGAGAGTTTAAGAATATTGAGGTTGAATTTCTGAAAATGGGTGAAAAAATTTGATCACCAGGACTTCCAGATATTGGAGCTAGGAAGTCCTGGGACTTCCTGATTTCGACAGTTAGTGCAAGCACTGAAGTGCAACATATGATAAGAGTCATGCTCAGACAGACAGTTAAATTTATGACCAAATCTTCAGTGATTAATACTAATCGATGATCAATCGCAGTGGCAGGACCGATAATCGATTATCTTTTCAGCTCTGATTAGCCAGCCTTACATAATCGTTACCACTTTCTAGACAAAGTTAGCAAATGACAAATCGATATTTTTCCTGGAAACCAGGCTTTGACATTTTATGCAAGTTGTCTCTATTAGTTTTAACCCTAGTCCTGCTGAATCCTGATATACCCTACCTTTGCAAACAGTGTAGCTCCAGATCAGTTGGCTTCTTCAGAAGCCAACTGATCTGGATCTGCACTGTTTGCCTTTAAGTATGTGAATTTATATCGACAATCTGGATCAAGTAATCTGATTGGCTGAAAATTAGAAGTGGGCGTGGCATCTTAATTTATTCAGCATGACAAGGGTTAATATTTATATGAAGTAGAACTCGTTTAATTATTTCAGCTTGTATCACATGAGAGCTGATGTCTCTGTTGCTGAGGATAGAAGTACTCCAGATACTTATGCTGTTGTGAATGCGTTGAAAGAGAGAAGGTAAAATGATGGGAAATGTACTAAAATTTTGTACACCGGCTTGTCTGATATAATGGCATATGCAATTACCGAAGACCCAGATCAGACTCTCCTGAAATCTGGGTCTGCACTGTTTGCAATATCACCTAGTATTTTTTGTGGAATAAATGTATAAAAAAAAAAAAAAAAATAGGCAAGAAAAGTATGGCATAAAGTTTTTGAAATTTTCGGACATTTATTGTAATTGTGCCGTAGGAAAAAAAATGCCCATATTCCGTAGCTCATATTAAGGTGCTTTTCAGTCAGAAAGTATTTATATTTTTGTTGCACCTGCGTTTGCATGGGCTACTTTGTACTTAGGCATACAAGTTTCTGTCATACATGTACTGTCACCCTAGTGTGCACTCTAACATCCATCTTAAATGAATTCTACAAACTGTAAAGCTTTACAGTTAGTTTCACATATCTGATTCTATTTATCTCACTGAGCTTAACAAGGATGACAACGCTATCTCGTCTTATGCTTGTTTTCTCATTTTTGTACGCAGGTACGGCATAAACTTCAACAAACTTCTTTATATTTCATATTTCTGCATGGAAACATGTTGTATTACTTATTAAAAGCATTGGATAAGGCACTTGTAATGAGTACCACAATGTATTTTATGGTGGAGAAATTAGAAACACACCATAACCTCTTTATAACACGATTGCTGAGATCCAAAGTGAAAACCGTGTTAGCTAAACAACCATGTTGTATCCAAACAAAAATGTCTAGATTATATAGAAAAATGACATTTTTCTATATAATCTAGACATTTTAGTTTGGATACAACACTTATCCACTTGTATCCAGACTAAAATGTCTAGATTATATAGATAAATGACCATAAATGGTCATTTTTTCTATATAATCTAGACATTTTTGTTTGGATACAACACTTATGGGGGTCCACTTTTAAACCATCTTATATCTGAATTGTCTTATAATGAATCATCTTATATTGAATTGTCTTATAATGAATCATCTGATAATGACATCTTATAATGAATTGTCTTATAATGAATCATCTTATAATGAATCAGCTTATAATGAATCATCTTATAATGAATCAGCTTATAATGAATCATCTTATAATGAATCAGCTTATAATGAATCAGCTTATAATGAATCATTTTATAATGTATCATCTTTTAAAGAGTTTCCAGTATATATTAGTCTGGATACCCCACTTCCTGCTTGTCCAGAGCTATGCATTATTTTATTCAGGCACACAGGAAACATTTTCTGCATAACTGCACAGATTGACCCTGAGCTCTACTCATAGATCCAGATAAGAGAGGGTATCCACAGGACATCCACATAATATTTGTTTTCTTATTTCTGCATGAACACATATGTTGTGGATACTTTAGAGAAAAACCCACTAGAAGACCAGCCCACATGTGTAGCCCATTCATTAAATGTGAAATGAAAGGTTTAACCTGGACATCACTGGAAAAAATTTTGTTGTGAGTAAATTCAGCGTGATTGTGGAATTATCTGGAATCATCAAATTTTAACTTCATAATACATTAACCTATAGATAATGTGCTATTCTATTCTGTTTTCACACCTTCCACAGAAAAAACGACCTTTCAGTCGTTAATTAAAGTCTTAAACCAGAAGGTCCCTTAGGCAGTTACCTGTGTGACGTAACTCTTCCCGCTCAATTGACCATGTGTCAGTTTCTTTTCTGTGGACAAAGAAATTCAACAAGGATTATTTACCTGTGATAGAAATTTGGATTATTTCTTTCCTCACGGATAAATTTATGTATCCTTGTGTTTCTTTTGTTTATTTATCACTCCTTTCACTTTCTGTGTTATTATTTAAAATTTTCAATTTTCGATTTCATGTATTTTTGACTGGTCTTTTTCCACATGCGTTTTGGCGACTCTCGCTTTTCGGCACAACGCTCGTGCGCGATCGGTTCGATAGTCGTGTTTATATATGCAGAATATTTTTGTTCTTTTCGTTCCAGGTTATTCAGCAATTACAATATGTTTTTTTTCCTGGACTTTTGTTTGCAGAGATCTTCAGTTGGCTAAAGATTCTCATGGTGGAGAAGCTGATTGTAAAGAACTTGTCAACCCTTGATGGGTTATAAGACAATTCTTTACTGATGGGAGCCCCACCCCATATGGCTATACTGCCGGGGTAAGACCCATCAAGGTGGCATCTTTGGGTACTTAGTATCCTATAAAGTCTAAGTCCACCAGTCACCAGTCACCAGTCATCCAGTCACCAGTCACCAGTCACCCAGGCTCCAGTCAATCAGCTTCACCAGTCACCAGTCAATCAGGTGCCAGTCAACCAGGCACCAGTCACCAGTCATCCAGGTGCCAGTCAACCAGGCACCAGTCACCAGTCACCCAGTCACCAGTCACCAGTCACCCAGTCACCAGTCACCAGTCACCCAGTCACCAGTCACCAGTCAACTAGTCTCCAGTCAATAATTTAATTATTTTCTGGAAAGACTTATTTTCTGACATATTTCACCGGACAAAATAGTCACGTATACTAACTTCCGGTCATTATGTCTAATTATTAAAAAAAATTTTTCACTGGGCAAAGTATCAGTAATATTTCTGATACTTATACCCGGTCATATTATTATATTATTTCTGATTTTTCACCAGGCAAACTTTTACAGAAAGTGTCTGGTCAATTTTTGCCTTATAATTAATTATCTTCGGGAAAAAGTTTCGAATACTTGTGCCCGCTCAGTTTTCATATATAATCTCCCTTTTTCATCGGACTAGAGTTACGAATACTACTATCCGATCAATTTGTCAAATTTCTTGTAACTTTACCGGGCAACAGTTACGAATATTAGTGTCCGGTCATTGTGTCGGGTAACTAGTGTCAAAATAATGATTACTAATTCCCGAACAATCTATTATCGTTCATAGAGCTCCATTCACGTTTAAGTCAATGGATATAGGTTATTAAGTGAAATACATAATAACTTTTTATACAAAAAATTCTGTACAGTCTTTCCCAAATCAGACTAGAATTTTTAATATTCCATTGACTTATTATAGGTGTGTAATTCCATTAATATTTTAAATTAACTTATGTTTTATCTCTTTTATCCGCTAGAAAGAGTTAAACTTCCGACTATAACAAAATTCTTACCGGGCAGCAGTTCGTAGACTAGTGCCAGGTCATTCAAATGATGTTTTATCTCTTTAATTCGCTAGACAGCGTTTAAATTCCGGCTCTAACGAAAATTTCATCGGGAGGCACTTCGTAGAGTAGTGCCAGGTCATTCTAACGAAATTCCACCGGGCAGTAGTTTCGTAGACTTTGTGTCGGATTACTAGTGTGTTCCAGGCTCAACATATATTCATATATAACCACTATAGACATGTATAGTCTTGGATTATAGGTTATTGAATGACAGCGATGGGTTCTAATACCTAGTAGCCATTTATATTGTTGAATTCTGTCCAGTTACTTTTGAACTTGACTTAAATTCTATATATATATTTATTATTGAAAATGAATTAAGAATTATCGGTTACGATCAAATTCGCAATTCATTCACTAAGTGTAGAAGATACTTCCAGCTATAATTATATCTCGTTTGTTCGCTACAAAGAGATTAACTTCTTACATATTCACCTTATTCGGCTCTAGGGCAAAGGTGAACTATAAAACTATCGTTATTTATAAGAAGAAAAATATACACGAAATATAAAAATTTTTCTTCTTTCCTCCCCTGTTTTTCTTCTACATGCTCCGATATGTAATCAGCATGTAATCTAAGGAGTAAATTGACAAGAAAGTAGCAATCGATCTTTTCTACTTTCTATTAATTTTTCATTCTTAAGGTATCGGAAATTTTACACCAACCAGATAAATAAATTAACAGTTTATTTATTTATTCACTACCTCTCTAGATTACTACGATTTAAAATTCTAGTTGAGGTACATATTTTCCTTTTGCCTTTTCTACATGGAAAATAGTTGATCCGATAAGCTATTATTCTATTTTATACTATCTTTTGATTGATTATATAAGAGTCTAGGTCAGTCGTGCTCTGTCTAAACTCTGCTATAAAATAATAAATAAGAAAAAAATCTTATATTTAGGCATAGATATAATTCGATACGTTCTTTACTTTGCCTGTTTTATTTTTTCTTCTGGATCATTTAAGACTACGATAGCAATATACCAGATATTTTTGCCTCAGTAAGAATCTATTACGCTGAAGATTCTTCATATTGGAATAATAATTTTATTATGATTATAATTCTAGACCCAATTAATCCTCGTATATTATAGGTCTACTTTATCTTATTGAGGAATAGTTTTGCTTCGACTAGCTCTATACCTCTAATATTTTATTTATAACTAGAGTCCATGTCAATCAAAATTTTCTTGCACTTTGGTATTGACAATGGATACATATTTAGTAAAGGCATTAATTATTCAGTACGTGACAGATTATTATTGCCTAAATTAGATTTTATATACAATACTTTCCTTTTGATATTTTGTTTTATTGACTTTGTAACTATTCAGAAACTGCCAAAGTCAATCATTTCCTTCCTCTAAACTTACCGAAGCTCTAGATTATGTTGATATATATTTTTGATATATGCTTAGAGGTTAATTAACGAGAGTTTACCTCATAATAGCAGATATTATTATAATTATATTAATCAATCTATAGTCTAGGCTTAGACAAAAGGGAAAACATCCTTAATTACGAGCCGGTAAAGAATTAAGACACTCTTAATTATCTCTTTACCCCTCCTTTATGTTTACATTCGTTAAAGGGATCATAGTAATTCTCGCTAAGAGTTCAAGTTCAGTTTGCGAATAATGCAAAGATTAATATCTTGATTTCCAGTCCGCATCAAAAATGGTCTATATATATAGATAAATATCTTTCCGAAACTGGATATTTATTTATTTTTCCACACAATAAGTCATTTCAAGATGTCGATGTTTTTGAAATGCACTGCTTCAATTTATAATATAAAATATGTCTATATTAACTTCACAACTTAGTAAGTGCTGCACCTACGTTCCTGGTCAGATCTTACTTTTGTGATACGTTTTTGAACATACTGAAAGTTTTCTCCGATTATACATTCGGTAAATAAACTTTCGAGTAGTATTTATGCCTTTAAACATTCAGATTATTTGATAATTGTTGGAGATAATATATTATTCCGATATTTATATATCTATCTTCATTATTTATCTTTCTCATCTTACTTTTAAATTAGATTGACCTTCTCGCTACGTTCCAGGTTTAAATCTAGCTAACATTGTGGAACAGTCACTTTTTTATTTCCTAAACAATATATAAAACTTTTTTCTCAGTATTCAGAGCATAACGACTTCATGAATACTTGAAAATAATTCAATTCTACGCTTGTTAAACTAAGCCTAAAACAAGCCCTAGTTTTTTAGAATGGATATTATCCTTCGATTCAGTTCATGGAGATACATCCTTTTAGATCCCATTATCTCTATTTCAATCATTCAAAATTCTAATGACTAAGTACTCCTTTTCTACGTACGAATACAGAATATCGAGTCACTGTTGCTGCATATTGGTTAAAGATTAAACAAATTTTATCTTAAACCTATATGACGTTAAATTAATTATTATCTCTTTCATATACATGTTTTTACCCTTCCGTCAGGGATCGCGGTAATAATATTATTACTCTCTATGGTTTACACATAGATCTCGAGAGTATATATATGTATTTTCTTCCTGAACTCATTTGCGAGTACGTAATTTGATATTTCAGGAATTACCAATTATGCAGACATAGATTTTATTCTATTAATATTCAATTCTAAAAATTTGATTGAATGTTTATCTATAAAATTTCTGGGCAGTAATTTTATAGAGAGTTATATGTTTAATAATTCCTTGCTTAAATAATAGTTACGCTTAACCTATGATTTATAGCGGGAATTTTGTTCAGTAGTATAATTTTTATTTAGTATTAATATATTTCTTACTATTCTTAAATATGCGTATAGAATAGTAATACTATCTCTTAACTTTTAAATTAAGTGTTTTTTGAGATTAATAATCAGTATTATTGTATAATCTTTCTTCAGAGATTATCACACTATTACTTTTTCTCTGAGTCCTTCTCTTTTTATGAACATTTTGATTCATATCAAAGTGGATTTTTAACATTTCTTGATTTCCATGATTATTTACTCAGGAGTACTTTTCATGGCAATCTTCTGGTATAGAAAGATTCTATCCAGCTTATTTATTATTGCTTAATCTTATCAATACGGTAAGATTTAGCCAAACTATGACCGTCATACAGTTTGCTGCGATCAACCTTATTCTTATCTCTTTTATTGTCTGTCAAACTCTTTAGTTATGATGTTGACAGTTTATTCTTTATTTTTTTGTCAGGACATCAAACGCTTTTATATGTCTATGACAAAACTAATTATCAATGGTTTAAGTTGTTTTTTCTTCCCAGCAGTTATATGCAAACTCTGTATTATTTTATTGCTTGACTAAAAATTCGTTATACAATTAGTCTAGCAATAGTTTTAACCATTATGTTTGTCTATACCTTTTTTCTTCTGATGGATAACTTAGTTATAGTTAAGTTAACTCCATCTACTTTTATTATCTCCCCTTCTTTAATTTGATCAAGGGAAATAATTACACATTATGGTTATTTTAAGTCTGTGTCTGTTCATCGGAAACTGTCCTGTCGCTCCAATTAACAGAATTTAATTAGTTTATAATTCTAATAGCTTAGACTATTACAATTACATAGCTTCACATATCTAGAATTTTATCCAAAATATCTACATATGTCAGTTATCTATAGGAAACTCCACCGAGTAGACTTTTCCTTATTTATTCAAGATCCTACATAGACTACTTACAGTGTATGGTCTTGGCTTTTTGTTTTACAAAATTTGTTTTCAAAATATTTCTATATTCCTAGCTTACTTTGCGATGGAATATTTATGTTATGTCTCAATGACTCCCTTTTCTTTTTGAAGCCAATTGTTGTTTCCCAAAAAGAAAAAAAGAGGGGGGGGGGGGCCGATGTTAGGTCTCTGAGACTTAAGAACTGGCTTCCTCTAGAGTCTACTAATATATATAAGGTTGTTAGATCATAACACCTTAAAGCTATTTTGTGAATCTAGACCATTCTTTCTATTAAATATAGAATTAGAATGTATCTGATTCCTTTGAGTTTCCTGAGTCTTAACCAGAAGTGGTGAGATATTATTGGTGTTAGAATTAGGGGAGCACCTCCCTCCTATTCTGCAAATTCTAGCACATTATCTATAGGTTAATGTATTATGAAGTTAAAATGAAGTTTTTTAAAAGTAAAACATATTTTAACGAGTAATACTTAACCTATAGATAATCAATTATCTCCCTCCGCCCACCCTCGCTTATCTCTCCTAATTGTGTCTATTGTTTTACACATAAAAGAAACTGACACGTGGTCAATTGAGCGGGAAGAGTTACGTCACACAGGTAACTGCCTAAGGGACCTTCTGGTTTAAGACTTTAATTAACGACTGAAAGGTCGTTTTTTCTGTGGAAGGTGTGAAAACAGAATAGAATAGCACATTATCTATAGGTTAAGTATTACTCGTTAAAATATGTTTTACTTTTAAAAAACTTCATTTTATTTTATTTCTTGTCCACAAGTAAACGGTGAAAATCCACTTGTTCAACCAAGATTTACTTGTACAAAAATTGAAATTTTACATTTTTCTTATTTTTCAAAGAAAATATGTTGTGTTTACTCATTAGAAGCACCTGGGTGAGGCACTTCTAATAGGTACCTACACCATATAGGAAAATATATATCATAATCTGGATACTTTTCAAAAGCTAGAGTTATGAAGTCCATGCTGTAGGGCAAGTTAATTGAAATTTCTTACTTGTCCTCAGGGAAAAAGGATATGTTGGACAAGTCTGACATGGTATTTTCACAGCCCTGAATTCAGACTATTTTAGGAATACTACATGTATCAAGTTATTGCTTCTTTTACAGGAAGAGATCTATCAACTATGAAGAAACCTCAGAACTGCCAATGCATCAGGCTAAAAGAAGGTAATGTTGAAAACTTCAATACAAAGTAGCTTCAAGCAAGAATTACCATATTTACCCTAAAGATTTGGACAGCTTAACTCCTTACAATACTTGTCTTAAAATGGCACAGTTTCCTACATTTTGATGTGTCTAAATACTGCTGGATGAGTGACAAACTGTGTAACCCTGATCAGACATTGCATTTAAATGTATTGTTAACCCTTAAACTGCCAGTCACAACAGTTGTTATCTGCTTGTGATTTTAAGTCATTTTTGCAAACAGTGTGGACCCAGATCAGACTGCTCCTCTAGGAGCAGTCTGATCAGGGTCCCCACTGTTTGTCTGTACGCAAAAATAGGTTTGAAAAGTTTGCAAGAATATTCAGAAGATGACATTTTATTGGCATTTTAAGGATTGAATTGTGCAGTCAGTAGTAATATGCAGCATGATTATCATAACATATAATAATTCAGAGGAATTATTAAGGAGGAGTATTTGATGATAATTAAGAGATAATTTTCTCCAGTTCTCCATAAATTTAAAAAACATATGTTGTCAGCAAGGAGCTTCTAATGAGTACCCACAACATATGTTTTTTTGGAGAAGTAAAAAAAAATTATTACCAAATACTCCTCCTTAACAATTCCTCTGATATATCATTATACATATAGACTCAGTAGTCTGTGCCAAATGAAATAGTTACATGTCAAAGCATGCAGGGGTAAAATGCATCCCAAATATTTATTTTATTTATGGATAGGTCTGGCCAATCTGCAGTAATGTTTAAATAGATTAGATCATAGCTCTAAGCCATTTTTGTTTTTTTTTTTAACCGAAAAAGTATTGATAATTTTTCTGTTCTCCATGAAAAACGTAGATACCACATTAGCAGTGCCTCGAAAAAGCACTTCTTTATGAGTACCACAACCTATCTTGTTTGATGATAAAGCCTGCTGTACTTGCAGCAAGTTAGGGAAGGGGATATGTTAGTATTTTGTTCTGTTTCTGCGCTGTCATTTACCTTTTCCTCATCCTTCTCCATTCCTCTCTTTCCTCTCCTCTCCAAGTTCTTCTATTCCTTTTCTCTATCTCTGGGAGATGATACAAAAAAAAGACCTGCAAGTGTTGAGGTGCTGGACCCAGTTGTTCAAAGCTAACGACATTGTTAGTTAACAATTCATTAAAATTTACATCGAGTGATACGCAAATATGCTGAAATTTTTTGCTGAAAAAATGTGAGTAGCTTTTGCAGTGCAAAAGCTACTCACATTTTTTCAGCAAAAAATATCAAAATATTGTGTATTGAATCCGCTCAAACAGTTAATGAAATGACCCTTAACAAGCTCGTTAAGCTAACGACGCTTTGAACAACTGGGCCCTGTTGTTGTCTCTGGTAAAAAATCTGAGAAAAGCCACGATATGTATTCTCTTCCTTTTCTCTTTCTCTAGGAGATGATACAAAAAAAGTGTTGACATGCCGTTAAAGTTGTCTCTCGTAAAAAATCTCAGAAAAGCCCCCATATGTATTCATTCTCCATAAAACATTTACATGTACATAGAATGAAATATTTATAAACATTTACAAACAAACAAAAAAAATGCAGCAATTATCTGAAGCCACTGAAGCTTTGATGACTTATTTTGTGGGTCCATTTTATATATACATGGTATATATTTAAACTTTAACGCATCAAGCAAAATTGTAGCAGAAGACATCCAAAAAAATTTTAAAATGGATTGTCTGCCTAAATTGTCTGCTAGGCAGACAATCATATGAAATGTCATGCCTTATTTTCTCTGTAAAATAATGACAAAAGAATATTTCAAAATGTTATCTGCTCCAGTTGTGATTGGTGCTCTAAGGGTTAAAGAAACTATAAAGTCCTGTCTTATGTAATATATGTTTAATGATATTTTCAGACGCCAAGAGAGCCAACAGTCTAATGCTTCAACTTCATCATTACCTGGTCCACCAATGCCAGACAATCTACCCGACCTCTCCAATCCTAGCTTTGCTTTGAGGATGGAAACCCCTGGTCCAAAGAGGCCGTCCCGCCCCAGTCAGGATACCCTGCTGGAATGGGATAGAGAGCAGGAGAGGCCAGTGAAAAGACCTTCCCGACCCAGTCAGGATACGTCTGGGGAGTGGGACCGGGATCAGGAAGGGCGAGTAAAGAGACTGAGAAGCGAGACGAGAAATAACTCTATTCTTAGTTCCCTAAGTTCTAGTCGAAGATTTGCTGAAAAACAAATAGAAGTAAGTAAATTTTCAAAATTGTTTTCAACATTAATGCACTCCAGCCTCTTAAGTCCTTAAAGTGCTAATCACAACTTCAGCAGACAACACTTTGTGAATTTTGTTTTTATTTTTCAGAGAAAATAAGGCTTGACATTTCATGTGAATCATCTGCCTAGCAGATGATTCACATTAAATATCAAATCTTATTTTCTCCGAAAAATAATAAAATCAAATTTAGAATGTCACCTGCTACAGATTTGCATATTTTTTAAGCATTAGAATCCTATTCTAATGCACTCGCATATGTAACAATGTCGGATTGGATAACGTCAAATTACAACTGTATATTCTGCAATATGCTGTCGGAAACCTGACGTCATCAGATAATGTTGCTTTTCATTGGCTGGCATTTGGTTTTACGCAGCTCACAGTGCTTGCCGCTTTGTGCAAATAGTGCAAGTTTTTCACCAAAACAAATTATTAGAAAACAAGCATTAGAGGTTCTTCATGGGTTTTAAAACTGAAGAAGTGCATTAGAATGGGGATAACCGCAATGAAAATTTTCATTTGGGGAGGTATATCGTTGTTTTTTACAGTCAGAAATTTTGTCTTAACTGAAATTTCAGACCATAAAACTGACAATATACCTTCCCAAATGAAAATTTTCAATACAGTTATCCCCTAATTGATTCATTATAGCACTATTTTGGATTTAATGCAGGGCCCAGTTGTTCAAAGTGTCGTTAGCTTAATGAACTTGTTAAGGGTCATTTCGTTAACTGTTTTAGGGGATTCAATATACATTATTCTGATATTTTTTGCTGAAAAAAATGTGAGTAGCGTTTGCACTGCAAAAGCTACTCACATTTTTTCAGCAAAAAATTTCAGCATATTTGCGTATCACTCAATGTAAATTTTAAAGAATCGTTGACTAACGTCGTTAGCTTTGAACAACTGGGCCCAAATTGCCAGTTGAGCCATGTCTTCCATTGGAATTGCCCCACAAAATATGTTTTGGTGCAAAAATATAAAAAATCATCTTTTCTCCTTATCTGCAGCTATGAACAACATTTCTCTACCAAATGATAGTGCCATTCATTTACTCTTTAAAAGTGCCTCCATTCCCCATAAGGTCTTCAAAAAACTATCCTACCCTGATGTAAAGTGGTCGAGGTACTGGTTTCGAGGAGTGATTATGATGTCATCGACATAAAAAACTACTTGCTTTCATTCTGTCTTATGAACAGCATGTTAAGATATATCAGTTGCAGCCTGTCAGCTTAAGAACCTTACTTTTTTAGGTCCATACCTGGGGCATATAGTGTGTCACTGTGATGTTATGCCCGTGCATGCGACTGTCAAATTCGTAACCAGAGTCTAACAAATGTTTAAGTTTTCATCCAAATTTACATCCGCGTTTCTCTTAGAGGTCATAACTAGGGTACCTTTTATGCTAGGAAGTTGAAATTTGGTATGCTACTTACCCAGACCAAAGCCTTCAACTCTGTGCTAGTGTACTTTGAGCACATATAATATCATAATTGGATTTTTGATTAACGTGCAGGTACAGGGGCAACATCCACATCAGTGGGCCCCCTTCCAGATAGCTGGCTTGCTGCACGCATGGCAGATCTCACACCAGATCTCCAGGTATGTCTATCATGAGGGTTGATAGTCGAGAGCTTCCACTCTCTGCAATCCCTCTCTGTCAGCTGCTTCCATGTCATTTTGGGCCTCCCAGGCCCACGCTTTCCATCAACCTGTATGTCAAAGGCTGTCTTGATTGCACCACTAGAGCATTCCACATGTCCATACCATCGAAGTCTTCTCTCCTTCAGAATGAAGTCCAGATCCTCAATGCCAAGCCGCACAAGTAGATCATTGGACCTGGTGGTGACAATGTCTTGCGGCCTGATATTGCAGATCTGTCTGATCATTGCCCTGTCATTTCGCTGTAGACGCTGGAGGTTCGGCTTTGTCAATGGCCAAGTCTCGCTGGCATGGAGCATTGCGCTCCGCACACAAGAGCTGTACACATGGCCACGTGTTTTGAAAGAGAGGTGACGTGAAGAGTGGACTGGTAGCAGATCCTTGAACTTCTTCCAGGGGGTTTTCACACATGTTGTGGTTGAAAGTTCACAGCCACCTGCTGCTGAGAGCATGTCTCCTAGGTAGCAAAAGGAAGCTACCACCTCAAGCTTGTCAGGTCCAAACAAGCAGATTGCTTTCGTTCCAATCTTATAAAGTGTGTTATGTGTTTTATGTACTAATGAAAGTATTGAAATAAAATACGTTTAAACCAAGCTTGTCAGGTCCGACCTGGACTTCCGACTGTGGTCTGCCATCCAAGGGGCGTGCAGTCCCTGGCACCATGTACATCTATAGTCAGGGTCCTTTTTCAAGGGCTTGAGCCCACTGCATTTCTTGTGCACCCAGTGCTTGCAGCCATTGCAGAAGATGCTGTTGCTGCCCACTCCAGTGCGACAGACGGCGCATGGAAACTCGCCTGAACTCTGCAGGAGGTCCAGTCCTGTACTGCAGATCATGATCTTTGTCTTTCCTGCATTTACTCTCAGTCTTTTCTTCTCCATTGCTTCTTTCCAAGTCAAGAGCCTCCTGACACATTCCTCAAGCGATTCAGCGATGATAACAAGGTCATCGGCATAGAGGTCCTCCCAGGGGACCCCAGAGCGGAACTCTCTTGATAAGGTATCAAGCACAATGATGAAGAGCAGTGGGATGAGTACTGATCCTTGGTGAACACCAACCTTCACTTCAAACTCTTCACTGTACCCCTCACCAACACAAGGCACGGCTCCGTGCATTTGCATACATCCCCACATGTCTAGTTTTTGTATGTGTGTGTGTGTGTGTGTGTGTGTGTGTCGGTGTGTGTCGTTTTTTTTTTTGTTTTTTTTTTTTGTTTAATGAACAGAGCATCAACGCAAAAATCTTCTGAACACAGAAAAGCAGTGGTCATTTTTTTTTTTTTTTTTTTTTGAACGATTTTGTAATTTTTTTCATCCTCCATGAAAACGTATGTTTTGGGTATTCATTAGAAGCACCTTGGTGAAAATAAGAAAAACAGTTCAAAGCCCAGTTAAAAGCATCATTAGCATAACAAGCTTGTTAGTGGTCAAAATATTAACTATTCTTGTAAGTACAATATCTAATTCACAGGTATTTTTGCTGAAAAAATGTGAGTAGCTTTTGCAAAAATATTGACGTATATGCCACATTTAATGATCAAAATTTTAAAGATATGTTAACATCGTTAGTTTTGAACAACTGGGCCCAGTACTTTTCCGTTACAAGAAGTACCATATCTATGTATGATTATCAAGCATGTGTTCTGCGAAAAATTTAGATAAATTGAAGTATATTTGTAACAGTGTTTTACAGAATCACAGTAAGAAGAGAAAAGGAGACAAGAGTTTTCATGGCAAAGAGAATGAAACTAGCAAAAATATTGGTGTATATGCCAATTTTAATGATCAAAATTTTAACGATATGTTAACTAACGGCATCATCATTTGTAAATGTGTTTACAGAATCAGAGTAAGAAGAGAAAAGCGGACAAGAGTTTTCATGGCAAAGAGAATGAAACTAGTCAAAGCAAGATTCAGAAGACAGATACCTTGATTCTGCCAAGGGAGGATACTCTTTCTGGCTTCATAAAAAAGTAAATTCCAATAGATATCATAGCTCCAGGTAAGATGGACATCCTAAAAATATTTTTCTTATTTCTGCGTGAAAACATGTTGTGGGTACTCATTAGAAGTGCCTCACTTAGGCACTTCTAATGAGTACCCACAACATATGTTTTCATATAGAAATAAGAAAAATATCAATACATGTGCCTTAGCTGGAGCTGTGAATATATATGAGAGCAGGGAAACATTTCACATAACATACATAACTGCATAAAAAGCAGTGTCGCACGTTATTAACAGCCTTGCATTAACCGGCGAAAAACCATGTATTAACAAGGCAATTCACGCGTTGTTAATGCACGGCTACACAACTTTCAATATGATCGTACCGGGGCCACAGATTTGTTGCCGTTACGAAATGTGTACTGCCCAGCCCTATAAAGAGCATAGTCTGTGGAAATTACGTTCACAAGACATCGATGAAAAGGCGAAACAAAAAAGTGCAAGAAATAACGCGAAATGTGGCAAATGTTTTCAGTTTTTATGCAATACTAGTGATCAAACATGGTTTTTCAATGCGTTAACATTCGCCAGGTCCCTAGGGCCTCGGTTTTCAACACCTCCCTTGGGACCTGGCGAATGCTAATGCATGAAAAACCATGTTTGATCCCTATAATAGTTACCCTTAGTATTCAGACAGACATGCTTGAGCAAACAGTGTAGACCTAGATCAGATGGCATAAAGTGAGGTGTCTAATCAGGGTCTACACTGTTTATGGTTCATCCAGCAATTTTTAGACACATCAGTGGGTATTAAAACTTGTTAAAAGCTCCATGTTCCTCAAAAATAGACATTTTATTATCCAAGAAAGGTTTAATAAATTGATATATGGTATTAAAAATAAAATTATTTTTTATCATATCTCTGATTTAATGTTGCCAACATTAATTCAGAGATACGATAACAAATCATTTCATTTTTGATCCACTTCAAAAACAAGACTAACTGAAATTTACAGGCTGTCAGGTGCCACATTTTATAATTGTATTACTACCATATATCAATTTATTAAACCTTTCTTGGATAATAAAATGTCAATTTTTGAGGAGTATGGAGCCTCATCAATGGATGGTATAATGTTTAGACACATTAGCGGGTAGTAAAATTTTGACACACCAATGGTAGTAAAGTAGACATAGTCAGGTTTTAAGACAAAGTATTGTAAGGAGTTAAGTTATCCAAATATTAACCCTTGCCATGCTGAATAGATTAAGATGCCATGCCCATTTCTAATTTTTAGCCAATCGGATTACTTGATCCAGATTGTTGATATAAATTCACATACTTAATAGCAAACAGTGCAGATCCAGATCAGTTGGCTTCTTTAGAAGCCAACTGATCTGGATATTTACTGTTGGCAAAGGTAGGACATATCTGGGGTCAGCAGGACTACGGTTAAGGATAATTACTTTATAGCCATACTGACAGCAGTTGTGGCCAAGTACATCTTTGCAGATTTGGTGGGTTAATAGCGAGATCACCAAATTCAGGATCACCAAATTCAGTTACATGAAATGAGTCATAACATCCGCATTATATTTTTCTCATTTCTCCACAAAAACATAATATTGTAATGAATGCCCACATGTTTTTGTGTAGAAATAAGAAAAAGATGCCTGTACTTTTTGTATGAAAAAAGTGCCTTATCTGGAGCTATGTACGCATGAAGTAAAATGGACTACTAGCTACAGATAAGAGGTGATAGCTTAATAATATTTTTTTTATTTGCAGTGCAAAAGCTACTCACATTTTTTCAGCAAAAAATTTCAGAAAATTGTATATTGAATCTGCTAAAATAGTTAACAAAATGGCCCTTAACGAGCTCGTTAAGCTTACGACGCTTTGAACAACTGGGCCCTGACTGCAGATCCAGGGGTTGCAAGATCAAATCCCAGCTCAGCCTCATAACTTTATGGAGATTGATCATGAAATTAGTTCTACGGTCATTCTCCACCTGCTGATTCGAAAGTATGTGCACAAATACTGGTTAACTGCTTAGAGGACTATGCCTGTACATGTAAAGTTTGAGTAGGTTAACTTACCAGCTCAGCATGATCTAACAGTATTGACTGGGCTGTAAACTCCAACTCAGACAATCAAACAATTACAAATAGACAGACGGATTGACAAAAACAATATACATGCACCTTCCAGATGGGGGGACATAATACAACCACATACACTAAGGATATTTTTTTTTTCTACATTTTATGTCAATATTGACCATACAGACTAAAAATGTGAAAGAATAAATTTCTGCATTTTGTGTTGAGGATAATGTTTTTTCAGTCCAAAAGTATTGATATTTTTCTTATTTCTCCACGAAAACATATGCTGTGGGTACTCATTTGAAGCACATTAGAAGTGGAGAAAGAAGAAAAATATTGACCTGATACCAATTATCTAGCCTCTGATTATTATATATCTTTATCAGAAGTGCACATTGACTATTACTATTGATAACCATGGTTACACTTGGTAACCATTGGCAGATTAATTTCACTTTTACTTGTTGTTACTATGGGCTTACATTGTTTTTTATTTTTCTGTATTACAGAAAGCCAGAGCTCTCTCTTAGCAAAGCTGATACTATTCTACTCTCAAATGGTTATACAGACAAAAGCAGTGAAAAACAGGGAACTTCACAGGTAAGATGTAAAATCATAGCCTAGAGATGGTGCTTTTTTCAGCTGAAAAGTACTGGTGTTATCTCATTTCTCCAGAAATACCTATGCTGTGGGTACTCATTAGAAGTGCCTCAGTGAGGTGTTTCTAATGTGTACCCACAACATACACCACAACCCCATTATAAAACTATTGTTGGGGTCCATAGCATAAACCATGTTAGTTAAACAACCATGTTAGATCCAAACAAAAATGTACAGATTATATTGAAAAATGACCATTTATGGTCATTTTTCAATATAATCTATACATTTTTTTGATCCATCATTGAACCGTGTTATATCCAAAACGGTGTCATAACAAACCGTTATAAAGAGGTTGTAGTGTACATGTATGTTTTCATGGAGAAATCAGAAAAATCTGTGGATCCAAGTCGGACCTGACAAGCTGGAGGTGGTAGCTTTCTTTTGCTACCTAGGAGACTTGCTCTCAGCAGCTGGTGGCTGTGAACTTTCAACCACAACCTGGCAAAACCACCTGAAAGAAGTTCAAGGAGCTGCTACCAGTTCTCTCTTCCCGCCAACTCTCTTTCAAGACAGGTGGCCATGTGTATAGCTCTTGTGTGCGGAGCGCAATGCTCCATGCCAGTGAGATTTGGCCATTTACAAAGCCAAACCTCCAATGTCTGTAGGGAAATGACAGGGCAATGATCAGACAGATCTGCAATGTCAAGCCGCAAGACATTGTCACCACCAGATTCAATAAGCTCCTTGCACGGGTTGGCATTGAGGATCTGGACCTCATTCTGAAAGAGAGAAGGCTCCGCTGGTATGGACATATGGAATGCTCTAATGGTGCATTCAAGACAGCCTTTGACATATAGGTTGATGGAAAATGTGGGCCTGGGAGGCCCAAGATGACTTGGAAGCAGCTGACAGAGAGGGATTGCAGAGAGTGGAAGTAAACATACTTGGGGATCTGGTGTGAGATCTGTGTGCAGCAAGCCAGCTACCTGGAAGGGGGCCCACTGATGTGGATGTTGCCCCTGTACCTGCATGTTAATAAAAAATCCAATGATGATGACTTCACTTTGGATAGATGAGCCACAATCTGAAAAAAAGGTTCCTTCTGACATGTGTGCCCAACAAAGACTCAAATCAGCCAGCCCATCTGCACAGTCTGATCAGAGTTGTTAGCAGCCTTGGCTATCCAGAATTTGAAGATTCTGATCAGGGCCCAGTTGTTCAAAGCATCGTTAGCTTAACAAGCTCGTTAGTGGTCAAAATGTTAACTGTTCTAGTAAGTACAATACCTAGATCACAGGTATTTTTGCTGAAAAAATGTGAGTAGCTTTTGGAAATGCAAAAGCTACTCACATTTTTTTCAGCAAAAATATTAGCATATATGCCATATTTAATGATCAAAGTTTTAATGATACGTCACAACATTGTTAGTTTTGAACAACAGGGCCCAGACTGCATGAATGCGCAGTCTTGCAAGTGTGCAGGCTGATCTGAACATGTCCAAAGGTTTGCTTCTGACGCTACAGCTCATATTTATTTGAGACAATATAGATACAAGCCAACGCATGGCAAAACCTACAATAAGACTTGTGTAACCAGCAAAGACTCAGATCAGCCTGTACATCTACCCAGTATGGCAAGAGTTCTCCTTCATTCCTCCAGGATAGCCTAGAGGCTGTAGAAGGCACATGCCATCAGAGAAGACTGATTAGACTGTGCAGATGCACTGGCTGATCTGAGTCTATGTTGGTTGCACAAGGCTTATTGTAGGTTTTGTAGTACACCGGCTCATATCATAGAATAAATTCTTCTGGAACAACATGTCTTTGTACTGTGCAAGCTGCTCCTAGTCTCTGGCTCTAGCAATCAAGGCTTATAAAGAGGTTGTAGTGTACATGTATGTTTTTGAAGGATGGGCAGCCTTGTGCCTCTGCAACACAGCTGCTAGTAACTTTAAGTAGGACTTGAGGTTATCATTTGGCCAACTCATCTACTTACTTTGAGTCAATGCATTTTGTATATGTCTCAATGCATTTTGTATATGTGTAAAGATCTTTTTATGTGGTAACCATGGACCACAATTATATTTTATTTCAACCAAAAATATTGATACACACATTTTCTTCTTTCTTCACAAAACTGTATGGTGTGGGTGCACATTAGAATTACCTTGGTGAGACAATTCTAATGAGTATCAGAACCATAAGCGTTCCATCAGAAAATATACTTTATAACATGTGTGTCCTGCGATGATTCAGATCAGCTTGTGCAATGGCACAGTCTGATCAAAATCTTTAATGGGCATATTTTGGATAGCTGAAGATTCTGATCAGACTGCATGGATGATTTGAGTCATCATTGGGCACAGGTCGGAAGGTATGTTTCCTCTCATTGCCACTCATATGTTTGCAATAACACTTAGCAGGCTATGCACAAACTCAGTAGACAACAAATTGATGATATTTTTCTTATTTTTTTGTAGAAAATAGGCTTTGACATTTCATGCAAATTGTCTCCTAAGGAGACAATTTGCATGGAATGTCAAAGCCTGTTTTGTGGACAAAATAAGAAAAATGTTTTAAAATGTCGTCTGCTGAAAATTTTACCCAGCATGCTATGCGATAATTATATGACCATGATAGTACACTTTTTTCCATGGTCTTCAGCTCTGACACTGTTTATTTGTTTGCAGACACCGACCAAGCCACATCCTTCAAGGTCACCATTACTGAAGAATATGACATCAATGAAGAAATCTGCTACTGTCTACTCTGGCCTAGCAACAAAAGAGTCCTTCCCAAAGGTTAGTATTTGTTCATCGCTCTGGACAAGAGGGGTATCTGGATAGGTACATTCGACTCTCGTTATCTCGAAGTCCAAGGGACTCTCTGGAATACTTTGAGATATCCGTACCTCGACTTATCAGATTTGCGGAATTGAGGAAAACAATAAATCGAACAACCACATTTAATAAATGAATATGTAATTTCACTCCTGAAGTTAAGAGATATATTGAAAATATTGTGGAAAAGGAGCAATTTCTCCTCTTTTCCGCAATATTTTGATACCTGTTGTTAAATATCCATGTTAGAAAAGGGACCAGATTTTCACTTCGAGATAAGCGGTTATTCGAGATAAGCGAGGTCGAGATAACGAGAGTCGACTGTATATCTTTTTTAAAACACCAAGAAAATATGCTATTGGGTTAGCTTTAGCACCTCAGTCAGATTTGCATTTGACTGGTGTTCAGGAGCTTGCAGGTTTGATTCCCGCCGGTTCCATCAACATTCTGACATGGAGATTAATCATGAATTGTTTTCTATGGTCATTTTCTCCCTTCCTCTAATTCAAGAAGGGCAGTTGTCAGTTTCTGGTGAAAGAAAGTGCACAAGTACTGGTCAACAGCTTAGACTAAGCCTTACTAGAAAAAGGTGTGGTATGGGAAACTTACAGGCTCAACATGACCTTAATAGCATTGACTGGGCCATTAAACTCAAAAAAAACAAAAAATCATAGCTCTAGACCAGAGGCGTATTTGGATAGATATATCTTTATTAAAACCCCATGGAAGCAGTTATTGTTGGCACAGCTCCAGATCAGGTGCTCTTTTCAACCAAAATGTATTGATATTTGTCTTATTTCTCCACAAAACATATGTTGTGGTTACTCATTAGAAGTGCCTCTGTGATACAAATTTGGAAATTGCAATACAGGAGTTCTTTAACACAGGTTACGGAAAATACCGAAATCAACGCTTGGCAAATTCCGGCCGAAAATGACTCCACAAACTCTGTAAATGTGGTCAAAAATGACTGGAAAGATTAGCAATTTTCAGTTTCTTGAGCCCTGGTTCAGACCCAGGTCAGAAACAGCAGAATGCAGCATTTGATCAGGGTCTATTCTAATGAATTGTATATGTGGAGAAATGACCTTAAAGTGTTGATGGGTCATAGAACCCTTATAGTGATCAGGAAATAACAAAAATGTTTATCTGGATGTCTTTCTGATCTGGAGCACTGACTCATGGGAGTAGGGCTTTATGAGATGTGTAACTGATAGAGCCCAGATCAGCCTATCCATACTTAATTAAATTTCAGACCAGCATAGCTGATGTTTCAGTAGAACAAATATTTTATAAGATATCATAACCAGATGAGAGATGATTCCAGGTAAAAAAATATTTTTCTTATTTCTCCAAGAAAATATATATTGTGGGTTCTCATTAGAAGCTCTAATAAAATACCCACAACATATGTTTCTGTGGAAAATTAACCCTTAAAGCGCCAAGAAAAACTGCATCTGAAAATGTTGTGTTTATGTCGTCTGCTGAATATTCTTGCAGACTTTTCAAACCTAGTTTTGCATACAGGCAAACAGTGTGGACTCTGATCAGACTGCTCCTAAAGGAGCAGTCTGATCTGGGTCCACACTGTTTGCAAAAGTGACTTTTAAAATCACAAGCAGATACAAAGCAGACAATAGTTGTGACTGGCGCTTTAAGGGTTAAGACAGATATTTGGTTGAAAAAAATGCACCTTATCAGGAACTGTGAAAGTATATTTCTGTTTAGATGTGGTCATTTTTTCTCTTTTTTCAGGCACAGTTTGCTAATGTTGTGGCTACTGCAGCTGATTATGACAGTGACCGAGAAACAGAACAGAAACGAGTGAAACAGATATTACAAGATCTTGATGACTCCTTCAATAAGGATGAAGGTAAGCGGGCCTCAGAATAAGTTAATGCTTAGCACTCAGAGTAAAATTTTCAGCAGACGACCTATTGAAATATTTTTTTTATTTTTCCCAGAAAACAGGTCTTGACATTTCATGCAAATTGTCTTTACTGGAGACAATTTGCATGAAATGTCAAAACCTGTTTTCTGTGAAGAATAAGAAAAATATCATCAGTTCAGGCCTCCTAGCAAAACCTATAAAACCTGTAATAACCTATAATTTTGTGTCAAACCTATAAAACCTTTATTTTGTTCATAAAATCTATAAAAAGCCTGTATTTTCATGAAAATACCTATATTTTTTCACTTTTTGAACCTTCTCGTGACTCAACCCTAACTTTTGTTCAAAATGCCCTACCATTTTTTATTTTTTAGTCCCAAAAAAGTGATGAAAACTGTCAAGAAATTGTAAATTTTTTCCTCGCTCGCTTCGCTCGCTTGGACTTTGTAAAATTCGGATCATTTTATCGTAGCAATTGTGGTGCAAAAATTCATCAAATTTTTTTTCTTCAGTTTTAAATCTTTATGTGAGTTTGGAGGAACCTTTTTTAACCTATATTTTTTTATTGAAAAACCTGTAAATAACCTGTATTTTGAGTAAGAAGAACCTATATGAAAACCTGTATTTTCAAAGTGGGCCACTAGGAGGCCTGTCAGTTTGTCATCTGCTGAATTAGCCCAGATAATGGCAAAGGTTAAGAATCAAAACAAACCAAAAATTCCATGGTTAGGTATTAGAAATGGTCAGTTCAGTCTGTATATCTCTACAGTCAGGTCTAGGTCTGTGCATTTTGCAAAGAAACTGTCTGTATATCTGTATGGTGATGGGCATAGATGCTGATGATACTTTGAGTGTGTGTAGGAGAATTTAACTCAGCACATTTTACATCTGTAGAAAAGTGCCTGTTTTAGAATACCATGTTAAGAATCCTGTTTACATTAAACCTCTCACCTTACTTATCAGTGTTTTTAACAAGTCCATTCCGCTTCCTTGTACAAAGAATATAAGATAAGCTGGGTATTAGCATGTTTTGCACAACTGAAGGTACCCAATTATTTCTCCATATTTGCTTATTATTTATAACCTGGTTTTAGTTCACAAAATTAAATTCACTTTTGTTTGTGCATAGGTCTAGATAAGAGTGGGTATCAGGTTAATATTTTTCTTATTTCTCCATGAAAACATATGTTGTGGGTACTCATTAGAAGCGCCTCAGTGAGTACCACAACATATGTTTTCTTGGAGAAATAAAAATATCAACACTTTTGGATTGAAAAAAGCACCTTAACTAGAGCTATGTTTGTGTACATTTCTGCTTAACTAGTAGACTGTTTCCCCAATTTAGATAAAATGGAGTTATTGGAATTTTTTTTTTCACAACTGCTGTACAAATAGTGCTTATAATAATAGTAATAAATAAATAAAAAAGATAATCATTATTTTTGCTGTGTGTCTCAAATATTTTTTTTGTATATTTTCAGCTAAATCGTCAGAACTTCTCACAACTGACAGCAAAACCACTGCATTAACTACCTCTGTCACATCTTTAGCAAATATCACAACAACAGCAACATCAGCCATCACCATAACAACATCAGGAGTTACCATAGCAACCAGCACCCAGCCTTCAGTATTGTCATCATTAACGTCATTGTCACAGTTGGTGAAATCTCCGGTGCAGGAAAGTTCAGCTGGACAGGAAACAAGTATGTCAAATTATCATCCACATTATGAAAAACAAAACATTTCTTATGTATGAGCCTTGCTGTGAGAAACCACCTTTGGGACACATAGCTGTGGAGAAGAATATCCAGAAAATTATAACCACCCCCCCCCCCCACACACACACACACACACACACAAACACATTACCATCACAAAGTGTATTTGTTGAGGGGAATGTGGGGAGGGAATACTGTTTTCACATTGTCAGGCTTTATGTCCAGCCAACCATCTGTCTGTGTCCATCCGCAGGGACGAATGTATACTTGTCTTTTAAAATTTTGGACACGTCGGTGTATTTCAATGAGATTTTTTCGGTAGACACATGAGCCGACTGAGTTGTGTGTTGAAAATTACATACAAACTACTCTTGTGTGTCTAATTTTTGACACACAAGGGTACTTTGTACGTAAGGAGACACAGAAGTATACATCCGTCAAGACGTCCATCTGTGACATAGTTTCTGAGCGGGCTGATATCTAATAGGCACTGCTTATGGATAGAGAGGAGATGTTAAGGAGAAATATTTCCTCCAGTTCTTTGTTAAAACATATGTTTGGGTACTCATATGAGTACCCACAACAAATGTCTTTATTGAGAAGCAAGAAAAATTATCCAAGAATTATCATCAGATACTCCTCCTTAACAAGCTCTCTGTTGAGATTTCTTGTTTTTTTCTTGTTTTTGTGGAGATTCAAGAAAAAAATATTCATACTTTATGGTTGAAAAAAAAAAAAGCATCTTGCCTGGAGCTGTGTGGCATATACAAATGTTCAAGTCAGTCAGTATATTTGCCTTGGCAATGAGACAGCGAACAAATATACTGACTGACATTGAACAGTCAGAGTCAAAGCCTGAGAAAATACACTGCAACCACCCTACAGGAGACAGACTGCTAAAATTTACAAAGCACTTGGTTGCTTCCATATAATTATAGTTCCATATAAAGTAGTTCCAGTTTTTTCCTATTTAACCCATTGCAGACTGAATGAAATAACCCAGACTATATATTGGAAGAGTCTAATTTTGATTTTAGGTATGTCAGGCTATGTGATTTTTTATTATATATTGCTAGAGAAAAATAGTAAAAGTCATTTTTGCAAACAGTGTGGACCCAGCAGGAGCAGTCTGATCAGGGTCCATACTGTTTGCTTGAATGCAAAAGTAGGTTTGAAAAGTTTGCAAGAATATTCAGCAGACGACATATTCAGATGCAGGTTTTCTTGGCATTTTAAGGGTTAAAACAAAAATACAATGTGCTGTGGGCTGTAGAACAATTGCCAAAAGTATAGAAAATATAAAAGGAAAATCAGTTAGACTGTAGTTTACAACAGCCACACATGGGATGGCCTAAAATACCGTAATAACCCTAAATATTGGGACAGACAGGCCTGAGCAAACAATGTAGACCCAGATCAGATGCTGCAGAATGCAGCAGCTGATCAGGGTCTACACTGTTTGCCACTAATCCAGCACTATTTTAGACACATCAACAGGTAGTAAAATAGACTTTTTCAAATTTTTGGACATATAGTAAGGAGCTAAGGTGTCCAGATACTTAGGCTAAATATGTTAGGCTGTTGTAGGGTAATTGCTGTTGTAGAGAGATTAAAGATATAGTTCAACATCACTTGGGGAGTCATAGAAGCGGCTGTGGTTACTGTTGTTGAGAGGTGCCCACTATATATCTTTGGACATGAGCACCAACAAAGATGCAGGTCAGACCACCAATCTGTGCAGTCTGATTAGTCCTTGCTGGATGCTCTGTGGATGACCAAAGATGCAGAATTTCATCAGGTGGACAATGAAGGATCTGATAAGACTGCAGGCTGATCTTAGTCTTTCCTGGGCATATATCATAGAGTACCCCCGCCGAGGTCGGCAACATTCTTTCGTGGAGATTGATCATGAAATATTTTCTACGGTCATTCTCTCCCTTCCGCTGATTCAAGAAGGGCAGGTGTCAGTTTCTGGCGAAAGAATGTGCACAATACTGGTTAACCGCTTAGAGGACTAAGCCTGCCTAGTAAACATGTGGTTAGGTAAACTGACCGCGCTCGGCATGACCCCATTGGGTTGACTGGGCCGTAAAACCTCAACACAAACAAAATCTTAGAGTACATTTTCTCCTTGTGGTTCCGTAGTAAGCAATGATTTTGTAATAAGCAAATAACAAAGCTCTGGCCAGCCTTTATTGATGCGTAGACTTATCTAGGCCTTCACTGTCAGCATGTATCATGATGACTCCTTGTGGCACAGATAATATACATATATAAGTCGGGGCACAGTATTTCCTACAAGATTACATGTGCGCTCAGCAAAGACTCCAATCAGCTTGTGCGTCCACACAGTTTGAACAGTCTTTGCAGGACAGTCTGTGCATAGCCAAGCATTGAAAGAATCTTCAGATGGTCAGCAGACTGATCAGCCTGTACAGATGCACAGGCTGATCTGGGCCCAGTTGTTCAAAGCTAACGACATCGTTAGTTTACGATTTGTTAAAATTTTCGAGTGGTACGCAAATATGCTGAAATTTTTTGCTGAAAAAAATGTGAGTAGCTTTTGCAGTGCAAAAGCTACTCACATTTTTTCAGCAAACGATATCAGAATATTGTATATTGAATCCGCTAAAACAGTTAAAGAAATGACCCTTAACGAGGTCGTTAAGCTAACGATGCTTTGAACAACTGGGCCCAGAAGTTTTCGCTAGGTGCACTTGCATTAGCCATTTGAGTTATATTACATTTTTGAGTGATAGGCATACAGTTAGAGGCCTGTTGTTTTGAAACACATTACAGGTTCATGTATTTCATGTAAGTAAATGATGACAATTACAGTCAAACCTGTCTTAAGCAGCCACCCATCGGAAGCTTAAAATGTGGCTGCTGAAGGCAGGTGGCTGCTTAATACAGTTCAAATATATAAGTCTATGGATTTTCGGGCAACCGTCCTCTGGCTGCTTAATATAGGTTGGCTGCTTAATAGAGGTGACCACTAACACAGGTTTGACTATATTTTTTTCAATCCTAGAATCTGTCTCAGAGTCAACAGACACCAGTGTCAGTACCACAACTACATCAGCCACAACTTCACCAAAATTTAAACCATTGTTTGGACCAGTCACAACTACAGCAAGTTCATCAGGGGCTCCAGCAACAGGTAATAAAATGTAAAGCCACATCTTGATGAAATGTGCCTTGTATTAGTTTATCATTTCACAGCACATGTCTTAACCCTTTCACCCCCAAGTTTCTGAAGTGAACTCTTCCATCCTTGAATTTGGACTTGTCCACTGATGCAAATGTGGGTTTAAGTCTAAAATAAAACAAGAGCTGTCGTAGGACAGCAAGCTCGCCTGCTGTGTACATTTTATATTGTAACATTTTTATCATTAAGCCATATAATATAGGTCGCACTGACCTAGATGTATTTGTATGTAAATCATTTTGTCACATAGATATAATAATCCAGGTATGACAATTCTCCATGAAATAGTAATAAAAATAAAAGGCAAAATCACTGAAGCATGAAATATAGGTCACAATGACCTAGATATAGTAAGTGGTCATTCATTGGGTCACATGGAACTAATATCCCAGGTGTGACATTTATCCAACAAATAGTATTCAAGATATAAGGCAAAATCACTGAACCATGAAATATAGGTCACACCAACAGAGATATATTTTGACGTCAATAATCGGGTCACAAGGAACTAATATCCCAGGTGTGACATTTATCCAACAAATAGTATTCAAGATATAAGGCAAAATCACTGAACCATGAAATATAGGTCACACCAATAGAGATATATTTTGACGTCAATAATCAAGTCAGAAGGAACTAATATCCCAGGTGTGACATTTATCCAACAAATAGTATTCAAGATATAAGGCAAAATCACTGAACCATGAAATATAGGTCACAATGACCTAGATATAGTAAGTGGTCATTCATTGGGTCACATGGAAGTAATAATATCCCAGGTGTGACATTTATCCAACAAATAGTATTCAAGATATAAGGCAAAATCACTGAACCATGAAATATAGGTCACACCAACAGAGATATATTTTGACGTCAATAATCGGGTCACAAGGAACTACTATCCCAGGTGTGACATTTATCCAACAAATAGTATTCAAGATATAAGGCAAAATCACTGAACCATGAAATATAGGTCACAATGACCTAGATATAGTAAGTGGTCATTCATTGGGTCACATGGAAGTAATATCCCAAGTGTGACATTTATCCAACAAATAGTATTCAAGATATAAGGCAAAATCACTGGACCGTGAAATCTAGGTGACCTGGACCGTAAAATGTAGGTCACCATGACCTTCACTCTCTTACACTTAAACCGATGTCACATAGTTAGCTGATGTATAACCAGTTGTGTCTATAACCTGTAGGCATATAAGATTTTACAAATGTGTCCTAGATTTTGACCCCTAGCCCCACTCCAAGGCCCACCCTGAGGTATGAACCCAGGGGTATGTTCTTTTGGAATCTCAGAAGACTCCTCCAGGTACCCAAATTCTAAATATGAATGCTCTATGAGGAGTGAAAGTCAAGATATAAGAATTTGAAAAACTTTAACACAGTATTACAAAGGTGTCCTAGATTCTGACCCCTAGCCCCACCCAGGGGCATGAACCCAGGGGTTTATTCTCTTGGGATCTCAGAAGACCCTCCAAGGTACCTAAGTTCCAAAGTTGATGCCTCTGTGAGGAGTGACTGTTGAGATATAAGCAATTGAAAAACTTTAACGCAGTGTGACGGGAACGGGAACGCAAACGCAAACGACCGGGGTGACTACAATAGCTCTCCTTGTACTTCGTACAGGCGAGCTAAAAATGAAATAGCAAACTGTAGATCCTGATGAGACGGCTCATAATGAGCGGTCTCATCTGGATCTACACAGGTATTGGTTTTGTTCTGCAAGAACTGAAAGGGTTAACAGACAGGAGTGGTTTGGTGAGGCAAAGGTGTCGTGTATCTTGCGTCACAGTAGCGTCCAACTGATACTGGCTTACAGTTGGGCAAGGCCTGCTGTCCTTGCAGCAGGTAAAGGTAGAGGGAGAATGTTTTTATTTCCTCTCTTTCTTCACTTTCATTCATTTTTTAGCTCGCTTGAACAATGTTCACAGAGAGCTATTGTTCTACCCTCGGCGTCGGCATTGGTGTCGGTGTCCACAGATGTTAAAGTTTTCGTTGAAGTTTTTTAAATCTCATTATTTCCTAACCTTATCACCTATTTGACTCATCTTTGGTATGATTATACATATTGGTCCAAAATTTTGAGCAGTACCATCACCACTACCCTAGGTCATGACAAGGTCAAGGTCACAGACTTGGAATTTTCATGTTAAAATTTTACGTCAAAGTTTTTAGGACCTCATTATTTTTTTATTTGATTGACAAGTACGAGTTCAGATGAGCTATCCTGTCTCACAGTCTGGCAACAGGTCTTGTCCCCTTTCTCCCCTGTTCCTCTCTTTCATCTCCTTTAAGGGTTGACCTGTCGCTAAACCCCAACATAATCAAGGGTTAATAGACAAGTTATGTAAGGAATTCTTAAAGCCTTACCTTACTTGCCATGGAATTTGAACTATCAATTTGACAACCTGTTGATGTGTCTAAAAATGCTGGAATAGTGACAAACAGTGAAGACTGATCAGACACCTCATTCAGGAATGTCTGATCTGGGTCTACACTGTTTGCCTAGGCCTATCTGTCCCAGACTCTAGGCTAACTTTCAGAGGACTTGTTAAGGAGGAGTATTTGATGATTATTCTGAGGTAATTTTCTCAATTTCTCCATAAAAACATGGGTACTCATTAGAAGTACCTTGGCGAAGCACTTCTGATAGTACCCACAACATACACTTTTATAGAGAAAAAAACAAAAATTATTCTAGAATTATCACCAAACGCTCCTCCATAACAAATCCTCTGTAAATAAGGTACAGTCGAACCTCGTTATCGCGAACTCGCTTATTTCGAATTACCGCTTATCTCGAAGTGAAAATCTGGTCCCTGTTTTAACATGAAACTATGACAACAGGTAACAAAATAATGTGGAAAAGAGGAGAAATTGCTCCTAAAGAGCAATTTCTCCTCTTTTCCACATTATTTTATATATACATGTATATTTCTAACTTCAGGAGTCAAATTACATATTCATTTGTTAAATGTGGTTGTTCAATTTTCTGTTTTACTCACTCTCTCAACTCGGATATGTCGAGGTACGGATATCTTGAAGTGTTTCAGCGAGTCCCTTGGAATTCGAGATAACGAGAGTCGACTGTATTTGCAAACGCCAAAGGCCCATATCAGCCAGTGCATTTACACATTCTGCATTCTAATCGGGGACGTTTTTGTTTGTTAGCATATTCTACAGTATTAACCCTGGTCCTGCTGAATCCGCATATGTCCTGCCTTTGCAAACAGTGTAGAGCCAGATCACTTGGCTTCTTCAGAAGCCAACTGATCTGGATCTGCACTGTTTGCCATTAAGTATGTGAATTTATATCAACAATCTGGATTAAGTAATTTGATTGGTTGAAAACTAGAAATGAGCGTGACATCTTAATTTATTCAGCAGGACAAGGGTTAATTGATTCAGTTTCTGCACAGATATTCACAGTCTTTCTTAGCCTTTATTGTCCACATATATGCAAGAAGGGCCCTTTTCTCATGTTGAACCTTCTGTAAAACGGTTTCTGGTCAACTCGTACCTTAGTCAACACGTACCTTAGTCAACTCGTACCCTTTTTTGGTCAACTCGTACCTTGGTCAACTCGTACTTTAGTCAACTCATACCGTTGTCAAATTTTGAGTTAACTCGTACCATATTATCTAATTTCAGGAGTCATTCTGCATAGCTCCAGATAATAGGAATATCCAGATAAACATTTTCCTGATTTCTCCACAAAAATATATGCTTTGGGTTTTTGGGTACTCAGTAGAAGGGCTTCACTGAGACAGTTCTAATGACTATCCACAACATATACTTTCAAGGAGAAGTAAGCAAAATACCAAAACATGCTAAAAAAATCATCTGGAGCTGTGTTCATTGTTTGCTCACAGTCATTGAATGCCTTGACTTTAATACTTATCATGCTATGGGCAGATTCAGCAGACGACAAACTGGTGATATTTTCTTAGAAAATAGGATTGACATGTCATGCAAATTATCTCCTACCTAAGGAGACAATTTGCATGAAGCGTAAAATCTTATTTTCTAAGAAAAAAAAATATTCAAAATGTCTGCTGAAATTTTTATCCAGCATGCAAAAGTGTTAAAATACCGGAAACACTTCCTTGGAGACTTGCAAAACTTTGCCCCATTGTAGACTGGATATATGCAGCATCTGGTCAGGGTCTATATTGTTTACAAATCACTGGTAATCATATGTTAGCAGCAGTTGTCAAAATATGGGGGCTGGTTAACTATAGATCATGCTGTGTTCACGCTCCTCAGGTCGTGACTGACTAATTAAGAGATATGTTAACTGAAGGCCCATCTGTCCAAACTCAACAGACCCAGGTCACATTGTGCACACCATGCAGCACAACCAGGGTCTGCAAAGGTCCGATTATAGAATAAATACATTGTGTATATTACTACTTGCATATACTTCACATCCCAGACTAGTAGCGAACAGGGTGGGCCCAGATCAAATGCCTTATCCCACAGTGCCCGATCTAGGTCCACACTGCCCGCCAAGGTCTGTCTGTCCAAGCAGAACAGACCCATGCCATGCACACCTTGTAGCACAATCAGGATCTGCTCTGCTCCGAATATAGATTCATATGAAACCAGTATTGGCAACTTCAAAATAATCATTTTTGGTAAAATCTGGGCCTAGTTGTTCAAAGCTAACGACATCGTTAGTTAACGATTTGTTAAAATTTACATAGAGTGATACGCAAATATGCTGAAATTTTTTGCTGAAAAAATGTGAGTAGCTTTTGCAGTGCAAAAGTTACTCACATTTTTTCAGCAAAAAATATCAGAATATTGTATATTGAATCCGCTAAAATAGTTAACGAAATGACCCTTAACGAGCTCGTTAAGCTAACGACGCTTTGAACAACTGGGCCCGGGTTTTCTACTATATATGGGCCTTAGCATTCGAATACATAAATAAATAAATAAATATTAGCCTCAAAATAGCTAATAAATGAAATTTGTATACCTGTCTCGCAAATACGATGCTGCTAACGATCGCAGTCATCACAACTTATGGCATGCTGAGTGCTGACGTCTACAAACAACCTTACTACATGCAGTGCAAAGATCAGACATTTTGATTTTATTTAAAGCCTTTGATACTTGTGAAGAGAACTCAAAAAGATGAATGATGCTTAGAAACTTCTTATATATCTAGTAATCGGCAGGTAAAAGGAAAATAGTACATAAAAGATAATAACCCTTAAAAATTCTTGTCATTAGGCCCCGCGAAAACAAAAACAGCAGCTCGCCACAGAATCAAAGTAATTAAAAACAGCCTTCAATTAAGAACAAGATTAAAGAACCCGTATCGATAATCATTTTTCACACCTACATTAATCGGTACATGTTTACCTAATGGGTCAATTAAGGATTCATCAAAATAATGATGAACAAATTACTTGAATCGTATCGACAATCGTTTATCACACCCACATTAATATGTACATGTTTAAATAACGTGTCAAGTAATGGGTGCATCATAATGAGTAACAAAATCTACCTACCTACCTGTCTATCTGTTTGTCCGTCCGTCCGTCCAGTATCTATTTTTACAAGGTAGGAGTTAACCAAACTAGGTACAAGTTAACCAAAACTAGGTATGAGTTGACCAAATTAGGTATGAGTTGACTTGGGGAGTACGAGTTGACCAGACAACGGGTACGAGTTGACCAAAAATAAGTACGAGTTGACTAAGGTACGAGCTGACTCAGGTACGAGTTGACTAGTTACCCTGTAAAACTATTTGTGCTGCAACCTCGAAATGTACCTTAGGACATATGCACGCAGGGGAGATTCAGATCAGCCTGCAGGTCGCACAGTCTGATAAGAATCTTCATAAGACATTTTTGACTAGCCAAGAATGCAGTTTCTTCAGAGCAGACAACAAAGACTGATCAGACTGTGTGGATGCACAGGCTAAATTGTCTTTGTTGGGTGCACATGTAAATTGTCTTTGTTGGGTGCACATGTCAGAAGTACATTTGCTCACATTGCGGGATGTTACAGCTCTTTGAAGACATGCACTTTGCTTTGATTAATCAATGATCTTACTTTCAGATACTAAACCTGGTGGATTCTCTTTCGGTTTATCAACAACTAGTACAGTAACAACTGCAGCGACAAGTCAGCCAACTGCAAGCACAGGTGTTGTTCAGCCTACCTCACTCGGAGCACCTCCACCGTATCCATTTGGCTCAACAGTTAGCTCTGCATCAGCAAGTACTGTTGGCACAGCTTCATCAGTAACTTCTGTGCCCAGTGTAAGCACAGGAAGTTCATCAAATTTTAGTTTCGGATTAGCTCAAACAAAGACAGAGACAGTTAGTCAGCCTTCACTGCCAGTTAGTGCAACTTCTGTTACATCAACTACTCCATCTGGCTTTGGTTTGTCATCAGCAACTCAAACTCCTGCTAGTGCTGCTGGAGGATTTGCATTGACTTCCACAGGAGGATCAACTGGAGCAAATTTTTCATTTGGCGCTTCATCATCTGCTACAACTAGTGTTACTTCAGCAGGTGGTTTCAGTTTTGGACAAATACCATCAACAATATCAACAACCGGTGCTGGACTCAGTTTTGGACAAACACCATCAACAATATCAACAACCGGTCCTGGATTCAGTTTTGGACAAACGCCAGCAACAACAACTAGTGCAGGACTCAGTTTTGGGCAAACACCTTCAACAATGGCTACCAGTGCTGGATTCAGTTTTGGGCAAACACCTTCAACAACAACAGCAGTAACAACAGCAACCAGTGCTGGATTCAGTTTTGGGCAGACACCCTCAACATCTAGTGCTGCATTTAGTTTTGGACAAGCACCAGTAAGTCAGCCTAGTTCAACTGGACCCAGTTTTGGACAGTCTACAGCAGTTTCTGTTACTGGTGGGTTTGCTTTTGGACAGGCTCCTTCTGTCACCACTAGTGCTACTGGATTTAGTTTTGGACAAGGACTTGCAACAACATCTAGTGCAGCTGGATTTAGTTTTGGACAGGCACCTACTACAGTGACACCTTTTGGACAGAGTACAGCATCTACAGGAATTAGTTTTGGACAGGGTTCTACAACAACTACAACAAGTTCTGGTGGATTTAGTTTTGGAACAAACCTTTCAACATCACAACCTAGTGCAGCACCTGGCATGTTTGGTAATACATCTGCAACACCAGCTACTACAGTGAGTGGATTTGGATTTGGCGGAGCAGGTTCTACAAGTCTGCCAGCATTTGGAAACCCAGCTGCTACACAAGCATCGACTGGGTTGGCTTTTGGTGCATCTAGTGGAACGCCAGCAGGAGCTTTCAGTTTTGGAGCTAACACCGGTGCCACCACAATGGCACCTTCACAGCCTTTCCAATTTGGAGCAAACCCAGTGACTTCATCAGGTTTCGCATTTGGTACCACAACATCTTCAGTGGCACCTGCTTTTGGAACTGTAACATCATCAGCTCCTGCCTTTGGTGCTCCGTCAGGATCATCTGCTTTCACTTTTGGTTCTGGTTCCTCAGGAATGGGGGCTACAGCAACACCATTTCAGACTAATACTCCTGCATCATCGGCTAGTGGATTAAGTTTTGGACAGAATACAACGGGACCTGTGTTTGCATTTGGAGCAGCTTCTACTTCAGCCCCTGTTTTTGGTGCTTCGAATACTTCTGTTCCTGCATTTGGGTCTAACCCACAAAGTGCACCTGTGTTTGGTGGTGCAGCTGGTCAGACAGGACAGCCATCTGTTTTAGGTGGAGCAAAATCAAACACACCAGTTTTTGGTGCTTCTCACAGTCAAAACAGCACCCCAGTATTTGGTAGTTCAGCCAATCCTGCTCCAGCATTTGGTCAAAAAAGCTTAACCCCAACATTTGGAGCTAGCACTAATAATAATGCAGGCTTCAGTTTTGGTCAGCAGCCAGCTCCAAATGTAAATCCATTCGGACAGACTACGCCAGCCAAGCAAACAGGAAGTGCCTTTGGGCAGACTAGTTTAGACTCTACACCTCAACAACAGACTGGTCCTGTGTTCCAGTTTGGTCAGTCTGGTGCCCAGCAAGCTAGTACAGGTGTAAAAGGTTTTGACTTCAGTGGTGCTGCAGGAGCCAGTGGTTTTAATTTCTGTAAGTATCTGTATATTTTGTTTGTTTGTTGTTGTTTTTTTCATTATTTGAATTTGAAGATTGTAACTTGTCTAGAAACAGATTCGAGATATTAAAGATGATACTTTTAATGATGGGTAGGAACAAGTTTTTTTGCTTTAATTGGCAGGGCTGGACAAACAACACTTGTTTGTCTCGAAAGCTATTTACTGTGACTACCTTATGCTTTATACCTTTGCTGTATATTGTGTACAAATTATCTGCTATATATTAATCTATGATGGAACGGCAAACATTGCAGACCTGATTAAATTGCTCCTTAGCAGCAGTTTGATCTGGGTCTATACTGTTTGCATATCATTAAAACTTTGATCATTAGATATGGCATATATGCTAATATTTTTGCTGAAAAAAGTGAGCAAAAATACCTGTGAATTAAATATTGTACTTACTAGGACTTGAACATTTTGACCACTAACAAACTTGTTAAGCTAACAACACTTTGAACAACTGGGCCCTGATTTTTATGCCTCCGTCTGCCTTTGGCAGGAGTGGGGCATATAGCGTTTTGCGGTGATGTTACGTGCCTACGTGCGCATGTGCGTGTGTCACGTTCGTAACCAGGTTCAAGTTTACCTGCAAGTTTAGATGCAAGTTTACATCCACGTTTCTCTTGCAGCTAATAACTTTTATACCATCTGGGCTAGAAAGTTGAAACTTTGTATGACACTTACCTACATCAAGACCATTTAATGTATGGTATCGTTGCCCCAGGGACATGCCCCTGGGGGGGTGGCTAGGGGTTGGGGGGGGCTAGGGGTTGGGTGGGGGCATCCCTGTACTGTGGACACATTTCTAGTTGGACGTTTTTCAAAAATATGTCCTTTAAAATAGCGATGTACAGGTGGGCGGGCATGGGGAGTCATCAGAGGTTTACCATTTGGTTTTTTGGTTTTGAAAACCTGTCCATAATGCTGTTAGCCATTTTTCTTGTTTTATCTTACTTGTCCATGGGTATTATTGCAGAAAAAATGTGAGTAGCTTTTGCAAATGCAAAAGCTACTCACATTTTTTCAGCAAAAATATTAGCGTTTATGCCATATTTAATGATCAAAGTTTTAACGATACGTTAACTAAAGACATTGTTAGTTTTGAACAACTGGGCCCTGACTATAAAATTATAATAAATATCAGAGCCTTTTTTCAGGGAAAAACATTTTAATCAGGATTAACATGAAATCAGCAGACGACATTTGAGTGACATTTTCTTATTTGTCCGAAAATAGAGCTTGGCATTTCTTGTGAAATAGCTCCATTAAAAGACGGTTCAGCTGAAATGGTAAGCCCAATTTTGGGGAAAAGGAAGAAAAATAGTTTAAGATACTCTGTGCTATAATTAAATGTTGGTATTTTAAGGGACTTGATACACTTGTAGTTTTTCTGCCATTTTTAGCTCACCTGAGCCAAAGGCTCAGGATGAACTATTGGATTACTCACCATCCATCATCTGTCCCTCGTCCGTTCATACCTTGGAACGACCTCCTCTGAAGATGTTAAGTAAGATGACGGCTATGCCCATATATGGTAAAAGCACTTAAAAGTCTTCTTGTCCAGAACCAAGAAAGCTTTGAGGCTGAATCTTGTTATGTAGCATTGGGGACTCAAGGTCTACCAAATTTGTTCAAATGATGGCCGTAGGTTGAACTTTGACCTTTTTATGGCAAGGTCAAATTTGCGCCCCTATGCATTTGTATGGGAAAAATATTAAAAAGTCAGTTTCTCAAGATGCATTAAAGACTTATAGCTGAAATTTACAATATATGATCAAAGTCAAAGTTTGTTCCCCGAGTTTATCTGCCCTTGCCCCTTGGCTATATATCTTCTGCTGAAGGGGTATTATCAGTTTATTCAAATGGTTCTGCATCATTAAACAAGATGGCAGCCATGCCCATATATGGTAAAAAACACTTAAAAATCTTCTTCTCCAGCACCAAGAAAGCTTCATGGCTGAATCTTGTTATATAGCATCAGGGACTCAAGGTCTACCAAGTTTGTTCAAATAATGACCCCAAGGCTGACATTTGACGTTTTGACTGCAAGGTCAAATTTGCGTCCCTATGCAGTTTTACAGGGGAAAATACTGAAAATTCAGTTTCTCAAAATATATTAAAGACTATTAGCTGAAACTTACAATATATGATCAAAGTATCAAACCCTTTTAGTTACAATCAAACTTTTGTCCCCAGGGTTATCCGCCCTTGCCCCTTGGCTATATACATGTATAAAGTCTTGTAATCTTTAAAGGTCTTCTTTTCTGAAACAGCTATGCCAATTTTCACCACATTTCACCTTAAGCCTTCTGTCAATTTGTTCAAACCATTCTACATCAATTAACAAGCTCGCTGCCATGCCTATATACGGTAAAAACGCTTAAAAATCTTCTCCAGAACCAAGAAAGTTTCAAGGCTGAATATTGGTGTATAGTATTGGGGACCCAAGGTCTACCAAGTTTGTTCAAATGATGATCCTAGGATGACCTTTGACCTTTCTAAGCCTAGGTCAAATTTGCATCGCCATACTCTTGTATCTGGAAAATGTTGAAAAATCATTTTCTGAAAATGCACTAAAGACTAATGGCTGAAATTTGCAATGTATGATTAAAGTAGTAAAACTTTTTGGTTGCAATAAAAATTTTGTCCCCTGTTAGTTATACGCCCTTGCACCTTGGCTATATACATGTTTAAAATCATGTAATCTTTAAATGGCTTCTTCTCTGAAACCACTTGACCAGATTTCACATGGAGCCTTCTATCGAAGGGATATTGACAGTTTGTTCAAATGATTCAACATTATTAAACGAGATGGCCACCATGCCAATATATGGTTAAAAAAGAAAAAAGAAAAAAAAAAAAAAACACTTAAAAATCTTCTCCTGAGCAAGAAAACTTTGTGACTGTATCTTGGTATATAATATTTGGGACTCAAGGCATAGCTTTAGATAGGATGCTTTTTTCAACCAAAAAGTATTGATATTTTTCTTATTTCTCCACGAAAACATATGTTGTGGGTACTCCTTAGAAACACCTCGCTGAGGTGCTTCTAATGAGTACCCACAACATATGTATTCGTGAAGAAATAAGAAAAATATTTTCTTATACCCAATCTTATCTAAACCTATGCTCAAGGTTTACCAATTTTGTTCAGATGTGGATCTAAGGATGACCGTTGACCGTTTTATGACAAGGTCAAATCTGCGTCAACATTCATAATGTTGAAAAATCATTTTCTAAAAATGTATTGAAGACTTATGGCTGAAACTTACACTGTATGATTAAAGTAGTAAAACTTGTTAGTTACAATCAAAATTTTATCCCCTGGGGGTATCTGCCCTTGCCCTTAGGCTTTGTACATGTATAAAATCGTATAAATCTTTAAATGTCTCCTGTGAAACTACTTGCCTATTTTCACCAGATTTTACATTGGGTCTTCTGTTAAGTAGTACTAACAATTTGTTCAAATATTTTTGCAGTACTGAACAAGATGGCTGCCATGCCCATATATGATAAAAAATACTTAAAAAATTTCTTCTCCAGAACCAAGAAAGCTTTGAAGCTGAATCTTGGTATATAGTATCGGGGACACGAGGTCTACTAAGTTTGTTCAAATGATGATCCTAGGATGACCTTTGACTTTTTACGATACTATCAAATTTCTGTCCCTAGTTGCTGTGGCAAATATTGGAAGAATGTTGCATCTGCAGATATGCAATGGCTGTTTTACTCAGGTGAGTGAAACGTAGCCCATGGGCCTCTTGTTTACAAGGGAGATGACTCTTGTGACTTCCTGATTTCCTTTATGCACATCAAGACCTTTCTGAAATGGGGGTCTACTCTAAAAGTAAAGACTTTGCTCCCACAAGGAGCAAATTCTTTCCTTCTATAATAGACTCCTTTTCAGAAGCTTAGAAGAAGACCAAAACAGTTTTGACAGTTACCGCCCCGACAACAAATTGAAAATATTTTTCTTATTTTTCCCCTGGAAACAGGATTTGACATTTCATGCAAATTGTTTCCAATGGAGACAATTTGTATAAAATTTTCAAAACCTGTTTTCTTGTGGGGTGGGGGGTGGGGGGTGTGTGTGTGTGTGGGGGGGGGGGGGAAACAAAAGTATTTTACTTATGAAAACTTTTACCCAGAGTGCTAAACTGTTGTCTGCTGATACTGAAGCATTGAATGCTAAAGAACAAGGTCGTACACACATATCTGATGTCTCGTTCTTCTTTCAGCTGTAATTAAGAGGAAAGATTTCAATTAGTTTTATTATATTGATCATTTTAGTTTCTGGAGGAAATCCTGTCTTCAATTTCTCTGGAGCAGGTAGAGTTGTGAACAGCAGGGCTCCAGATAAGCAAAATATTGAGATGAATATGTTTTTGTTTTTTTTCATTTCATTCATATGTTTCTTAATTCTCCATGAAAACAGGGTTGCATAGCTGCACTTAAGAAAGATATCCAGATAATTTTCTTATTTCCCCATAAAAAGATAAAATGTTAGCACTCATTAAAATCACTTCAGCAATGTGCTTCTAAACAATACCACAGGATATATTAGGGGAAAAATCATTTGGTTGAAAAATCATCTTAACAAGGCTAATGCATTGAATTTATATCCCATGCTGCAGGTCTTTTTTTTCTTGCACCTGTCCCCACAGCCAAAATCCCAGTTTGATATGCAACATGATGATAGTCCAAAACTGTTGATTTTTAACCACTGCCTCAGCCCTCGAAGTCCATAATGAAGTGATCAGGATATCAACTCACTATTGCACTGCTAATGTGTACCACAGCATAGTTTCAGTTGAGAAATAAGAAAGATATCCCTATTGTCAGATCATAGCAACAGATAAGGCGCTTTTTTCATCCGAAAAATGCTGATATCTTTCTTATTTTTCAATAGAAACATATGTTGTGGGTACTCATTAGAAGCACCTTGGCGAGGCGCTTCTAGTGAGTACCCACAACATATGTATTTGTTAAGAAATAAGAAAAATATTATGTGGATACCCCCTTTTATCTGTAGCTATGATTGTCTAGAGCTATGAAAAAGAAACAATCAGGTACAGTTTAAGTCCAATGGTCTTCTGAAAAAAATGTTAATTTCCATAGAACTCTTCAGTTATCAAATATATTTACCTTAAGTGATCAAATGTATTTTTCTTGAAAAATCTCATCAAAACTAGTTACTGCAACAATGTAGGCATGATTGGAGAGAATTATGAATGAGACCAATTGACAAATATCATAGGTCCAAATAAGGAGACATTAGAGAGATAATACATGATGCAATTGACAAATACCATAGATTCAGATAAGAGGAGATTAGAGAGTATTATGAATGAAACAGTTGATGAATATCATAGCTCCAGATAAGGGGAGATTGGAGAGTATTATGAATGAAACACTTGGTGAATATTTTAGGTCCAGATAAAGGGAGATTAGAGAGCATTATGAACAAAACAATTGATGAATATCATAGGCCCTGATAAGGAGAGATGAGGGAGGATTATGAATGAAACAATTTATGAATTTCGTAGATCCAGATAAAGGGAGATTAGACAGTATGATGAATGAAACAATTGATGAATATCATAGGTCCAGATAAGGGGAGATTAGAGAGCATTATGAATGAAAAAAATTATGAATATCATAGGTTCAGATAAAGGGAAATTAGAGAGTATGATGAACAAAACAATTGATGAATATCATAGGTCCAGATAAGGGGAGATTAGGGAGTATTATGAATAAAGCAATTGACAAATATCATAGGTCTAGATAAAGGGAGATTGGAGACTATTTGAATGAAACATTTGACAAATATCATAGGTCCACATAAGGGGAGATTGGAGAGTATTATGAATGAAACAATTGACAAATACCACATAGGTCCGGATAAGGGAAGATTGGAGAGCATAATGAATGAAACGATTGACAAATACCATAGGTCCTGTTACCATAGGTCCTGTTAAAGGAAGATTGGAGAGCATTATGAATGAAACAGTTGACAAATATCATAGGTCCAGATAAGGGAAATATTCACTAGATTCAAATATATGTAGATTCAAGTACATGTTTTTGTATCTACACAAAAATGTCTGCTGTTGGTACACATTACTAAGGTGCTTCTAATGAGTACATGTACACACAACTTACATTTTTTGTGGAGAAATAAGAAAAAAAACTAACAGTAGTTTTTTAACTGAAAAAAAAAAAGTGTCATATCTGGAGCTACGAAAATATGTCATGTGATTACTGATGGCTCCATTGAGTACTCTTTTTGGAAATAAGTCTATGATAATTAAAGTATAACCTTGATGGCTCAAACACGAATGGCTCGTTTACCGTAGATGATTTGAACTCGTTTTTGAGTCCCTAGGAAATTCTTCCGATAGCTAAAGAAAACAAATATTTTGGGATTTTAAGAGGATTTTTCTTATTTTATCATGAAAATGTATGTTGTGTATACTCATTAGAATCACCTCATTTTTCAGCAAAAATATTAGCGTATATGCCATATTTAATGATCAAAGTTTTAATGATACGTTAACTAACGGCCTCATTGAGGTGATTCTAATGAGTACACTCAACATTATTTTATAGAAGATGGAAAAGACATTCCTAGATTATTTTCATTTGCCTTCTGACCTTGTGCTATGATTAACCCTCAGTGGCTCGACTACCCATGTCTCAAACAAATTTCTATGGTCCCGTTTAAGATGTTCAAGCCATTGAAGTTCGACTGTATATGTTTTTATGAAGACATTTGACACTTATTTTGTGACATATTTCATCTCAAAACGCTTATCAGGAGTCCTGGGAATTTTTAAACATGTAAACCGGTATATAGTATCAAGAAGAAAGATATCTTATGCATATGGAAACATATAATCCTCCTCTCTAAGTTTATCCACTAGTTTTTAGGATTCTGGTGTTTCATATAATCCTCCTCTCTAAGTTTATCCACCAGTTTTTAGGATTCTGGTGTTTCATATAATCCTTCTCTCTAAGTTTATCCACTAGTTTTTTAGGATTCTGGTGTTTCATATAATCCTCCTCTCTAAGTTTATCCACCAGTTATTAGGATTCTTCTATTTTTCTGAGCCACTGGAAAACTGCCTTCAGGACATATCAGAGATCAGGGCCCAGTTGTTCAAAGCATCGTTAGCTTAACGAGCTCGTTAGTGGTCAAAATGGTAACTGTTCTGGTAAATACAATATCTAATTCACAGGTATTTTTGCTGAAAAAATGTGAGTAGCTTTTGCAAATGCAAAAGCTACTCACATTTTTTCAGCAAAAATATATGTGTATATGCCATATTTAATGATCAAAGTTTTAATGATACATTAACTAATGACATTGTTAGTTTCGAACAAGTGGTGCAATCACCATGGTATTGGCATTGTCTAAAAGTTTTGGTTAAACCATTTAAATGGCTATATCTCCTGAGCCTCTGGATGGAAGTAGTTCATACTTGCCCTGATGTTAGAGTTTGGTCTGAAGTTTTATGATGTACCCCCCCCCCCCCCCCCCCCCCCCACCCACCACATGAGTGAACAAAATTCATGTTAAAGTTTTTGGTTAAAGTTGAGTGACACGAAATTTATGTTAAGTTTTTGGTTTAACTTTTTAGTGGCAAAGCGGGGTTTGGGCAAGCTACACTGTCCTGCGTCAGCTCTTATTTATATGCTAGTGTATTCTGTAGTGTCAAGCTATTCTGTATGTGGACAGGGAAGGTCATGATCAGACTAACTAGTTGCACAGACTGGTCTAGATTTTCACTTTCCATATATGTCCGGAAGAACCAGTTTTTCATTACATTGTATTTGGCTCATTTCTCATTGACATTTTTACCATGAATAGACTTGGGGGTTAACCCTTGTCACGCTGAACAAATTAAGGTCACGCCCACTTCTGATTTCTAGCCAATCAGATTACTTGATCTGGGTTTTTGATAGAAATTCACATATTTAATGACAAACAGTGCAGATCCAGATCAGGTGGCTTCTTCAGAAGCCAACTGATCTGGATCTACACTGTTTGCTAAGACAGGGTATGATGTGTTCAGCAAGAGAAGGGTTAAGCATACCCTCTTTTGTGCTTATTTTTTGTTGAGTCAATCTCACCTAATTACAAACCCAAAATTGTCAAAATATTCTATGGTGGTGGAAACACTGTTGAGGGAACCCATGATGGTGCCATTTGTTGGTTTACAGTAAATGTCCAAAAATTTCTAATATTTTATGCCAATTTTTTTTTTTTTTTTTGCCGAAATTTTGTTTTTTATGCATTTATTTCACAAAATACTTTAAGGAAAGACAAACAGTGTAGACCCTGATCAGACTGCTTCTTCATGAGCAGACTGATCTTGGACTGCACTTTTAGCATTGTCATTTTATTGTTGCGACTGCTTTAGCAAGCAGACGCAACATAGGGATCACTTTCTGGCACTGTTGTCGGCATCAACAGTTGTCGGCATTGTTGTCGGCATCAACAATTGTTGTTTGCATCAACAATGTTCAGTCTCTGCATTAACCCTTGTCCTGCTGAACCCAGATATACCCTGCCTTTGCAAACAGTGTAGATCCAGGTCAGTTGGCTTCTGAAGAAGCCAACTGATCTGGATCTGCACTGTTTATCATTAAATAGGTGAATTCTATCAAAATCCGAGTGAGTAATCTGATTGGCTGGAAATTAGGCATCTTAATTTATTCAGCATGACAAGGGTTAACTACATTTCTTGAACACCAAGGCTTTTAGGCTAATGAAAGTTCATACATACATCCGCTATGATGCACCCTGCCCACTGCCATTGACCATTACTTGACCTTGACCTACTTTTACTCTTGGCTGAAAAATGTTTAGTCTGTGCATTTAGCTCCGTTTCTTGAACACCACCAGCAATCACGACATACCAACTTGCATAGGGGGCAAAGCAATTCATTACTACTTAAATGAAATTCTTTAGGAAAAAAAAAAAAATTACCAAAAAACATTTTCATGGTTTCAAGCCAATTTTCATTGCATTAGATTTACATTACAATTTTTTTTCTCCTCGAAAAGTAGGAGGGGGCGTTTATGAGACTAGGGGCTTCTGTTAGAATAAATACTTTAGCCATTTGGCAAATTTCTTGCCAGACAAGTTGGTGTATGCAATTCTAGGACAGTTACCATTAAGGCTGGCTAATCGGACCTGAAAAGGTAATTGATTATTAGTTCTGCTATTGTGGTCAATAATCGATTAGTAATCACTAAAGATTTGGTAATAATTTTACCTATCTGATTAAGCATGGCTGTAACCATATGTTTTACTTTACTGTATGCATTTGGTAAGACAAGCGTGAGCAAACAGTGTAGACCCTGATGAGATGCCACAAATGCAGCATCTCATCAGGGTCTACTCTGTTTGCCACCCATCCAGCTATTTTTAGACACAACATTGGGTAGTAAATTGTACTTGTTCAAATTTTAGATAAAGTATTGTAAGGAGTTTAGGTGTGTGAATACTAAGGATAAATACGGTAAAGTAACAGACACAGAAATCAAAGGATCGATTATAAGCAAATCTGTAACGATAATCATTTTTGTGGAATTTGTTGATAAATTAATCGATTATCCGATTAATTGTGCCAGCCTTAGTTACCATATATAAAATTGGCTTGACACTCAAACTCAGAACTCATTAAACTCCTGTACAAATCTTCTAGATGCTCTGCACAGTTGGTGAATATCTGCAGGTAGAATGGTTTTACATTTTATCCCTTGTCATGCTGAATAAGATGCCATGCCCACTTTTAATTGTCAGCCAGCCAATTAGATTACTTTATCCTGGTTGTTGAAACAAATTCACATACTGGATGACAAACAGTGCAGATCCAGATCAGTTGGCTTCTTCAGAAGCCAACTGATCTGCATCTACACTGTTTGCAAAGACAGAGTATATCCGGGGTCAGCAGGACTAGGGTTAAATATTGAATCATTTATTGACTGAAGCATGTTTTGGCCTCAAAATAGTATCATTTATAGTGTGGTTTAGGCTTTCTGTCTGTAGGTATTATAGATGGCAATATTAAGATGATAGATGGGTAATTTTTATCCCATAACTATTGGAACTTACCAAGAGAAAATGCATTTTCCAACAGTTACAAAAAATGTGTGGATCCAGAACATTCTGCACATACCGTATGCAAGAATCCACCCAGACTCTTGCTCTATATTGGTACATTCTATAGTATCCAATGATTCTGGCTGTAGACAGTGGAAGCCCTAATCAGACTGCCCAGATGTGCAGTCTGATCTTGGCTTTCATTGTCTGCACATGCCTCAGAGGCGCATTTTTCTTGGTGTCACTCATTTTGTCATCAATTTCATTGGAATTTCTATGTAATATGCAGAGGACTTGTTAAGGAGGAGTATTTGATGATTATTCTGGGATAATTTTCTCCAATTCACCATAAAAACTTATGTTGACTTGTGGGTACTCATTAGAAGTCCTATGTAATATGACAAGCTTCATTCTTAGGACCAAATTAGAATGATATGAGTGGTATCTTGAGAAAATATACCTTAACCTGTTGTCGACTGAATAGACTCCCCCACACTGTATATTGGGAGTCCAATTTCAGTTTTAGGTATATCTGGCTATGAGATTTAGATATGCCTAGAGAAAAAAAATGGCTAAACAATTTGCAAACAGTGGAGACTGATCAGATGCCTTGTTCTGCAGGTTCTATCTGGGTCTGCACTGTTTGCCAATTACCCTTTTAGGGGTCTCCAGACTACAGTGGGTTAACCCAGGGTTTGAAATTATCAAATTTTATGACTTGTCCAGGGACAAGTAAATGGTCAACATCCACTTGCCCAACCAAGATTTACTTGCCGAAAAATTGACATTTTGTCTTATTTCTTGAAGAAAACATATGTTCTTATACTGTGGGTACTTATTAGAAGAGCATCGAATTACCCAAGACATATGTGTTTTCTTCGAGAAATAAGAAAAATATATTTCTCATAATCTGGATACTTGCCTTAGCTAGAGCTATGAAGTCCTTGTCCCAGGACAAGTAAATTGAAATTTCTAACTTGTCCTTAGTGAAATGGGACAAGTTGGACAAGTTGGGCATGGTGTTTACACAGCTCTGCTTCACCCGTTTAAAGTGAACAAATCCCCAATAGGAAAATTTGCAAACAGCGCAGACCCAGATCAGATTCCACAGAATGCAGCATCTGATCAAGGTCTACACTGTTTGTTTTAATTGCAGCAATTTCTGTAAAACATAGTTATAATAAAAACTAACCAGACACCCTGCTATTGGAAATAGACCAGCCCAAAGAGTTGTGGTAGCAGTGTCAACGTAAATGGGTTATTACATGCTGAGCAAAGAGTCAGATCAGTCTGCTCATCCACAGTCTGATTAGAGTTCTCAGTTCAGTGAAGAATCTGTGAATCCTTGCCTGTGTATATGATCAGAGTCTTCCCTGTCCCGTGAAGAATCTGTGAATCCTTGCCTGTCCATGTGATCAGAGTCTTCCCTGTCCAGCAAAGAATCTGTGAATCCTTGCCTGTGTATATGGTCAGAGTCTTCCCCGTACAGTGAAGAATGTGAATCCTTGCCTGTGTATATGATCAGTCTTCCCTGTCCAGTGAAGAATCTATGAATCCTTGCCCTTGTATATGATCAGAGTCTTCCCTGTCCAATGAAGAATCTGTGAATCCTTGCCTGTCCATATGATCAGAGTCTTCCCTGTCCAATGAAGAATCTGTGAATCCTTGCCTGTCCATACAATCAGAGTCTTCCCTGTCCAGTGAAGAATCTGTGAATCCTTGCATGTCCATATGATCAGAGTCTTCCTTGTCCAGTGAAGAATCTGTGAATCCTTGCCTGTCCATATGATCAGAGTCTTCCCTGTCCAGTGAAGAATCTGTGAATCCTTACCTGTCCATAGAATAAGAGTCTTCCCTGTCCAGTGAAGAATCTGTGAATCCTTACCTGTCCATAGAATAAGAGTCTTCCCTGTCCAGTGAAGAATCTTTGAATTCTTGCCTGTCCACATGATCAGCAAAGAATCTGTGAATCCTTGCCCATGTACAATGTATATGATCAGAGTCTTCCCTGTCCAGTGAAGAATGTGAATCCTTGCCTGTCCATATGATCAGAGTCTTCCCTATCCAGTGAAGAACCTGTGAATCCTTGCATGTCCATATGATCAGAGTCTTCCTTGTCCAGTGAAGAATCTGTCAATCCTTGCCTATCCATATGATCAGAGTCTTCCCTGTCCAGTGAAGAATCTGTGAATCCTTACCTGTCCATAGAATAAGAGTCTTCCCTGTCCAGTGAAGAATCTTTGAATTCTTGCCTGTCCACATGATCAGCAAAGAATCTGTGAATTCTTGCCCATGTATATGATCAGTCTTCCCCGTCCAGTGAAGAATGTGAATCCTTGCCTGTCCATGTGATCAGTCTTCCCTGTCCAGTGAAGAACCTGTGAATCCTTGCATGTCCATATGAACAGAGTCTTCCCTGTCCAGTGAAGAATCTGTCAATCCTTGCCTGTCCATATAATCAGAATCTTCCCTGTCCAGTGAAGAATCTGTGAATACTTGCATGTCCATATGATCATAGTCGTCTCTGTCCAGTGAAGAAGCTGTGAATCCTTGCATGTCCATATGATCATAGTCTTCTCTGTCCAGTGAAGAATCTGAATCCATGCCTGACCGTATGATCATAGTTTTCCCTGTCCAATCTGTGAATCCTTGCATGTCCATTCAATGTATATTTCCCAGCAGACTCTGATCAGATTGTGTGTGTGCCTAACCCATTGTAGTCTAGAGACCCATAAAAGGGTAGTTGGCAAACAATGCAGACCCAGATCAGATGCTGCAGAATGCTGCATCTGATCAGGTCGCCACGATTTGCAAATAGTTTATTTTTCTCATTGAATATCTAAATCACATAGCCTGACATACCTTAAATCGAAATTAGAATCTTCCATTAGATGGTGTGGGAGATTTCATTCAGTCTACAATTGGTTAAGGGGACTGGATACATTTTCTGCCATTTTTACAAGGGAGAACCTTTGTGATTTTCTGTTTGTGTTCCTATACATGAAAGAATTTGCTCCTAAGGAAAGCAAAGTCTTGCCCTTCAGAGTATATTCCTTTTTAGAAGTGAGGCAAACAAATTTGACAAAGATTATTCATTTAAGTTTGGTAAATGAATTGCCACCTTTTTAGGATAGGGTTGCCAACTCTGCTTGGCGTCTGTTTTTTTTGTGGCTGTTTAACCCTTCTCCTGCTGAACAGGACATGCCCTATCTTAGCAAACAGTGTAGATCCAGATCAGTTGGCTTCTGAAGAAGCCAACTGATCTGGATCTGCACTGTTTGTTATTAAACATGTGAATTTCTATAAAAAAAAACAGATCAAGTAATCTGATTGGCTAGAAATTAGAAGTGGGTGTAGCATCTTAATTTATTCAGCAAGGCAAGGGTTAATTGTATCTGTCTGTCTATCCCTTGAGAACTTGATGTGGATCTGATATCCCCGCCGTCCCGCCCTTCCCATTAAAGGGTATCCATTCCTGTTAAATGGTCACATAAAGCCCAGAGACCCATTTTCTCATGGCTTGGCACTTTTGCTAAATGTCACCTCCGACAAAGTAGAAGGTTAATAGGGCTGCTGCAATCTCCTTGCAGTAATAACTGAATCTCATGATTATAGGATTTTGCCTGTCTTGCCATTATCAAGCAATTTAATTTGGTCCATTTTAAGCTTATGTATGCTTAAAGCGAAATTATTGGATGGCACATGAATGATGATGCTTTAATTTCCCCAGAATTCAGGGCATGGCATTTCCTTTTTTGTGTGTTCTTTGGAAATGGTATAACAGGGAAAATATATTATATCAAGTATAACAGGGAAAACATGAAAGTATAACAGGAAGAATATGATAATATAACAGGGAAACATAATAATGTAACAGGGAAAATGATAGTGTTGCAGGGAAAACATGAAGGTAAAAAAAAAAAAAAAAAAAAAAAAAAAAAAAACAGGGAAAGCATAACAGGGAAAATATGATAATATAATAGGGAAAACAAGAAAATATAACTGGGAAAACATGATAGTACAACAGGGAAAACATGAAAGTATAACAGGGAAAAACTGAAAGAGTAACAAGGAAAACATGAAAGTATAACAGGGAAAACATGATAGTAACACAGAAAATATAAAAATATAACAGGGAAAACATGAAAATGTAATAGAAAAAAAAAGTATAACAGGGAAAAATGAAAGAGTAACGAGGAAAACATGAAAGTATAACAGAGAAAACATGATAGTAACACTCGGAAAACACAAAGTTAAACAGAGAAAACATGGAATTATAACAGGGAAAACATGATAGTTTAACAGGGAAAACATCATAATATAAGAGGGAAAATGTGATAGTATAACAGGGAAAGTATCAAAGTATAATAGAAAAAAAAGTATGGCATGAAAAACATGATAGTAGGGAAAACATGATATTTTAACAAGGAAAACATGAAAATTTAATGGGAAAACGAGAATGTATAACAGGGAAAATATGATAGTATAACAGAGAAAACACGGAAATATAACAGGAAAACATGCTAGTTTAACTGGGAAAACATGAAAGTATAACAGGGAAAACATGATAGTATAACAGGGAGAATATGATAGTATAACATTTGCTGGCCTCGGTGGCTCAGTTGGATGCGCCGTCCGACTGGAGACCAGGCGGTCGCAGGCTCAATCCCCGCCGAGGTCGGCAACATTCTTTCGTGGAGATTGATCATGAAATATTTTCTATGGTTATTCTCTCCCTTCCGCTGATTCAAGAAGGGCAGTTGTCAGTTTCTGGCAAAAGAATGTGCACAATACTGGTTAACCGTTTAGAGGACTAAGCCTGCCCAGTAAACGTGTGGTTAGTAAACAGACCGCGCCCGACATGACCCCATTGGGTTGACTGGGCCATAAAACCTCAACACAAATGTTGCTTGGTTTGGAGCTTAGTGGCCTGTTCAACACTATTAAGGTCATGTTGAGCCGGTCAGTTTACCTGACCACACTTTTCCTAGGCTGGTTTTGTCCTTTAAGTAGTTAACCAATACTTATGCACATTCTTTCACCAGCAACTGACAGCTCTCCTTCTTGAATCAGCTTTTCTGGCCTTGTAAAGTGATGTAGGATGTGATGCATAGGTGAGAGTGGCAATATGCAATTCAAATACCTCTTCTCTTATCATTTTTTTCATAGGTCTAGATAAGAGTGCGTATCAGGTTATTATTTTTCTTATTTCTCCACGAAAACATATATTGTGGGTACTCATTAGAAGCGCCTCTCCGAGGTGCTTCTGATGAGTACCAACAATATATGTTTTGGTGGAGAAATAAGAAAAATATCAATACTTTTGGACTGAAAAAAGTGCCTTAAGTAGAGCTATGTCTTTACTTATTCATTGAAGATGAGAGCTTGGCAAGTCCCTGCATTCTGATAAAGATAAATAGATTATAAAAAAGAATGACATTTGAGAGCAATGAACACGCACACAAACATAGCTACAGATAAGAGGGGGTATCCACATAATATTTTTCTTATTTCTCAACAAAAACATATATTGTGGGTACTCATTAGAAGCACCTCACTGAGGCACTTCTAATGAGTACCCACAAGCGAGGCACTTCTAATGAGTATCCACAACATATGTTTTCATTGAGAAATAAGAAAGATATCAGCAATTTTCGGATGAAAAAAGTGCCTTATCTGTTGTTATGACATAAAAACAAAAACAGCTGAAGTGTTTAAAACTTACAATATGTGATTGAATTAGCAAAAGCTTAAAGTTACAATCAAAATTTTATTCTGCGAGGGTTATCTTCCCCTGCCCCTGTGCTGTATACATGTATAAAATCAGGATATTATTAAACAACTTCTTTTCAGAAACCTCTCTGCCAATTTCCACCAATTTCACATCTATCCTACTGTTGAAATGGGATTGGAGTTTGTTCAAATGGTCACGTTCCATCGACTGTCATGCCCTTATATGATAAATTGATAATAATAAAACACATTCTTCTTCTTCAAAACCAGGAACTGCGCAAATGATGATCCTTTCATTAGTTGCAATGAAATGTCAAGATTTTCATGTGAATTATCTGCATGAAGAAATTAAAAATAAAAAAAAATAAAAATATCTGCTGCAGTTATGATTGGGCTTTAAGGCCTCTTATTTCTCATGTGAATGAAATTTTGCTTATAATTAATCTTTACACTGCTGATATAACAGTTAGCAGACAGCAGATGAAGGAGTTTCCTATTTATTTGTGGAAATGTTAACCCTTAAAGTGCTAAGCAAAATTGCTAGGCAGACAGTTCACATGAATACCAAGTCTTTATTTTCTCTGAAAGAAAATACAAAAAAAAAAGAAAAAATCGAAATGTTGTCTGCTGCAGTTGTGATTAGCGCTATATCAGTTGGGCCTGGTTTGGTGATAAAATTAGAAAACTGTTTTAACTTTTAACCTGCTGTCACCAACTGCTGTTATTGATGTATCTGTTTCTGTAAGATACTTTGATATGTACACTTAGCATGCTGGGTAAAATTTTCAGCAGACGGCAAATTGAAATATTTTTCTCGTTTTTTTTTTCCCCAGAAAATAGGATTGGACAGACAGCTTGGATAAAATGTCCAATCCTGTTTTCCTGATATTGACCCATTGTAGTCGGGAGACCCGTAAAAAGGGTAATTGGCAAACAGTGCAGACCCAGATCAGATGCTGCAGAATGCGGCGTCTGATCAGGGTCTCCACTGTTTGCAAATAGTTTAGCCATTTTTCTACAGGAATATGTAAATCTCCTAGCTGGGTGTACCTGAAATTGAAATTGGACTCTTCCAAAATATAGTGTGGGAGAGTCTATTCAGTATACAATGGGTTAATTCACTAGTAAATTTACAATATAGCAAGTTTACATTGCATTATTTTGCACATACTATCTTGTGCTATCATTCTTGCCTACAGACATTTTCATTGCTGCAATATGAGTTGGAAAATGGTGAAAAGGATTTACCTCATAGTATTTTTAACCCATTTACGCCTGAATATTTTCAATAAACTCTCCCGACATGAACTTTGGAAAGGTCCATTGTATAGTCAAAGGGGTGTTATACAGAAATTGTGATAGTTGCTTTTATTACTGAAACTTTCTAATGTTATTGCAAACATCAGACGTCACATTAAGCGGTGTCTGATCTGGGTCTACACTGTTTGCCAATGTCCCTTTTATGGGACGCTAGGCATAAATGGGTTTTAATGTTCTTCGGACATTTTGTAACATTTGGCCTTCATTATTTTGTTTAGCCAAACTGACTCCAAAGGACAATAAGGCTTGTCATTTCATTTGAACTGTCTCTATTGATGTTGGGCCTTAGTTCTGTAAATAATAAGAAAAATGTCCTTTATTGTCTATTCTTATTGCCTTACTAAAGGTTAAGGTGTCTTCTGCTAAAACAGGGGCGATATTAAACTTAACCCTTGTCCTGCTGAATAAATTAAGAAGCCACACCCATTTCTAATTTTCAGCCAATCAGATTACTTGATTAAAGTTGTTGATAGAGATTCACAAACTTAATGGCAAACAGTGCAGATCCAGATCAGTTGGCTTCTTCAGAAGCCAACTGATCTGGATCTACACTGTTTGCAAAGGCAGGGTATATCTGGGTTCAGCAGGACAAGGGTTAAACACTCTCTGGGTAAATTCAGAGATGAAAATTTTAGAAAATACATTTTTGTAGGCTTTGACATTTCATGCAAATTGTCTCCTGAGGAGGAAACAATTTGTAAATAATGTCGAAGCCAATTTTTCTGGGAAAAACAAAAAATATAATTTAAAATGTCTACAGAGATTTTTCCCAGCATGTAAACACAATTTGCATGAAATGTCAAAGCCTATTTCTTAGGAAAAAATGAGAAAAATATTTTATAATGTCAGCTACTTATGTAACTGTCACTTAAGTGCTGGAGGTGAATGCAGCAAAAGAAAGTGAGAGATATTTGTCCCAGAAAGTAGGTTTGACTGTAGAAATTATTCTTAAAAATGGGAAAGCTTAACTCTTGTCCTGCTGAATATTATTAAGATGCCATGCTCACTTTTATAATTTTCAGCCAGTCATATTGCTTGATCTGGATTGTTGCTATAAATTTACATACCTAATGACAAACAGCGCAGATCCAGATCAGTTGCCTTCTTCAGAAGCCAACTGATCTGGAACTACAATGTTTGCTAAGACAGGGCATGTTGTGTTCAGCAAGAGAAGGGTTAAAAATGGGAAAGCTTAAAGGCTCCATATTCCTCAAAAATAGATATTTTATTATCCAAGAAAGATATAATAAATTGATATATGGTATTAATACGACTATTAAATGTAGCATCTGACAGCCTGTAAAATTTCAGTTAGTCTCTCGTTCTTGAAATGAAATTATTGTTTATCGCATCTCTGAATTAATGATGCCAAGAGATACAATAAAAGTCATTTCATTTTTGATCCAGTTCAAAAATGAGAGGCTAATTGAAATTTTACAGACTGTCAGATGCCACATTTTAAGATTGTATTAATACCATATATCAATTTATAAAAAAAAGTTGGAGCCTTTAATTTCTAGGAAAGAAAAAAAAAAAGATCCATGTGACTCAGTTGATAAAGTACCCACCTCTAGATTGGGAGGTTATGGGTTTGATCACTAACTGAGATCATCATCATATCTTAATCGGATTTTTGATTAATGTGCAGGGCAACATCCACCAGGGATCAATTTTAGCACTTGCTAACTTGCTAAATGCTGGTTAATTCCCTCAAAAAGCAAGCTGCAATTTCCATCACTTGCTAATTCTAGCAAGTTGGAAAGATTCTCTTTAATTGGCAGAACCTGAGGCATTGTTGCTGAAGTTTTGCAATTTCTTTTCCAAAAGCAATGACGATATAATTTTTCCCAGAAAACAGGTTTTGACATTACATGCAAATTGTCTCCATAGGAGACAGTTTGCATGTAATGTCAAAACCTGTTTTCTGGGAAAAATAAGAAAAATATTTTTAAGTGTCTGCTGAAAGTTTTACCCAGAGTACTAAGGTTTCTAAGGTTTAAAGCCACATTTAACTGTTTATAAGTGTGAAAAAGCAAGTTGGCTGAAAGGTTTAGCAAGTAAAAAATAATGCCACTTGCTAATTTTAGCAAGCTATCAAAAAAGTTAAATTTGAACCCTGTCCACATCAGTGGGCCCCCTAAAAAATACCTAAGACTTTCTAAATTGATACTAGCTACTCCTTTTTCTTATTAATGCTCAACGTGAGCTGTTGTAATCACCCTCTGTCCGTCTTCTTTCATCAACAATTAGTTTGTTAACGCTCTAGAGGTCTTAGTTTTGACGCAGTCCTAATGAAACTTGCTTAGAATGTTTGCCCCTATGAAATCTAGATCAGGTCTTAAAATTGGGTCACTTGGGGTCAAAATCTAGGTCACCAGGTCATCTTGTTAACCCTCTAGAGGTTACATTTTTGAAGTAATCATCATGAATCTTGCTCAGAATGTTTGTGTTGATGATTTCTAGGTCAAGTTTGAAACTGGGTCACTTGGGGCCAAAATCCAGGTCACAGGCTAGATCAAATGAAAACCTTGTTAACACTCCCGAGGTCACATTTTTGAAGTAATCATCATGAATCTTGCTCAGAATGTTTATGCTGATGATTTCTAGGTCAAGTTTGAAACTGGGTGACTTAGGGTCAAGAACTAGGTCACCAGGCCTAATCAAAGGAAAACATTAACACTCCAGAGGTCACATTTTTGAAGTAATCATCATGAATATTACTCAAAATGTTTATGCTGATGATTTCTAGGTCAAGTTTGAAACTGGGTCATTTGGGTTCAAAAACTAGGTCACCAGGCCAATTCAGTTGAATTTTTTTTACGCTCTAGAGGTCACATTATTGAAGCAATCATCATGAATATTACTCAAAATGTTTGTCGTGATGTTTTTCTAGATCAAGTTCAAAACTTGGTCACTTGGGGTCAAAACTAGGTCACAGGGCCAAATAAAAGGAAAACATTCTCATTTTTGAAGCAGTCATCATGAGTCTAGATGCAGTGGGATCAGTCAGTGCCACTGCTTTTAGATAACATAATCTAAGACGATTTCTTAGTCAAGTTTGGAACTGGGTCACTTGGGCCAAGGTCACCAAGTCAAATCGAAGGAAAACATTGTTAACACTCTAGAGGTCACATTTTTATGATCTTGCTTAAAATGTTTGTCTTGATGATTTCTAGGTCAAGTTTGGAACTGGGTCACTTATAACCTATATTTCAAAGTCCAGTGACTTGCTTAAATTTTTTGCATTTAGGTCAGTTTTTCAGTAACTATTGGTCCTATAGCAGTGATACTTGGCACATGCACACATCTGAGCATGGCCTCTTGAATGCAGTCATCCATATTTGACAGCCTATATTTCACGGTCTTTAGGCGTGCTACATAGTCTTACTTGTAAATATAATCATCAAGAATCTTGGTCATAATGTTTGCCTTGATCATTTCTAGGTTGGGTTCACTAAGTGCTTTGATACTTAGGTGAGCGTTACAGAGCCATTCTGATCCTCTTTGTTATTTTCCACAAAGTAATTATTTGTCTCTGAAAATATGGCTTGGTATTTTATTCAAATCATTAACCCTTAAAGTGCCAAGGAAAATTTGTAGCAGACATTCTATTTTTTTTTTTTTTTTTTTTTTTTTTTTTTTCAGAGAAATTAAGTCTTGATATTTCATGTGAATCATCTGCATAGCAGATGATTCACATGAAATGTCAAGACTTAGTTTCTTTGAAAAATAAAAAATATATATATATTTCAGAGCCATCTGCTGCAGTCCTGATAACCTGATTGGCGCTTTAACGATTAATTGTCATTTTACAAGATGAGATGGAGAGAACTTCTTTTTTCTAGGAAGTAATTTTTCTCAGAAAATAGAGTTTGACAGTTCATCTCAATAATCTCCTATGGCAATGAACTGGATGAAACGTGAGAATGCCTCTTTTCTTGGAAATGAGAAAAATAGTCTTCATTTGTCATCTGTTAAGGCTAAGCATGCTGGGTAAAAATTTCAGCAGATGACATTTTGAAATCTTTTTCCTATTTTTCCCTGAAAACAGGCTTGAACATTTCATGCAAATTGCCTCCTTTAGAGACAGTTTGCATGAAATGTCATCCTATTTTCTGAAAAAAAAAAATAAGATAAATATCATCAAATTGTCATCTGCTGAGTTTGCCAATAGCACTGTAAGTCTTAATTTAAAAAAAAAAAAAAAAAATTACCTCATTAATCCAAAATATTGGGACACCATACTTGTCCTTAAATTTGAACAAATCCATTTTAGTACATGTACTTGTTGATTTATCTAAAAACTGCTGGATAAGTGGCAAACAATGTAGACCCTGATCAGACACAGCAGAATGCAGCATCTGTTCTGGGTCTAAATTGTTTGCTCAGGCCTGTCTGCCCCATACAGTAAAGTTCCACCATTAACCCTTAAACTGCCAATCACAACATTGTTGTCTGCTTTGTCATCTGTTTGTGATTTTAAGTCATTTTTGCAAACAGTGTGGTTCCAGATCAGACTGCTCCTCTAGGAGCAGTCTGATCAGGGTCCACACTGTTTGCCTGTATGCAAAAATAAGTTTGAAAAGTTTGTAAGAATATTCAGCAGATGTCATAAACAGACTACATTTTTAGGTGCAGGTTTTCTTTGCATTTTAAGGGTTAAGATCACCTTTGGGACTGCCTTAAAGAAATTGAATATAGAATACATGTAATAAGAAATTTGGGTCTGGCAAAAACTGATCTAAATATCAGAGTGGTCTTAATTTCAAAATTTTACTGTACTTAGGGTAAACATGGTAATTTACAATGTTAAATAATGATGTAACATTTTCTTTTCCTGTTTTCTGTTTTCAGCAGCAGGAGGAACTCCAGGGGCATTTGGGACTCCTTCAGGTACTCCAACTGGAACCCCTACCCCAGGGGGATTTAATCTAGGATCGAACCCGAGGCCACCTAGAATTGTGACAAAAGCTAGAAGACGGACAGCTAGGAAATGAACAAATAAAATTCTTTACTCTTATAAAGCATAATATGCGAAACTCTGGGGAAGACGATTTTCCTATAGATAAACTCCATAACTACATGAATTGAAAGGTGCTTTCTTCAGGCGAAAAATATTGATTTTTTTTTTCTTATTTCCCCTTGAAAAGATATGTTGTGGGTACTCAATAGAATTGCCTCGCTGAGGCACTTAGAATGTGTACCCACAACATATGATATATGGTTTCATAGAGAAATAGAAAACTATTTATTTGAATATGCCTTTCAATGGCATTGAGCCATTTGTGCAGGCTGAGCAGGATTGTATTTTCATAGTACAGTTTCTAGAAGATACATATATTGTGTTAATGAAGACTAAATACCCCATAGAAATGTGTTCGTTGACAGTCAGACCCAGGTCATAGCTGTTAGCAATAAACTGGGCGAAGGGAAAAAGGTCTTAGACAGTGAGTAAACTAGTTCAGTCTACACATCAGGGCAATGGAATCTGTCAATGCCACTGCTGTTAGATTACATAATCATTGATATAGAATATAGTATGTATTGGCAATAGAGACTCAGATCAGACACGATAGGTATGCAGGCTTGTTCAGGTCCTCACTATTTACATATGCAGGGGAAGTACTCTTGTCTAACTTAAAGTGCTATGCAAAATTGGAGGACAGTTTAATTTTTTTATATGATTTTTCAGAGTAAATGAGGCTGTACAGTTTATAGGAAATGCCTGCTAGACAGATAATTCACATGAAATGACATCTTATTTTCTCTGAAAATTAGTAAATAAAGAGAGAACTTAAGTGGATTTATGTTGCTTTTCTCACATTCCATTAGTTTCACCATGGAATACATCTTTGGGCCATATGTAGATGGTGTAGACAAAATTCAGATTGTACATATGCGGTCTGAGCACAGTATTTACTCTCCACATAGGCCTAGATAAGGGTGGGTATCAGATACCGGTAAATATTTTTCTTATCTTTCCACGAAAAGGTATGTTGTGGGTACTCATTAGAAGTGCCTCACTGAGGCACTTCTAATGGGTACCCATAACATATGTTTTCATGGAGAAATAAGAAAAATATCAACACTTTTGGATTGAAAAAAAAAAAAAAAACGACAAAAAAAAACCACCTTAAAAAAACCACTTTGGCACTGCTATAAATAACTGTTACCTCGACTTCTTACAAATGCACCGTTTGATTTCATTGGTCAATGATAATCAAGGGGACAACAACCTTAAGGAAATTTTGATGTATGTATATCAATTGTAAACAAGGGGGTGGTGCGAAGGTGTCGTGTATCTTATGCCACTGGGGCGTCCAAGTGATATTGGCTTACAGCTGGGCAAGGCCTGCTATTCTTGTAACAGGTAAGGGTAGAGGGGGAATGTTTTTGTTTCTTCTGTTTCTTCCCTTTCATTCCTGTTTTTCTTTTTTTTTTCCCTGTTCCTCTCTTTCATCTCTTCTACTATCTCTTTTATCTCTTTTCTCCCTTTCTCTGGGAGATGACTCAAAATGACCCACAAGGGTTGACATGTCATTAAACCCCAACACAATCAATCAGTTGTAAACAATCAACCCAAAAATCATGAGATATTGTGAACTACACACAGTATAGGGCCTGATGAGAATGCATTTTGTGCAGGTTAATCTGGACTATGCTCTTTTTGTTCGTGTTTTGTGTCAGTTTTGTCTGGTTGGCATGTAGATTATCTCAGAGGCTGAGGTTGGGTGTGTAATAGATATATTGATCAAGGACTCCAATAAAATATTTATAGAATATTTGTCTCATTTTCCCATAAATACTTACTTTATGGCATCTTAGTAGAATCATCATGATCCGCAAAATCATCATGTAGCATCACTATACCAGTATGTTTTTGTGCAGAAATATCATAACAAGTAAATATTTGGACAATTTGACCGTTAACCCTTGTCCTGCTGAATAAATTAAGATGTCACACCCACTTCTAATTTTCAGCCAATCAGATTACTTGATCCGTATTTTTGCTATACATTCACATACTTAATGGCAAACAGTGCAGATCCAGATCAGTTGGCTTCTTCAGGGTATATCCGGGTTCAGCAGGACAAGGGTTAAGTGCTAATCACAGCTGCAGCAGATGACATTTTGATTTTATTTTTATTTTTATTTTATTTTTCAGAGAAAATAAGGTTTGACATTTCATGTGAATCATTTGCATACGAAGTCTTATAATTTCAGAAAAATAATGAAAAAAAAAGAAATATTTAGCAAGTCGTCTCTTACAATTTTGCTTAGTGCTTTAACTCTTTTGGACCAAATTTCAGACGACAAATACAATAATTGTCATCTGCTTTGTATTTTTAACAACTATCAGCTGGAAATAAGTTTATATGTAAAGTTGAAAGACTGAATGTCAAACAGCATAGATCCAGATGAGACGGCTCATTATGAGCCATCTCATCTGGATCTACGCTGTTTGCAAAAGCCTATTGTGATTGCCTATGAAAGAGTTAAAGGTTACTATCTTCTTATCACACTTACCCTGTAATTTTTCTTCTGGGGAATGTGTCTTTGTTATATTCAGACAGACTGGCAAACAGTTTAGACCCTGATCAAATTGCTCCTTTAGGAGCAGTTTGATCTGGTTCTGTACTGTTTGCCCAGGTCTGTCATGTCCCAATATTTAGGGTAAGTATATAAAACAATCCAGAGTACTGCCGTACTAACTACCAAGTAATTAGAAGAAAGTGTGTGATTGTGGAATTACTGTGGGTGGTCACTGTTGAGTTCTAATAGCCTTCATTTTCTTATATGAATGTGACTGATTGGTGGTCTGAACAAGTCATTAGCGATGATAAGAGCTGAACAAGAGACACAAATTTAGACTAATGCTATAATTTTGCAGGACTTTATCATGTCTGGAAGAATTCTGTACCATACAGTGAACCCTCGTTACAATGACAACATTTGTTCCCAAAGACTTTGCTATTAAAATGAACTTGTTGTACAGAATATTTAATTAGCAGATTAATATGTAAGAAAGGTCTTGTTTGTTCTTATTTCCTCATAGAACATATGTTTCAGATATTTAGTTGAATTGCCTCACTGAGGCAATTCTAACAAATATCCAAAACGTGTTTCTTTAAAGTATTAAATACAATATTCTTGCATAATTTGTGACTTATTGTTACTTCTTAAGCGAAGATTTCGCGACAGTCAAATTGTCGTTATAACGAACTTTTTGGTTGTATTGAGTGTCGGTATAAAGAGGGTTGTCTATAATTACCCTACTCTGCTTTGACATCATTCAGAAAGTAGTTTGTTTTGGTTTTTTTTGCATCATGCTTTAGCCATAAGTAGTAAGTTTGCAAACTTTTGTCAGGAATCAATGCAAAACCATTTGCCGTAACTGCCTATGCACCAAATGTTTTATTCTATTCATTGGTTTTAAAGAAAAAAACGAATATTTTCTATTTTTCCATAGTAAAAATAACTGCAAATTATGCAGATTTGATAGGGTAGGTACATTTGAGGCAGAGTTTTAAGTTCCACTAGTCAAAATTTCTGAAATTTTCACATTTTTATTGCAAAACAATTAAAAATCGTGAAGAAAAATTAAAAAAAAAATATTTTCTGACATAAAAAGTTCCAAAAAATCACTTGACTATAGAAATTGCATAGGTCAGACCAATGTTTGGTCATATAATTATATGAGAATAAAATGCATAAACAGGAAAGACAAATGGTTTCTGATAAGATATAGTCTATCAAAACAAAATATTTTTCATTTAAACCATTGTAGACTGAATGAACTCCCCCCACACTATATATTGGAAGATTTTAATTTCAATTTGAGGTATGTGGGGCTATGTGATGTAGATATTCCCTGAGAAAAATGGTTGAACTATTTGCATACAGTGGAGACTCTGATCAGACATGGTGTTCTGCTGCATCTGATCAGGGTCTGCACTGTTTGCCAAGTACCCTTTTAGGGGTGTTCAGACTACATTGAGTTAATATAAAATCCAAGCTATCAATTTCTTTTCAAGTGATGTCAAAAGCACAGTAAGAATTTGGACTCCTTAACTCGTTACCATACATGTCCTTAAAATTCAACTAAATATTTGACTGTTTATGTTATTAACCCTTGTCCTGCTGAGCCCTGATATACCCTGCCTGTGCAAACAGTGTAGATCCAGATCAGTTGATCTGGATCTGCACTGTTTGCCATTAAGTATGTGAATTTATAGCAACAATCCTGATCAAGTAATCTGATTGGCTGAAAATTAGAAGTGGGCGTGGCAACTTAATTTATTCAGCAGGAAAAGGGTTAAGATTTGCTGGATGAGTGGCAAAAAAAATTCTGCAGCATCTGATGTGGGTCTAGAAATTTTGCCCGACCTGTCTGTCCAGACATTTAGTAAATATAGTAAATGCACTAAAATACAGATAAGGGGCCAATGTAACTTTACCAGTGTATGGAATAAAGGGAAGTTATCAGTTATATATACAGGGAGGCAACTTCTGTTAAGTAAGGAAATTAACTTTTTGTTCTTTCCTTCTAACCCTTGTCATGCTGAATAAATTAAGATGCCACACCCACCTTCAATTTTCAGCCAATGAGATTACTTGATCCATGTGGTTTATACATATTGACATAATGACAAACAGTGCAGATTCAGATCAGTTGGCTTCTGAAGAAGCCAACTGATCTGGATCTACACTGTTTACAAATGCAAGGCATATCTGGGTTTAGCAGGACAAGGGCTAAAAGTAGACCCCTTTTCAGAAGCTGACAGAATCATTGTTGTCTTTACGTACCTCAAACACTGCTTTTCTCATTTCTGGTTCATGTATATATTAAGTTTTAATGATGTAATAAAACAATGTAAAGAATGTATAGAATGTCTTCTAGAGTCTGTGAAGCTTGAGAATGGAAACTGGATATTTAGTGCTACAATATGAGCCAGCCCACAACAAAACCTACAATAAGACCTGTGTGACCAGCAAAGACTCGGACCAGCCTGTATATCCACTAAGTATGGCAATGTTTTTTTGTTTATCTCTCTTTGGATAGCCTGGAGACTGTAGAAAGCACATGCAGCCAGCGGAGACTCTTATCAGACTGCGCAAATGTGCAGGCTGATATGAGTCTTTGCTGGTCGCACAAGCCTTATTGTAGGTTTTGTTGTGTACTAGCTCATATAATTATAGGTCTGCTGTATAAATAACCCATTGTAGTGTGGAGACCCCTAACAGGGTTATTGGCAAACAGTGCAGACCCAGATCAGATGCCACAGAATGCAATGTCTGATCAGGGTCTTCACTGTTTGCAAATAGTTGAACCATTTTTCTCTAATAATATCTAAATCACAGCCTGACATAACTAAAATTGAAATTAGAATCTTCCAATATATAGTGTGGGGGAGTCCATTCAATCTACAATGGGTTAATGCTTTATAATTTGTGGACAGGGAAGGCTTAGACTAGTCAGTGAGCCTGTACAGTCACATTATGAAGCAGACTATCGCTCTAGATAAGGAGCTTTTATCAACCAAAAATGATGATTTTCTTATTTCTGCACAAAACTGTGTTGTGGCACTCATGCATGAGTACCCACACTATCTGTTTTCATGGAGAAATAAGAAAAATATTAAGTTGATTCCCCCTCTTATCTGGAGCTATGCAGATACAATGTATAATGTATAATGAAGTTGTTTATATATTGACATGAAATACCATGTACAGATTTTTCATTTTAAGCCCTCAGCCTTCAGCCCTAGCTGAGTGGTTTGTTCATTTTGTATTATTACGGTAAATGTCCTTAAATTTCAAACACTTTATTCCATACATTTTTTGTCCTAAATTTTGCTTTTTATGTACTTGTTTCTTGTTGCAGAACAGCAAACATTGTAGACCCTGATCAGACTGCTCCTTTCAGGAGCAGTCTGATCAGGGTCTGCACTGTTTGCATATGCCATTCTGTCAGACACTTTGATGTGCAAAGTTTAAGGATATTTACGAAATCATTATTTTTATTTGTATAAAATACCGTTGGTAGTTTGTTTGCAGGCATTTCAACAGATGAGTTGTGATAAGACAGAATGTGTAGACCTGTCAACAAAATGTTTGGTATTCATCTTGTTTCTCAGTGAAAACAGACATTGAAGTACTCATTAGTACATTGAAGTACTCATTAGTACATTGAAGTACTCATTAGTACATTGAAGTACTCATTAGAATTGCTTCAGTGAGATAGTTCTACTTAGTATACCACAACACAAGTTTTCATGTAGACATAAGAAAAAAAAACAGTTTTGATATTTGATATTACATGTACTATGCACAGTCAGAGGCCAAAAGTAATTCCACAAAAAATATTTCTCATAGACTTTAATGCATTTTCATGTTTACAAGACGCTTAATATTGTGTAACGTAGTAAAGAAAATACTGACGTCCTGTAATGATTGGAAAGGTAAATGATGCCTGCCCAAAATATATAACTTTGATAAATATCTGTCTTCTAAGATACAACAATTTAAATTATGAGAAAACTTTAAAAAATGGTAGATTTCTATTGTCGTTCAAAAACTGTCCAAAATGTCTTACTCAAAATTTAATTCTTTGTCTCTCAAGTTTGCATAGAGAAAATCCAATAAGAATCAAAATATGTATTACATAAATCGTCCAATTTTCAAATGATGTCAATGTTATAAAGCTATAACTATAATTATTATTATTTTTTTTTTTTTTTTTTTTTTTTTTTTTTTTTGTAATTATTATTATTATTTTTTTTATTTTTTTTTTTTTTTTGTAAACAAGAAAATGCTTTGAAGTCTGTAGGATTTTTGATTCTGTGGAATTAATTTTGATTCCTGAATGTAGCTCCAGATAAGATGTTTTTTGTTGTTGTTTTTTTTTTCAACCAAAAAGTATATTTTTCTGTTTCTAAATGAAAACAGATGTTGTGGGTGGTCTTTAGAAATATGTTTTCACAGAGAAATAAGAAAAAGTATTAGTGAAGATATGCAGAAAAGTAATTTTGTGGATACTTACCTTTAGCTGTGTTTGTATTATATGGATTGCTGAAGAAATTGTACATAGTACATAGTCATGCTTGCTTCCAGATCAGTAACTTGGCGATAAAGTATTGCTTTCCTTATTTCTCAAAACACACGCACACACACACACACACACACACACACACACACAAAATCCAGCAGTTAATCCTTCTCTTGCTGAACACGATATGCCCTGTCTTAGCAAACCGTGTAGATCCAGATCAGTTGGCTTCTGAAGAAGCCAACTGATCTGGATCTGCACTGTTTGTCATGAAATATGTGAATTTCTATCAAAAACTCGGATCAAGTAATCTGATTGGCTGGGAAATTAGAAGTAGGTGTGGCATCTTATTTAGCACGGCAAGGGTTAACAGCCATGATAGCTGAGATATCTGAGGCCACAAACTTAAATTTCATGGAGAAATAAGAAAAACCTCCTAAAGTTTTCTGAATCTGGAGCACTCGCTTATAACTCTGGGTAAAATTTTCAGCAGATGACATACTGAAATATGTTTCTTATTTTTCCCAGAAAACAGGGATCTGTCATTTCTTGCAGTGAGACAATTTTGCATGAAATGTCAAATCCTGTTTTCTTGGAAAAATAAGAAAAATGTCACTAATTTGTCTTCTGCTGAATTTGCCCAGAGAGTGGCAAAGGTTAGCCTGGGCCCAGTTGTTCAAAGTCTAACGAAGTTTTAGCTAACGCGATGTTAGAATTTCTGTCTTGAAATATGGCAAATACATAGATATTTTTGCTGAAAAAAAGCTACTGAGTAAAGCTACTCACATTTTTGCAGCAAAAATATCGATATATTTGAAAATACCTTAGCTACAACAGTTAAAGGCTCCATATTTCTCAAAAATAGACATTTTTTTTTTTTTTTATCTAAGAAAGGTTTAGTAAATTAATATATGGTATTAATATGTTCATAAAATGTGGCATCTGACAGCTTATAGAATTTCAGTTAGTCATTCATTTTTGAACTAGATTAATTGGACAGAGTGCTGCTTGTTCTAAACACACAGAACATGATTGTAAATAATTAAAAATTTTTGTAAAGAGAAATGGTTGGGTATGGAGAAACCTACAGACTGCAATATGTGAACATTAATGCTTAGCACTCTGGGTAAAATTTTCAGCAGACAGCATTTTGAAATATTTTTCTTATTTTCCCCAGGAAACAGGATATGACATTTCATGTAAATTGTCTCCTTAGAAGACAATTTGCATGAAATGTCATATCCTGTTTTCTGGGAAAAGTAAGAAAAATATCATCAATTTGTCGTCTGCTGAAAATGCCCAGAGAGTGGTAAAGGTTAAATGTCTAGACACACCTACTTTTGCTTTTGACATTTTTTTTGAAAGTCATTTTATGTATGATGCTTTGATCTAAGAAGTAAATTTACAGACTTTTGTCGTGATTCAACGCAAAACCATTTTTCATAACTACCTATGCAAAATGAGTTTTGCTCTTCAATTTCTTGCTTGCTGAATGTGCCCATAGAGTGGTAGATGTCAAATAACTAAAAAAATATCAAGCCAGTAACCTTCACATGTGTCCATAAAAACTGTTAGTATAGTGATGACGTTCTGCTTGCATGTGGCAATTTGTAGGTTTTCCTGGTCCCCGGTTTAAATCATTATGATGCAAGTAGATGTCTTTGAATATTTGCTATTAATGAAGACCTAGATCAGCCCATGAGTCTGTACATTTCAGTGTATTTTGCACAGATTATATCTGAAACTTTCATGTTTTTTGATTTATTGAGTACATTTCAACCTCTTTATAACACGGTTCGTTATAACACGGTTTTGGATTTAACACGGTTCAAAGATGGATCCCAAAAATGTATAGATTATATTGAAAAATGACCATAATGGTCATTTTTCAATATAATCTATACATTTTTGTTTGGATATGGTTGTTTAACTAACACGGTTTATGCTATGGACCCCAACAATAGTGTTATAAAGAGGTTGTGGTGTAATCCCAAAGGATCTCTACTACAAAATATGTTGTAGAATCTATGGCTAACTTTTTTAGGTCCAAATTGTTTGTGGGCCATATATTTTACATATTACACCACAGCCTCTTTATAACACTGTTGTTGGGGTCCATAGCATAAACCGTGTTAGTTAAACAACAGTGTTATATCCAAACAAAAATGTATAGATTATATTAAAAAATGGCCATTTATGGTCATTTTTCAATATAATCTATACATTTTTGGGATCCATCTTTGAACCGTGTTATATCCAAATCCGTGTTATAACAAACTGTGTTATTAAGAGGTTGTAGTGTACTATAATAGTTTGTCTTATTTTACCTTAATATTCAAACAATATGCCTGAGCAATCAGTATAGTTTGATCTGGGTCTACACTGTTTGCCTTTCTATCACATCACCTACTGTGCTTTCAACATCTCATGGAAAGACATTTTTCTCTTGGCCTTTTATTCTAAATGAAAACATTGATTTCTTATTGACAATGTATTATCAGAAACCATTTTTTTGTTTCTGTTGCTGTGCTTTGTTTTCAGATATTTACCGCAATATTAATTTTATGGCCAAAAATGGGTCTGACCTATGCACTTTCTATAGTAAACTGGATTTTTTAAAATTTTTCATTAAAAGATATTTTTTTGCTTTTCTTCACTAAGTTTAAATTATTGATGTTCCGTAACAATATTGTGAAAATTTCAGAAAGTTTAAACAAGTGAAACTTGTTTAAAATCGGCACCCAAACTACGTACCTTATTGATTTTTGCATATTTTGCAGCCATTTTTACTATGGGAAAAATGAAAATATTCATTTTTTTTTGTTTAAACCAATGACTAGAATAACAGTTTTTATGCATAGTTAGTAACGACAAACGGTTTTGCATTAAATCATTCTAAAAGTTTTCAAAATTACTTCTTCTCTGTAAAGTGCCAGGCAAAAAATAACTTTCCATAAGATGTCAAAAGGAGAGTAGACACCTTCGGGTAGAAAAATTCACTTGATAGGTAGACAAATTGATTTGTTCAAATTGTAGAAGTGTATGTCTTTGGGTAAGGAGTTAACCCTTAAACTGCCAATCACAACAAAAAATGTCGCCTGCTTTATCATCTGCTTGTGATTTTAAAAGTCAGTTTTGCAAACAGTGTGGACCCAGATCAGACTGCTCCTCTAGGAGCAGTCTGATCTCGGTCCACACTGTTTGCCTGTATTCAAAAATAGGTTTGAAAAGTTTGCAAGAATATTCAGCAGACAATATAAACAGACGACATTTTCAGATGTAGGTTTTCTTGGCATTTTAAGGAGTTAAGCCTCTTAACTATTTAGAGTATATGATATAAGCTGTAACATCAGAAAAGTTACCTCAGAAATGTTCACCCAAAGACTCAAATCAGCCTGCGCATCCAAGCAATCTGATTAGAGTCATCATTGTCCACATGAAGAAACTGCATTCTTTGGTATCCAGAATGCACCCAAGGAAGATTCTGGTTAGACTGCACTAAAACATACCTATATAATTTTGACCCCCTTAAACCCCCACCTTTATATAGTAAAACTGGGGTTTACAGAGGTACACATTATTTTTCTTATTTCTGCTCAAAAACATAGATTGTGGGTACTCGTTAGAACCCCCTCAGCATGGCAGTTCTAATGAGTTCCCACAATCTATGTTTTGAGCAGAAATATAAAAAAAATATCAGAATTTTTATCTGAAAACTTTCAAATTTTTTGGTGATGAAATTTTCAATATATTTGAATAGGCGTTTTCATAATGGACTGCACGAATGCAAAGGCTGATCTGAATCTTTGCTAGGCATATGTCCAAAAGTATGTTTTTTGATGTTGCACATCTATGTGTAGAGTGTACAAACTGTGCAGGCTGATCTGTGCATTTCATATATGCTGAATGACACTTCTTGTATTAGCACAATCACTATCTTTCAGGGCCCAATTGTTCAAAGCAACATTAGCCTAACGAGCTTGTCAGTGGTCAAAATGTTACTGGTAGCTGTTCTAGTAAGTACTACATCTAATTCACAGGCATTTTGTCAGCAAAAATATTAATGTATATGCCATATTTTATGATAAAAATTTTAATGACATGTTAACTGACGACATCGTTAGTACACCAATACCTCTTTAAAACACTATTGTTGGGATCCATAGCATAAACCCTGTTAGTTAAACAACTGTGTTATATCCAAACAAAAATGTATAGATTGTATTGAAAAATGACCATTTATGGTCATTTTTCAATATAATCTATACATTTTTGGGATCCATCTTTGAATCGTGTTATATCCAAAACCTTGTTGTAACGAATCATGTTATAAAGAGGTTGTAGTGTATTGAACAACTGGGCCCAGATATTTTAGAACTATCTAATTGCAATATTTTATATGTTGATAGAGATATTGCTTGCATGTACATTAAATTATTTTATAATGTACTTAATAAAATTAAGTCATGTATGATTAAATCTCAAAGACTGATCGTTTTGTTAGTTCCTCTTTTTTTTACCCCCTGCAAACTGTTTGAGGGAGAGGAAGGTAGGGTTTGTACTTTTTTTTGGTCTGTCAATCTTTCTAACTGGATTGAGATTTTTGCTCTATAACTGGCAAACCATTTGTTTGTTTTTGATAAAATGCTCAATATTTTGCTTTTCCTGTTGTCCATGCATATGTCAACACTTATACATCTTAACCCTTCTCTCGCTGAATACGACATGTCCTGTCTAAACAAACAGTGTAGATCCAGATCATTTGGCTTCTAAAGAAGCCAACTGATCTGGATCTGCACTGTTTGTCATTTAATATGTGAATTTCTATCAAAAACCCGGATCAAGTAATTTGATTGGCTGAAAATTAGAAGTGGGTGTGGCATCTTAATTTATTCAGCAAGGCAAGGGTTAATAGCTGAAGTGATGTAAGCGGGCCCCCGTAGCCTTGGGGATAGGAGGGTTGACTCTTAATCCATTAGGCTTCTCACCCCTGTAGTTCGAGCCTCACTCTGCTTACAGATATCAGGTGGTTTTTCCTCGGGTTTTCGCCCATCTTTGATGAATGATCGGCTGAATGTAAGTGAAATATTCATGAAAGGGCCATAAAATCCAAATAATAATAATAAAAAAAAAGTGATCTAAAGTAGCATAGAAGATGTCAGAAAAAGCCACAATCACAAAACATAGGCAACCAGTGACACAAAGAGGAAGAACAAACGAAGCATGACAGATAGTACACAAGCTACAAAGCAAACAAAAAATGAAAGGAACCAGCCCCTCTTCCCCAGCAAGGTGAACACAATGCTAGACAGAATCCACCAAACACAAAGTAGGACAAAACACGCACACATAAAAAAAATATCTAGCAGAGAGCAGCAGCCACAAGGCCACACAAAGAACAAACAACACCCAGAAACGGACTCAACTGGTTCCAAACGACCAGAAAATACAATTTATACTTTGATGTTTTGGTTGACGGTTGACGTTTTAAGGCCGCCACATGTCACTTAACACCAGCTGTAGTGAAGTCCAGTAGATTCTGTATTGGGGATTCTTTGGGGAAACCACCGAAGAAATGAAAACAGCAGACTGCTGTCTGTAAATGCGTAGTATTGGGATATGCGATGCTGCACACCGTTACGAAAACATGCTTATTCAAATATATAGAAAATTTCACCTTCAAAATCTGAAAATTTTCAGATTAAAAAAACCGATATTTTTCATATTTCTGCTCAAAACATAGATTGTGGGTACTCGTTAGAACTGCCTCGGCGAGGCAGTTCTAACGAGTACCCACAATCTATGTTTTCGAGCAGAAATAAGAAAAATAATGTATACCCCTGTAAACCCCAGTTTCACTATATAAAAATGGGGTTTGAGGGGGTCATATAGGCAAGTTTTCATGATGCGTCCTCTAACCTCTAGATGTGTTTAAAGTTTTTCGTGCAAATGAAATGGACTTAATGGAATCGAAGGACCAGAAAACACAGCGTGTACTATGACGTTTTACGGCCGCCACTTGATACTTAACATCAGCTTGTAGTGTAGTCAAAGATGAGCCAGGGCACGACAAAACCTACAATAAGACATGCGACCAGCGAAGATTCAGATCAGCCTGCGCATCTGCGCAGTCCGATCAGGGTCTTCGCTGATCGCATGTGCCTTCTATAGCCTCCCGGCTATCCAAAGAGGGCTAAACGAGAACCCTTGCCATACTGGGTAGATACGCAGGCTGATATGAGTCTTTGCTGGTCACACAGGTCTTATTGTATGTTTTGTCGTGCTCTGGCTCATATATTCTACAGTCCCAGTAAGCATTCTACATAAATCTATAGCGGGCCGTTATCGGCCCGTCAGGGTAGCTGACGGGCCGATAACGGCCCGCTGTAGATTTATGTAGAATGCTAGTTGGGGTATGCCTTTTGTTAAAGGACACACCGAATAAACAAAAACAACAGACTAGGTTTGACTGAGTCCGTTCATGTGCCGTGCTGTGTTATGCGACGCAACACACGCTCTCTATCCTCGAGTAGAGCAGAGCTGTTTCGTGCAACTGAAATAGACTCAATGGTCTCGAAGGACCAGAAAATACAATTTTTACTATGATAAAGTGCAGGGAGACGTTTTACGGTCGCCACACGGTACTTCATTAGCTATAGTGATGTCAGATACACGTATGTTCTGGAAAAGAGGAACCTCTTGAGAACACACCGAAGAAATGAAAACAGAATGATCGGGTTTATTGAATCTATCCATATGCAGTATTTGGTTCTACGATGCTGCGTATTTAGTTTGTCAGGAGTCATATTTGTACAAGAAACCTTGAAATGGGATTACCTTCGATGAACGGGAATTTTAAGTTTATAAAAATACCGAGATCTTGGCATTTTCTCTCAGAAATATAATAACATAAATTCACAATCAAATTAAAGAATAATCCATCAAACGATCTGTCGTATTTGATAAATGTTTATTGAATTTAGAGTCATAAATACAGATTATATACGAGACAAAAATTTAGCCAGCACATGAAAAAGATTACTTATCACATAGGCGACCAGCAAAGGCTTGGGCGAGCCTGCGCTTAAGCGCACAGTCGCGCCCGAGCCTTTTCTGTTCGCAGACATGTAGTAGAGACCTTGAGGAAGCTTCAGGCAAAAAAAGACGTCTGTAGCCCAAATAGTGGACTACTCATGCGCATATGAAGACCAACAAACCGGAAAACTACAAGGTTCCTTTTTTCGTGTGCCGGTTCTGTGATTCAACATGAGAAAAGAGCCCTTATTGCATAATATCAAAGGCTCAGATCAGCCTGCGCATTCGCAGTCTGATCAGCGACTTTGTTGTCCATTTACAAATGATCACAGATTACTTCAAAAGTATATCGACGTACAGAGACGGTCCTGTTCAAACTGCACGGAAGCGCAGTGGCATTACGCATGCGCCGTTTGCATTTGACATTGGGTTCTTTTTATATAGTGCGGTTCATTTGCAGTAGACTGTGAGAAAGCTGGCATGTTTTGTCCGAAACAAAATACATATTTCATTCAAAAGTGAGTCTTCTCTCAGACATAAGTAATGTCTGAATACAAAACACAGGTTAGAAAGAAATTTAAGAGCAACGCATACACACTTTCAGGAGAGTGAATCTTGTCGAAATTGGTTTGGCCCCCTCCTGAAAAGGAGGCTTCTCTATAGAGTAGCCCCCTTTTCAGGAGACTAGTGTGCAAGAAAGCAAACAAGAAGTCACAAAAGTTGTCCCCCCTTATGAAAAATAGTGCATCCATTCATCTGATTAGGTAAAGGCGCTAGTGTCATTTGAGTCCTCTGCAGAACGTACTTTACCACGCCCATATGGACGAGGATAAATTTACCTTAGACAAACATTACAAAATACCTTTAATACATATATTATATTATATATACCATTTGTATATATGATATATACAGGTAAAATCAGCGAGAAATGTTTGTATTACCGTTACCATTAGACTTGGGTGACTTCGTTTTTCATTGGTTGCTCAATCAACTCCGCGGGGAAGTCAATCTAGAAGAGCTTACAGACGATAAAGTGAGATGACAATTTCAAATCCAGCTGGTATATAGAAAATGCTCTGTAAAGGGATTACCAGACAGCCGTTGTCAATCTGTTTAATACTTTCATTTCGACTTATGACATCACTCCAGCACTCATATGCTTCTGTGGGCGTATCTGTTATTTCTTAAAGTGCCAAGCGAATTTGTAGCAGACGACAGTCTATTTTGTTTAAATTCGGAAAAATATCGGATGATTCACATGAAATGCCAAACCTATTTTTTTCTTCTGAAAACTTATAAAAATGTTTTAAAATATCGTCTGCTGCTGTTATTGATACTTTAAGGGAAATTATCAGTCTGGTCTTTGGAAAAGCTATGTTTTCGGTACGCGAATCGACATGGTCTAACCAGGGAAAAGTCCAGTGTCACAAATGCGAGTTTTACGATTCTCGCTAATCCGCGCATAATCTCGTTAATCCAGAACGAGGCTCGCGGTGTATCACAAATAACAATATGAGTCGTAATATGAGAAAGTGTACCTCGTGACATGTGCGTCTTAATTTGGAAGACTCAAATCATCATGCGCATCTGTGTACTATGATCAGATTCTTTGCTCTTTTTTTTTTTTTTTTTTGCCTGGAGAAACTTAAAATCCGTTGTTTTTTACATGTTCATAGCTCCCAGTGAAGATTCTGATCAGGGCCCCGGTTGTTCAAAGCATCGTTACCTTAACGAGCTCGTTAGTGGTCAAACTGTTAACTGCTCTAGTATGCACAGTATCTAATTCACAGTTGTTGTTTTTGTTTTTGCTGAAAAAAAATGTGAGTTACTTTTGCAAATATAATTTCAGCAAAAATATTAGCGTATATGCCATATTTAATGATCAAATTTTAACGATACATTAACTAACGACATCGTTAGTTTCGAACAACTGGGCCCAGATTGTACGGATCTGAGTCTTCGCTGGGTGTATACGTCATACTGACAGTGTAGATCTTGATTGGACGCCACGTTCTGATCTAGGTCTACACTGTTTGCTTAAGCCTGTCTGTCGGAATACTAACGGTAAATGCAGTATTCAACTCACCTAACTAAGCCACGTAATGAAAATCGTCTTGATGTACAAGTGAATTGTGCATACTCTGACCAGAATACGAATGTGTGCATTCTCATTAGAATATGCACCTTTTCAATCATACCGGAATTTAAGGTGTCTTGTTAGATTGTCCGCCATTTTTAGTAACGGAGACGGGTTTTTTCGACTTCCGTTTTGTTGCTTTCCTACACACCAACCCCCTTCTGAAAAGGAGTCTACTTTTAAAGGAAAAAAATGCTGCCAGGGACCAGAGTAGTTTAACCCTTGTCCTGCTGAACCCGGATACAACCTGCCTTTGCAAATAGTGTAGATCCAGATCAGTTGGCTTCTTCAAAAGCCAACAGATCTGGATCTGCACTGTTTGTCATTTAGTACGTGAATTTATATCAACAACCGGGATCAAGTATTAGGTGAAAATTGGAAGTGGGCGTGGCATCTTAATTTATTCAGCATCACAAGGGCTAACAAAATCATGAATATGCATGACCGAACCATCTTGCACAGGTTTTCTTCTGGATCTCTTTTGTTGTCATATGAAGAGACTTATTAAAAACCCAGACTTCGATTTTCGTCCTTTCATATGTTCATTGTTTCCAAGGGCAATGTGTTTGTTTGTGTTGAGGCTTTACGGCCCAGTCAACCCATGGGGTCATGTCGAGCGCGGTCGGTTTACCTAAACACACTTTCACTGGGCAGGCTTAGTCCTCTAAGCGGTTAACCAGTATTGTGCACATTCTTTCGCCAGTAGTTTCACCCTTCTTAAATCAGCGGAAGGGAGAGAATGACCGTAGAAAATATTTCATAGTCAAATCTCGATGGAAAAATGTTGCCGACCTGGCGGGGGTCGAATCCGCAACCTCCTGATCACCAGTTGGACGCGCACCCGACTGGGCCATCGAAACCGGCCCTAGGGCAATGTGTACAGATTTTATTTGACCACTGCAGCTACATTGGCTCTATCGGAACTCAATTATCCAAGCTACCAGACTGAGCTCAATGATTCAAAGGAAGGTAAAAATACCAAGGAAGATAAAAAACCAAGGAAGGTAAAAATACCAAGGAAGGTAAAGATACCAAGAAAGCTTAAAATACTAAGAAAGGTAAAATATTAAGTAAGGTAAAAATATCAGGGAAGGTAAAATACCAAGGAAGGTAAAATTATCAAGGAAGCTAAAATACCAAGGAAGGTGAAAATACCAAGGAAAGTAAAAATATCAAGGAAGATAAAAATACCAAGGGAGGTAAAAATACCAAGAAAGCTAAAATACCAAGGAAGGTAAAATACCAAAGAATGTAAAATATCAAGGAAGGTAAAAATACCAAAGAAGGTAAAATACCAAGGAAGGTAAAAATACCAAGAAGGGAAAAAATATCAAGGAAGGTAAAAATACCAAGGAAGGTGAAATACCAAGGACGCAAAAATCCCAAGGAAGGTAAAATACCAAGGAAGGCAAAATATCAAGGAAGGTAAAACTACCAAGGAAGGTAAGAATACCAAGGAATGAAAAAATATCAAGGAAGATAAAAATACCAAGGAAGGTAAAATACCAAGGAATGTAAAAATATCAAGGAAGATAAAAATACCAAGGAAGGTAAAAATATCAAGGAAGGTAAAAATACCAAGGAAGGTAAAAATATCAAAGAAGGTAAAAATACCAAGGAAGGTAAAATACCAAGGAATGTAAAACATTAAGGAAAGTAAAAATACCAAGGAATGTAAAATACCAAGAAAGGTAAAATACCAAGGAAGATAAAAATACCAAGTAGGGTAAAAATATCAAGGAAGGTAAAAATATCAAGGAAGGTAAAAATATCAAGGAAGGTAAAATACCAAGGAAAGTAAAAATAAAAAAAACTGCTCTGTGATGAACAATTCGCGGAATATCTCATTCAGTATCATGTACAATCAACTCTCGTTATCTGGAATTCCAAGGGATTCTCTAAAATACTTAGAGATATCCGTACCTCGACATATCAGATTTGCAGAATTGAGGAAAAAATCGATTAACCACATTTCACAAATGAATATGATTGACTCCTGAAGTTAGAGAAATATTGAAAATATTGTGTTACCTGTTGTTAGACTTCCATGTTAAACCAGGGACTAGATTTTCACTGCGAGATAAGGGTTATTCGAGATAAGCGAAGTCAATATAACGAGACTCGTATTATCTCTGAATAATTCAAAGTTTTCAGAGTACCTCGAGTTTATCTACTCAAAGTTAAAGAAACATCTGATACGATATATACTGTATATAAGCTCTTTCTCATACTATGATATATACCTCTATATCGACAATGGACAGCTCACTACTAGTCTTTACTACAAACGGGATAACTTTAACTTTTCTATAGTTAATTTTCCGTTTCTGTGCGCATTCTTTCGCCAGAAACTAACAACTGCCCTTCTTGAATCAGCGGAAGGGAGAGAATGACCTTGGAAAATATTTCATGATCAATCTCTACGAAAAATTTTTGACGGACCCAGGGAGTGCCACAATCACAAACCGCAGCCCTTCCCAGACACAAAGAGGAAGAGGAAACCGACAAATCCAAACAAGCACAAATCGATCAAACATCCGAAAAGCACTAAGATTAGCTCTCTCTTCCCCAAGCGAGGTAATCGCAATGCTAAAAGGACTGAAAAACACAAGAACAAAATGACACACGGAAAGACATACAACAAATCGCCTCGCAGAATAAACCACAAAGCAACAAAGAGTAAGACTAACACCGGGACTACCGCCTTAGAACGATCAGTAGAGTAAACCACCGGGAGCGGGGGGGGGGGGGGGGGGGGGTGGGGGTGGGGGGGGCGTGGGGGGTTTAAAGCACTTTTACAGCTAACCAACTTCACCCTGGGTCCCGATGCTACTCTTAATACAGAAATACATAAAAATTCGGTTCGCATAAAGGCTCCCAACTCAGTCCATGCATCAAACCGAAAACATAAAAATCAAATTTATCACTATAATAAACAAAGACGAGTACTCATGGCAAACCGGACATTAATTCCATTATTTTCCAAAATCTCTGTTCAGGCTGATAGGCATGATGAGAGAAGCGTGCTTACCAAGTAATGCTTACTTTCCATGGACGCCTGATTTCACCCTCATTTTTTTTGGGTCCGTTTTGCTAATTTAACCTTTGTGTATATCGACTTAATAATTTTCCGAAATACGATCCTGGTATGTTGACCTCAGACTCAGATGTAAAATTACTTTTAAATTATTACTTTCAATGATACTTTTTAATGAAAGATTCATTCTTCGTTGCCACGCATGGTTTTAGAGAAAGTGACTTTGACTACTATTCAAATTCGTATTTATCCGCGCACAAAAGTAGACCCAATGTTTCAATGTGTGTATATTAGTACGCCATTGAAGAGCTGTCCATGCAAAAGTAGTGCAACTTGTGCTTGATCTATAGCGAGAGTCGCTGAGAAACCCGCCTTAATATATGTGCGAACAACAAAGGCGCAGATCAGCCTGCGCGTCCGCGCAGGCTGATCAGCGCCTTTGTTGTTCGCTATAGCTCGTTTTTTTCGACGAAGAAGCGTCTCACAAACTTAAATGGAGAACAGAATGATACCGGGAATTTATTAGTTTCTCATAAAATCTGTCATTTCAGGGCTATTCAGCCCTTTGATTTCCACAATGTCGTCTATCACATGCAAAAACAATGTGAAAAAAAAAAAAAAAAAAAAAAAAAAAAAAAAAAAATGCGGACATTATTATCAGACAAAGACGAATGCACTAAATTACCATGTAATTTCTAAAGACGCCTGCAAGCTAAAATAGTTACAGTTGTGCACAGGATTAACGCTGTTCTTGTGCGGAAGTTGCCATAAATCCCAGTATTCGTTTATAAATAAGCCTATATGAAGCAAAGTAGGATTGAATTCAATTACAAACGGAATTAAGCAATTCTTCTGAGAGCACTCTAAAAAATAGATCGTATCTAAATATTGTTGTTTTTTTTTTTCGATTTACTCCTTGAAAATATAAGTTGTGGGTAGTCATTAGAAGCGCCGCGGTGTGGCTCCTCTTATGGGTACCCACAACATATATTTTCGAGGAGAAATAAGAAAACTATCAGCATATTTTGTTGAAAAAAAAAAACAAACAAAAAAAAAACAACAACAACAGTACTTTATCTTGTGTTCTATTCCTCAGAGGTCTTGCTTAATGAAAAAAACATTACTCAGATCCTTATCAAAACGCAGAAGAATTTCTCCCCAGACAAATGTCCCGCAACTGAGGTATTCTTCAAATAATTTGCCATTTGAAATAATTCTATTTCTTTTTCCATCTGATGCTGTGAATTTTATAAGCGTTAAGGAGAAGTATGCAAGAAATATATCCCAGCAGACACATAACGTTGACAGAACGTCGATTCAACGTTGATTCAACGTTGAATCGACGTTGTTTCAACGTTGTGTGTCTGCTGGGTGTATCACCGGAGTGAGACGAATAGAATATCGTATTAAAAATTGGATGTCTGTTTTGTCTACTTATGATTTCAAGATTTGTAAAATACTATCATGGTGTTAGCAAAAAAACTGTCTTCTGTAACTTCATGTAGTATCATTCTTTTACCCTGTGGCGTCTGAGAGTTGGAACTATTTTTCTTCTATTTTTAGACAAAACATCATCCCAAACGACGGCTAGAGTTTGCAAACAGAATGTTAACGCCGCCCTTGGATATCGTGCTATGTATGTGACGCGGTCACGTTATGTTTAACGTCAACATCACAGTCCTTGATAAAGTTTTAACCCTTTACGTCGAGTGCACTCTTCTATCACAACTCTTCGACTGGTCTGTTTCCAATAGCGGTGTGTCTGTTTTTTTTTCATCCCCGTCCGATAGTTTCAGGGGATATAGCGATCAGCATGGCGTCCGTCCGTCCGTCTGTCCGTCCGTAGACGCATCCTTGTGCGCTCCATAACTTTGATACCCATATACATATTTCGATAATATTTAGTAGGAATTTAGTAGGCGTGTCGCGTGCAAGAGAGACAACTGTCATTTTCTTCGTTATGTAGTTATCTCCCTTGAAGCCGAAATCTTGTGCAGGCCATAACTTCCATACTGTTTGAGACGATTAGATTATATTTGGTAGGGATAAAGAAGAGGATCAGCAGGCGTGTCGCGTGCAGGAGAGACAACTCTCACTTTCTTCATTATGTAGTTATCTCCCCTGAAGCTGAAATCCATAGAAACAACCTTGTGCGCTTCATAACTTTGATACCCTTAGATATATTTTGATAAAATTTGATAGGAATAAAGAAAAAGACCAGTAGGCGTGTCGCGTGCAAGAGAGACAACTCTCACTATCTTCGTTATGTAGTTAACTCCACTGAAGCCGAACTCTTGTGCAGGCCTTAATAACTCCCACAGTGTTTGAGATAATTTGATAATATTTGGTACGAATGAAGAGGAGGACCAGTAGGCGTGTCGCGTGCAAGAGAGATAACTCTCACTTTCTTTATTATGTAGTTATCTCTCCTGAAGCAGAAATTCGTTCACGCATCCTTGTGCGCTCCATAACTTTGATACTCTTAGACATATTTTTGATAATATTTGGTAAGGGTAATTAGGAGGACGAGTAGGCATGTTGGACGCAAGAGAGATAACTCTCACTCTATTCGTTATGTGGTTATCTCTCCTGAAGCAGAAATCTTGTGCAGGCCATAATTCCCATACTGTTTGAGACAATTTGATAATATTTGGTAGGGATGAAGAGTAGGACAAGTAGGCGTCTCGCGTGCAAGAGAAACAGTTCTTACTTTCTTCGTTATGTAGTTGTATTATCCCTCCTGAAGCGGAGATATTGTGCAGGCCATAACTCCCATACTGTTTGAGATAATTTGCTAATATATAATAGGGACATATGTCAGGTGATGTAGAAGTGCCGCATGCAAGAAGGACAACTCTTGCTTTTGTCTTTTTCTTGTACAGTCCACTGAAAAAATTTCTTAATTAAATTATTGTACACGCAATGACTTCTTAATGGTTTGAAATATTTTGATAATATTTTGTAGAGGCATAGTTAAGGACCAGTAGGTGTGTCATGTGCAAGAAGGACAACCTCTGCTGTGGTTGTTTTCTAATTACCTCCCCTGAATGAATTTCTACGCCAAGTTCTGTGTATGTGGTTTGAAATATTTTGATAATATATTTACTTTCACTTTCTCCAATTAGTCTCCCCTGATGCCGAAATCTTGTGCATACCATAACTCCCATACTGTTTGAGATAACTTGATAAGTTTTGGTAGGGACATATGGCAGGTCAAGTAGGCGTTTCACATATGAGAAGGACAACTTTTGTTCTGTTGATTTTTTACCCCAATAAACATACAGCAAGTACCTTTACCTTTACAAGGCATTTATTTTTGCTTTTATTTCTGAATATATGTACACTCAGAAATTCAAAGTATTTGCAAATATTGTGTATCCTGTACAAATAATCACATCAGAAATCACTAAAAGACGATTTTTGACAAAAAAAAAAAAAAAAATAATAATAATAATAATAAAAAAAAAATAAATAAATAAAAGAACGTGCAAAAATAAAATCAGTTACAGTACACCTATTATTGTTTTCACTCATTATTTTGGTCACATTTCATACTATCTTTGCATCTTTTTACTTTGCTCCGTTTCATTATTACCATGAGATCTGATTGAAATAAATAGCAAGTTTAGAAATGGTTTTATTGAGACTCTTCATACGCAGTAACGACGTTTGCAACACTGCTTACGCCCTCTAGCATACACATGAGCAGAACTCCATTTTCAAATACAAATGTATACCACAATGGGCCCAATGATCCCAAAGAATATGAAATATAATCTGCACTATGGTGACGGTAAACACATCACAAAGTTTTGTTTGTGTTGAGGTTTTACGGCCCAGTCAACCCAATGGGGTCATGTCGAGCGCGGTCAGTTTACCTAACCACTGGGCAGGCTTAGTCCTCTAAGCGGTTAACCAGTATTGTGCACATTCTTTCGCCAGAAACTGACAACTGCCCTTCTTGAATCAGCGGAAGGGAGAGAATGACCGTAGAAAATATTTCATGATCAATCTCCACGAAAAAATGTTGCCGACCTCGGCGGGGGTTGAACCCGCGACCTCCTGGTCTCCAATCGGACGGCGCATCCAACTGAGCCACCGAGGCCAAAGTCTGCATTTTATTGATTTGACTGGAAGGCTGACAGTGGCTATACAGAATTCGCACCAGTGTGATGTAACAGACTCGCCACTCTAATTTCAGTTATCTGGTGGCGTCGCCGTGACTCTAGCATACTGCATTATGCGAACCACTAACGGCTTTGAGCAGCCAGTCAAAAACAGCTTTTTTGACACTTTATCTCGGCCATTGAGACCCTTGCCATGAAATAAATGACCCGCAATGGCTCTGGTTTGCGAGAATTCAAATACTGGTTAACAGCAATATTGAATTGTTCACTACGATGTACGTACCACAAGTGCAATATCAATTGTGTACGTACAGTGTCACTAGTCGGTCGTTTCATTTAGTAACACAGTCAACCCTCTTTATACCGATATTCGATACAACGACAAAATTCGTTATAATGACAATTTGAATGTCACGAAACCCTCGCTCAGGAGACGACAGTAAATGATATATTATGCAATAATATTGCATTAAAACTTAAGCAACATATGTTTTGGATATTTGTTAGAATCGCCTCACTGAGGCGATTCTAACAAATATCCAAAACAAATGTTCTATGAGGAAATGTGAATAAAACAGGTTTTTTTTTTTTTTTTACATATCATTCTGTCCATTAAGAAATCTTTACAACAGCAAATTCATAATAATGGCAACATCTTTGGGAACAAATGCTGTCGTTGTAACGATGGTTCACTGTACTGAGCTACATTATTGTACCTTTGGAAAAACGCATCATGAGTATGTTTGGGCCTTGCAATGAAAAATAAGAAAAATACGGGTATTCAGAAAGTGTATACTTTCTTTTGTCTCTGAATATATATTGCATTTGCGCGAATCAAACTCACTTCTTCTAGATTATCTCTATACATTTCTTGGAATAAAAAGAGTATGAGAAGGCGCTATGTGTGTACGTACGTTTGTATGTTTAGCGGTGAAGAATCGGATATGATAAGCCGGGTAAAATCCGACCGAACATCGGGTATTTTCATAGATAATTTTTCGGTTTAACCCTTATCCTGCTGTTCACGACAACCCCTACCTTTGCAAACAGTGTAGATCCAGATCAGATGGCTTCTGAAGAAGCCATATCTGATCAGGTTCTACACTGTTTGTCATTCAGTTTGTGAATTTTAACAAAAAACATTATATGATGTAATATGATTGGCTAATAGTTAGAAATGGGTGTGGCTAATTAAATTATTCAGCAGGATAAAGGTTAAAATACGGCCTAATACACAATAATGTCTGTCTGTTGTCTGGAAAGGAAATAAGTACGGAGAATCAAAGTACTGACAGCACTGGTGGGTCGAATGTCTCTGAGTGAAGGCTGGGAAAATGGTCCTTAACGGGGACTTAACCTTAACTTCCTGTAATTCAACCAAACAGTGCAGACCTTGATCAGATGCCGCGTTATGCTGCATCTGATCTGGGTCGGCAATGTTTGCCAAAATTCCCAGCACTAAGCCCAGTCCAGGTTTTACAGATAACCATCTTTACATGAAGCACTCTGACTTCACAGCGTCAAGAATAACGCGGCTATAAATAACCGTTACCTGGATTTCGTTCAAATTCTTTTTGCGTGGATTAACTTTATTGGTCAGCGATAGTTACGTGGACAACAGAAATACAACTCAGATTCTTAAGTAACTTTGGGTCGATTTATAAGCCCAATAACGTTCAGTTTGGGAATAAGCCCAATAACGTTCAGTTTGGGAATAGAATTCGATTCATTACGAAAGCACGCCTATTTAAATATATTGAAAAGTTTACAACCAAAACAGGAAAATTTTCAGATAAAAAACTCCGATATTTTTCATATTTCTGCTCAAAAACATAGATTGAGGGTACTCGTTAGAACCACCTCGGTGAGGCGGTTCTAACGAGTACCACAATCTATGTTTTTGAGCAAAATAAGAAAAATAATGTATACCCCTGTAAACCCCAGTTTTACTATATGAAAGTAGGGTTTAAGGGGATCAAAATTATATAGGCGTGTTTTCGTGATGAGTGGATTTCATATCGTGTACATTTGGTTGGTCCCTCTGACGCTTTTTTTTTTATTATTATTATTTCATTGGTCAATGAAAATCACGTGGACAACAACTTTAATGTTTGTATACTATGGGTCGACTCAAAAATTGCACAGTGCAGGCATGTTCCTGACAAAAACAAAAGAGATAAATAAGAACTAGAACATACTTTTATGAGCATATTCTCGTGTGCCTGGAGATCGTGCGTGCGTGAATATGTACCTGTGTGCATGCCTGTGCTTATATGTATGTGTTTTGAGGGGGATTTTAGCAAACGTGAGAGGGCGAACATCTCTATAAACTTATTTTCCTATAGCCATTCTTCCACTCAGGAAACATTTCGAGCGCGAAAATAGCTCCCTGAAGAAATTCTTCTACAGCGTCATCTTTCCTAACCATGTTCTGGAAAATGATGGTAAGGGAGAGAGAAGACTACTCGGGTGTGTGGAAACTCAGACTGTCACAGCTGTCAGTATCTTAGTCTGCAGATTATCTGCGGATGTATCTTTAAACCTGCGCATTCGGGTCATTCTGCGCATGCTCGAAGTATCATCCGGGCCTTTGCTCTGCCTACATAAATTCTATAGTATCCGATGATTCTGTTAGCGGACAGTAAAGGCCCTGATCAGACTGCGCGAATGCGCAGGCTGATCTGGGCCTTCGCTGTCCGCATATGCCCGAAGACACAGTTTCGCATGGCACGGCCCAGATGATCTGCTGACTAAGATCCCGGACTAAGACAGTCTGACAAAATCTGATGAGTGAACCGATGTGTATGAGACATGCATGACAATTTGGCGGAAGACTTTAGGCAAATTATCATGCTTGTGAACGCAATAAAATGTAGTTAAATTAACCAGAAAACGCAAAAAGTGCTGTTTTAACTGCAGAAAATCACGAACAATGAATAGAATGCACGTTCAGCATCAATCCTCGACCAATACCAATCATTGCAGATCGAAAAAATCTCACAAAACTATCAAATTAATTCCTTAGTTGATCCGGGGCACATCATTCCCTACAAGCTTACATGTGCGCCCAGCGAAGACTCAGATCAGCCTGTGCAACCGCGCAGTCTGATCAGAATCTTTACTGCCCGCCTGAAGACACTTCGGATCCTTGGCTATCTATAGCTAAAACTCGGATTGCGCGGATGACTGCGCATCATGCGCGGATGCGCAGGCTTATCTAAGTCTTCGCTGGGCGCACGATCAATATTGTAGAAAATGCTGTGCCCCGCCGAGCAAATTTGGTTAATTAAGGAACATCAAAACAAGGCTGCGTTCGGAAGTGCAAAGTGATAGAGAAGGTTTTCCCCTGGATCCCTGTACTTAATGACGAGCGCCAACAAGAGCAGGGGTCCAGTGCAAAATATTCGCGGGTTACTTGCATATTTAAACGCAGCCCTGGTAACAGATTTAATCTAGTGACGCGATATTTGGCGAAGCAAAAGAGGAAGAAGAGAGAAAAGAATAGTTCACCGGCTTGATCTCCCCATACCTTTGTATGTTTTTGTACACTTTCTATGCAAGGTTCTACCACAATTTGAAAGGTCGGACCCGTAAAAGACAACTACAGTCAACCCTCTTTATACCGACACTCGATAAAACGACAAAATTCGTTATAATGACTATTTGAATGTCACGAAACCTTCGCTTAGGAGGTGACAGTTAATGCGAAATTATGCAAGAATATTGCATTAAACTTTCAAGCAGCACATGTTTTGGATATTTGTTAGAATCGCCTCACTGAAGCGATTCTAACAAATAAACAAAACTTATGTATTATGAGGAAATAAGAATAAAACAAGGTCTTTCTTACATAGCATTCTGTCCATTAAGAATTCTTTACAACAGCAAATTCATTTTAATAGTAAGATCTTTGGGAACAAATGCTGTCGTTGTAACGAGGGTTCACTGTTACTGATTCTAAAAGGAATGACCCTTGAGAGCAACGAACATAATAACAAAACTGAAAAGAAATGAATGTCTAGTTGTTTTTTTTTTTTTGGTCAGACTATCAATTTTCGATCAATTAGGCCACACCATTGACCCTCCTATAATTTTTCAAAACAAAAAAAAACAAACAAAAAAAACAAAAAAAATCCAGGAATGGGCTCAATGATTACAAAGGACCAGGCCTTGAGGTTATAAACTTTTTTCATGCTCAACTCAGCTGAGCATGAAATTTGTTTAGCTTATAAATCTTAAAATACTGAAAAAAAAATTGAAACTTCTTTCACGCTCAACTCAGCTGAGCATGCTCAGCTGAGTTGAGCGTGAAAGAAGTTTCAAATTTTTTTGAACGTGAAATAAGTTTTAATTTATGGTATTTTTATTTTTATGACCAAGTGCAATTTCATGCTCAGTTGAGTTCAGCATGAAAAAAGTTTTATAACCTCGGGGCCAGACATTGTATTGAAGTACGTTTTACGGCCGCCACACGGCACAAATAATTAGCTATAGTGAAGCTAAATAGAGTCTAAAAAGGAAAGAAAATAAGAGAAAGCAAAAGTAAGAAAACACAAAAAACCTAGCAACAACAACAACACCAACAACATCAGAGGAACTGCTTTATACTAAGTAAAGAATGCTGGCAGCTATCACATGGGAGGGATTTTTTAAAAATCTTTTCGACTAAACCAAATTATCAAGAATGAATATTCATTTGCGTAACAATATAATACTTTTGTGATACCGAAGACTTTGAGCATTGCGACTGACAGTTGAATTTGAGATGAAAATGTTCATTGTAATTTTCTATATGCATTACCACGGATACGCTAAGTATCGGGACTGACAGGCCTGATCAAACAATGTAGACACAGATCAGACGCCGAGGAGCGCAGCGTCTGATCAGTTCTACACTGTTTGCCATTCGGCTAGCTGATTTAGACAATTCAACAGGTAGTAAAATGGGCCTTGCAAGCATGTTAAGGAATCCAGGCCCCGAGATTATAAAACTTTTTTCATGCTCAACTCAGCTGAGCATGAAATTTTCTCTGCTAATAAATATGAAAATGCAGCATTTTCATATTTATTAACAGAGAATTTTCATGCTCAGCAATGTTTAGCAAGAAAGAAATTGCAATATTTAGTAATTTGAAATTTATTAGCATGACAAATTTCATGCTCAGCTGAGTTGAGCATGAAAAATGTTTTATACCTCGGGACCTGGTGTCCAAATATTTAGGCTAAATATGGTAAACTGCCGTCAGAACAAACCCATTCTAACAAAACTGGTTGACAAGAAAAACGATGCCGTCATGGGAAAATGAATATTTTTCTACACGCGGGCAGCAAAACCAGGTCAGCCTGTGCGTCCGAGCAGGGTAATCAGAGTCTTTCATGCTCAGTGTAAAAATAAAAGTCACAATTCCAGTTGTATATTAATCGATTTATTCCTAGCGTCCCATAAAAAGGACATTGGCAAACAGTGTAGACCCTGATCAGACGCCGCAGAACGCGGCGTCTGATTAGGGTCTACACTGTTTGCATTAAATATAGCAAATTCTATAAAACATGTTTATTCAAAATCCCAACCATGCAGACACCTTAAATTGGAAATAAACCTATCAAAGAGAGATGTAGAAGAGTCCACTAGGCTTAGATTGGTTAAAAAAAGAGAAGCTCTTGAGTAGCGTATCCTAGATGCGCAGGCTGGTCTGAACATTTGCTGGCCTCACCTGTTTTTTTTCTCTTAAAGAAGACTTCAGATGCGTTTAACCAAGACAAATCTGCCTTTGCGCATGTGCGATCTGCGCATGCACAGACCAACACTACGCGCATGCGCAATGACAGATTTTGTCATGACAAGGCTGAGAAGATAATATCGGTGACATATTGATAATATCAATGACATATTCTGAGATGACATAACGCCATAGCTTTCTTTGCGCATATGCGCATTCCCAGACCCAGGCTGTGCATATGCGCAGACAGATTTTGTCACGACATTACCCCTCTCTTGGCTAATTTAGACAAACTGATGATATTTTTCTTATCCCAGAAAACAAGATTTAACAGTTCATGCAAACTGAAAGGAGACGGTTTACATGAAATGTCAAAACCTGTTTTCTGGGAAAAAATAAGAAAAATATTTAAATATATAGTCTGTTGAAAATTTTACCCAGAGTGCTAAGCGTTAATCAATCAACCAGAGACAAACATCAACGTATGCATTCGTGCAGTCGATGTTCACATATAAACTAAAATGCATATTGCGGATATTACCAAAAACCCCGAGCATCCAGACCGGATGTGCGGAGTCTGGATCGCCGTTGTTCATATATGTTGTTTTTTTTTTCTCCAAACGAAACCCAGTTATTGGTAATTGATGTCTCCCGATAAAATCTCGTCTGTAACAGTCAAAATATTGAGAAGTAGGGTTTGTTACAGGAAAAACGATCTCTGTGACAACATCTAGGATTCATATCACGTGCCTACATATAATTTAGTCATGACTGTGGTCCACTGTTGGACATCAAAAAATATATAACTGTACAGAAAGGAGTGAATATCATGCTCAGTGTTTCGTCTGTGTCTTCATCTTAGTTTAACGTTAACCATTCTCTGGGTTAACTCAGCAGACGACAAAGTGGTGATAGTTTTCTTATTTTTCCAAGAAAACAGGATTTGACATTTCATGCAAATTGTCTTCAATGGGGACAATTTGCATGAAATGTCAAATCATTTCAATATGTCGTCTGCTGAACTTTTTACCCAGAGTGCCATGAAAACATATTTTATTCACTCACGTGCTATCAACTAAAGCAGTTTTCCCGTGGTCCGTCTAACAGAAGCGAGAATAGAATTTCCTGACACAAAATGTCGTCTGGACAACCCTATACTTTTCCTGTTTTGTAAAAGCCTTCTTATTTCGCTAATGTCTCGAAAAATAGATATATGTCTATCAAAATGCTAACAATGATAATGGAAAGCCAGAAACATGTTTTTGACTCTTTGCACGTTCGAGGAGAATTTAGCAGACGAAAATTTGTTGCTGATATTTATTTGTTTTCCCTAGAAATCAGGACTTAACATTTCCTGTGAATTTTCTGTCGGTACGCAGAGACCCAAGGTGACGAAATTTGCGGGGAAGGGGATGGGAAGAGGGCGGGGTTGGGGGGGGGGGGGGGTCGTAGGCGGGATCGTACCTTGAGGGGAAAGCTATACAGCTGAATTTTTGTACATAGAATAACTTTCTTTTCTTCCATCTCCGGAAGAAAAGTAAGATATCCTCCTTGGTTACAAGAAATGGCTTCATGTACGCTAACGGGTTATTTTAATGCAAGCACAACGGACAACTTACGTGTTATTTTTAGTCTGAATGGTAATAATTAGAATTACTTGGAACTGTACACGGTAAACAGGGAAACAGAAAAGCGACCCTTATATAAACCAGTCCCTATAGGCATTTTTATCTTTAACCCATTGAAGACTGGAGACCCCTTAACGGGTAACTGGTAAACAGTGCAGACCCAGTACGCGGCGTCTGATCAGGTTCTCCAGTTTGCAAATAGTTCATTTTTCTTAGGAATATCTACATCATATAGCCTGACATACCTAAAATCGAAAACGGACTCTTCTGATTTATGGTGTGGGAGAGTTTATTCAGTATTTAAAGGCTCCATATTCCTCAAAAATAGACATTTTATTATCCAAGAAACGTTTGATAAATTCATATATGATATTAATACAATCATAAAAGGTGGCACCTTATACAGCCTATTAGTCTCTCGTTCTTGAAATGAAATGATTTTTATCGCATCACTGAATTATTGTTGCCAACATTAATTCAGAGATACGATAAAAAATCAGTTCATTTTTGATCCAGAGAAAAAAAAACGAGAGGCTTAACGAAATATTACATGCTGTCAGATGCCACGTTTTATGATCGTATTCATACTAAAACCTTTCTTGGATAATATATATATATATATATATATATATATATATATATATATATATATATATATATATATATATATATATATATATATATATATATATATATATATATATATATATATATATATATATATATATTGACGAATATGGAAATGGGTTAAGAGTCAGATAGGCCACTATTAGTGGATTTTATGCAAACTTTCGATTTAGTTGTTTATGAGATTTTACTGTCAGAATTTAAGACTGATAGAATGAATGAAGCCAAATCTGATCAAACACTATCTGCCACTCATCCAGCAGTTTTATAGAATACAGATTTTATTTATTCTTGATTAAATTAGACATGCATTTTACTGTGTTTTGTCTATTAACCCTTCTCTTGCTGAACACGACATGCTCTGTCTTAGACAACAGTGTAGATCCAGATCAGTTGGCTTCTGAGAAGCCAACTGATCTGTATCTGCACTGTTTGTCAATAAATATGTGCATTTCTATCAAACTCGGATCAAGTAATCTGATTGGCTCGAAATTAGAAATAGGTTTGGCATCTTCATTTATTCAGCAAGGCAAGGGTTAAATATATGCATGTCCCGATAAAACTCTTGGCACGAACAGAGCATACACCGTTTTACAAATAAGAGAGAGAGGTGGGAAGGGAGGGGAGGATCAAAGACGTATAAAATTATTATTATTTACGTCCTTGGGAGGATGTAGTACATATTTAATGAATTCAAAATCTGCTAAGCAGCGGTATTCTATTCTTTAGTGATAACTCGTTGCTGTATAAATCAAAGCCACACGGGAATTTTCTGTATACAATTTTCAGCAGATATTTGATCCGTTTCTAATCTGATTCAGACTGAATGTAGCACACGCCAACTTATACGTAGATAACACTAATTATTGTTATTTCAACACTTCTCCGTTCTTTATTCAACACTGGAGCGTCGAAGATTAAAGTACAAATGTTATTAACCCTTGTCCTGCTGAACCAGGATATACCCTGCTTTTGCAAACAGTGTAGATCCAGATCAGTTGGCCTGGAAGCCAACTGATCTGAATCCACACTGTTTGCCTGTATGTGAAGTATAGCAACAATCTGGATCAAGCAATCTGATTGGCTGAAAATTAGAAGTGGGCGTGGCATCTATTTTTAGAATGTCTTTTGCTGCTGTTGTTATTTTTACTCTAAGGGCTTGTCCGAAATATAGGTATTCTCGGCCAGTTCCTCTAAACCCAGCAAATACACAACGTCGCAACAACGTCGTTACAACGTCGCTGCAACGTCACGACGTTCCTGCGACGTTGTTTGTTTGCTGGGAAGTACAATGTCCATTCCTATACCGTTATAGCCTATACTGTATTTTGTTTCTTTCCAGGTCTCTGACATATTTCATACCATAGTCATACTAAATACTTTAACTTCTTATCATTACGAAAACATGCCTATTCAAATATACTGAAAATTTTACCACCAAAAAGTGAATATTTTCAGATAAAAAATTCTGATGTCTTTCATATTTCTGCTCAAAACATAGATTGTGGGTACTCGTTAGAACCGCCTCGACGAGGCGGTTCTAACGAGTACTCTGAATCTATGTTTTTGAGCAGATATAAGAAAAATAATGTATAACCCTGGAAACCCCAGTTTTACTGTATAAAAGTTGGGGTTAAGGGGGTCAAAATTATATAGGCATATTTTTGTGATGTTATACTTGTCCTAAAATTTAAATAGTTCCATTTTACTATCCATTGTTGCATCTACAACTGTTTGCTCAGGTCTGTCTGTGCGAATATGAAACCTTTCTGGCCGCCATGCCCATATATGGTAAAACACTTAAAATCTTCTCCAGAACCGCTATGCCCTTATATGGTAAAAACACTCAAAAATCTTCTCCAGAAAGAAGACAGCTCTGATACTGAATCTTGGTATATGGCATTGGGAACTAATGAGCTACCAAAGCTGTTCAAATGATGACTCTAGGATGACATTTGACCTTTTTATGGCAAGGTCAAATTTGCACCCCCATACATTTGTATAGGGAAATTTTTTGAAAAAAAAAAATCGTTTTCTCAAAATGTATGAAAGAATAATGGCTGAAACTTACACTGCATTTTTAAAGTGGTAAAATTGTGTTACAATAAAAATTTTGTTCCCTGGGGGTTATCTGCCGTTGTCCCTGGGCTACATACATGTACAAAAATCATGTAATCTTTAAACGTCTTCTTCTCCGAAACTGCTTGAGCAATCTTTACCAGATTTCACATGGGGTCTTCTGTCGAAGGGGTATTGACAATTTGATCAAATGGTTCCACACCAGTGAACAAGGTTGCCGCCATGCCAATATATGGTAAAACACATTTAAAAATTTCTTATCCAGAACGAAGAAAGCTTTAAGACTGAATCTTTCTATCTAGCATCGGCAACTCAAGGTCTACTAAGTTTGTTCAAATGATGCTCCTAGGATGACCTTCGATTTTTTATGGCAAGGTCAAATTTTCGTTCCCATACATTTGTAAGGGGAAAATGTATTAAAGACTAACGACTGCAGCTTAGAATGTATGATTGAAGAGGTAAAACTTTTCAGCTACAATCAAAATTTTGTCACCCGTTGGATATCTGCCCTTGCCCCTGGGCGATATACATGTATAAAATTGTGCAACCTTAAACCGTCTTTTCTCTGATATTGACTGACCTATATTCGACAAATTTCACAATGTGCCTTCTGTTAAAGGGGTATTGACAATTTGATCAAATGGTCTTGGCCGCCATGCCCCTATCTGGTAAAAAAAAAGAGAGATCTAAAACCTCTTCTTCTCTAAAACATGTAAACTTGGAGGCTGAATCTCAGTAAACAGCATCGCGGACTCTCAAGATCTACCAAGTTTGTTCAAAGGATGATCCTATGATGACCTTTGACCTTTGTACAGCACAGTCAAATTTGTGTCTGAGCTGCTGTAATGTTGCAAGGCATTTGCAGATATGCAATGGCTGTTTCATTCAGGTGAGCGAATCATGGCCCGTGGGCCTCTTGTTTACCCAATTATGCCCCTGAACACGATGAACAACGAATTGGCTAGGAAAAAAATTAATTTCCCAACGTAAGTGTCGAAGAGTAGATTAAAGTTTAACTATTGTGAATAAAAGCATAAAAGAAACAGATAATTTTATTTTTTTCAGTGTAAGATCGAATTTTATTTCACTTATGAACAGCAAAACTTGGATTTTCACTCGTGGCTATCGGCTCTCGTGAAAATACTACTGATGAAATAAAATTCGATCTTACAGTGAAAAAGTCAAATAGTCTCTTTTTATCATCCTCTGAGTTAATTCAGCAGACGACAAATTGATGATATTTTCCTTTATGTTTTCCCAGGAAACAGGATTTCACATTTCACGCAAGTCGTATTCATTGGAGATAATTTGCATGGAATGTCAAAACTTGTTTTCTGGGAAAAAATACTAAAAAGAATATTTCAATATATTGTCAGCTGAAAACTTTACCAAGCTTGCTTAGCGTTAATGTAAACATAATAATTTCATTTCTTTCTACAAACGTTCAATAAGCTAATTAACCCCGGTCCTGCTGATCCCGGATATACCCTGCCCATTACGAAAACACGCCTATTCAAATATACTGAAAATTTTACCACCAAAAAATGGAATTGTTCAGATAAAAAATTCTGATATTTTTTATATTTCTGCTCAAAACATAGATTGTGGGTACTCGTTAGAACCGCCTCCTCAAAACATAGATTGTGGGTACTCGTTAGAACCGCCTCGACGAGGCGGTTCTAACGGGTACCCACAATCTATGTTTTGAGCAGAAATAAGAAAAATAACATTTACCTCCGTAAACCCCAGTTTTACTGAATAAAAGCGAGGTCTTAAATTAAGGGGGTCAAAATTCTATAGATATGTTTTCGTGATGCTTTGCAAGCAGTGCAGATCAAAATCAGCTGGCTTATCTGGATCTGCACTGTTTGTCATTTTAAATGTGAATTTGTATCAAGAACCTGGATCAAGTAATTTGATTGGCTGAAAATTATAAGTGGGCGTGGCATCTTAGTTTATCCAGCATCACAAGGGTTAAATGCACTGGCAGCTCTGTCTGATCAGAGAAAGCTTGACTAAGTCATTTAAGCCGGAATGTGAGAAAGCGTACTTTCTTACATGTGCGCCCAACGAAGACTCAGATCAGCCTGCGCATTCGCGCAGTCTGATCAGAGTCTTCGCTGTCCGCATGAAGAAACTCTGCATCTTTGGCTATTCAAAATGCGCCCACTGAAAAAAAAATCCGGGCCCAGTTGTTCAAAGCTAACGACGTCGTTAGTTAACGATTCGTTAAAATTTACATTGAGTGATATGCAAATATGCTGATTTTTTTTGCTGAAATAATGTGAGTAGCTTTTGCAGTGCAAAAGCTACTCACATTTTTCAGCAAAAAATATCAGAATATTGTATACTGAATCCGTTAAAACAGTTAACGAAATGACCCTTAACGAGCTCGTTAAGCTAACGACGCTTTGAACAACTGGGCCCTGATAAGAAGGCTGATCTGAAGCTTTGCTGGGCATACACGTCCGAAGGTATGTCAGGAGAGAGCAATAAAAGACCCCTGATATTCTCTTATGTGTCTATCTGAAATTGCCTATGCAAAGATCTAAACATACACATGACATAATCTTATTAAATTATTCAATGACAGTCAGGTCCCAGTTGTTCATGTTAGCGAACGCGAGGTTAAAAGTTCTGTCTTAAAATATGACAAAAACATTAATATGTTTTGCAGAAAAAATGTGAGTAGCTTTTTCAACTCACATTTTTTGCAGCAAAAATATCAATGTATTTGTCTACCTTGCCTTAGTTACAACAGTGAACGAATTTCTCTCATTAACGAGCTCGTTAGGCTAACGATGCTTTGAACAACTGGGCCCTGATTTATAGAAATCATTAAAAACAAGACAATTTTATCACGTCTGTATAACGTTTTGCTCAGCAACAACTAAATTTACAGTTGCCATACAGACATGCCATTTTGCACCAAGAATGTGTCATTGATCACGGTGCAGTATTACCAATTTTCTAAGATAAGGATGTAATTACTGATTCAAGGATGAAAGTGGCTTCCGGCATATAACTGCTTCTCCATTCCTTTCATCCTAATGAAACATAAATTTTATCCGTGCCATGCGAAAACATGTTTTTCAAGCATATTCGGACAGCATACGCACATACTTGTCAGGGCTTTTGCTATCCGCTTACACGAATGTTATGATAATAAGGGAATGGGTGTTATGGTGAATAGAAACGTATCTAACCCAGCTAGCATTCTTTATAAATCTATAGCGGACCGTTATCGGCCCGTCAGTTACCCTGACGGGTCGATAACGGCCCGCTATAGAATTATAAAGAATGGTTAGCATTCTTTATAAATCTATAGCGGACCGTTATCGGCCCGTCAGTTACCCTGACGGGCCGATAACGGCCGGCTATAGATTCATAAAGAATGCTTACTGGGCTTGGTAACTACAGTCGAACCTCGTTATCTCGAACTCGCTTATTTCGAATTACCGCTTATCTCGAAGTGCAAATCTGGTCCCTGTTTTTACATGAAACTATGGCAAAAGGTAACAAAATAATGTGGAAAAGAGGAGAAATTGCTCCTAAGGAGCAATTTCTCCTCTTTTCCACATTATTCTGTATATATATTTCTAACTTCAGGAGTCAAATTTCATATTCATTTGTTAAATGTGGCTGTTTAAATTATTGTTTTCCTCGCTCTCTGAACTCTGATATGTCGAAGTACGGATATCTCGAAGTGTTTCAGTGAGTCCCTTGGAATTCGAGATAACGATAGTCGACTGTATATAAAAAATGTTTTGCCTTCTGAAAAGGGGTCTACCCTTTACTTGCACGAAATCTCGCCCTTGATTCTGGTGCAGTTCCAAAATACAAACATATGTTCGGTCTGCATAGGTATCTTCTAGCTCATCATTGAAACATCATAGTGAAATATATATATTCACAAACACTATGACGAAACAAAGCAAAGAGAACAATGGTGACCTGAAGCCAGAATAATGGGGAGCCACAAACAAGACCACGATGGTGCCGACCACAGGTATTGACAGTCAGGCATCAACCTTCTGAACTGACGGTCCGGCTAAAACTCAGCGGTATCCCTCCAGACTATTACAGTGTTTGGTATGAAAAATTGTTATGTAGAGTTAAACCTCAATGGCTCGAACATCTTTGGGACCATGGAAATTTATTCTAGATATGGGTAGTTCGAGCCACTGAGAGTTAATTATATCACCAGGTTAGGAGACAAATGGGAATAATATATGGATGTCTTTTCGATCTTCTGTAAAATAATGGTATGTTGAATGTACTCATTATAATCGCCTCTATGAGACGATTCTAAAGAGTATACACAGCATACATTTTCATGATAAAATATGAAAAATTCCTAAGTATCCCTATATATTTGTTTGTTTTTTTACCTGTAGGAAGAATTTCCTAGGGACTCAAAAACAAGTTCGAATTAGCCACGGTAACCGAGTCATCGGTGTTCGGCTATAAAATCTGGAAAATATTCCACGAAGTTTATGATACCGATGCCAAAGTGGTATCCATACTTTAGTCTGGGTATCTGCATTGGGCAATTGGCAAACAGTGGAGACCCGGATCAGACGCCTCAGAATGCAACGTCTGATCAGGGCCTCCACTAATTGTAAGTGTTTAGTCATTTTTCTCTAGGAATATCTAAATCACATAGCCTGACATACCAAAAATTGAAATAATATGGGGGTGTGCGGGTTGGGGGAGTTTATTAAGTCCAAATGGGTTAAGCATACATCATAAGAACAATTTTCCTGCCTAACGCATTACATTATTACTCATTATTCGAGCATTTTAGTCAACTATCATTTAATTCAAAACAGTTCCTTCTGATCAGATTTAATGGAGTTCAATATAAAAGTATTAGTCATTATCTGAGTAATTTATTAATCCATAACCTTTACCGAGATGAAATTATTGAGATCAATAACAAATACCAAATGCTCTTTAGCTCAGTGCATTTTGTTTTATTATTGCCAGTATTTCAAAATGAAACTACACATGAATGGGGACACATATTTCCTACAAGATTGCACGTGCACCAGGCAAAGGTTCAGATCAGCTGGAAACGTTTTGGATCCTTGGTTACCTATAGACTGCCCTGCGAAGACTCAGATCAGCCTGCGCGGACGCACAGGCTGATCTGAGTCTTCGCTGGGCATACATGCAATCTTGTTGTAATATCATATTACATATTTTCTTTTTATTAGAAATGGAAGTTATTGTATGATGATATGAACAAATCTGAGACGGGACACAGCATTGTTACAAGATTGTACGTGTGCCCAGGGAATACTCAAATCATTCACGCAGTCTGACCAAAGTTTGCAGGACACCATGTGGGTAGCCAAGGATCCAAAACGTTTTCATGCGGACAACGAAGACTCTGATCAACCTGCGTGGATGCGCAAGCTGTTCTGAGTCTTTGCTGGGCGCACTTACAATGTTGTAGGAAATGATGTGCCCCAGCGCATATGAACAATTATAAAACATACATGTACATTGTTCTGAAACGATTCTTGTATCACAAAATGAAGTTCCAATTCCGTGACGAACATGTGCACGAGATAAAGTCCTAAGATACAAGAATTCTGAAATCCAGATGCGCTAATCCTGGAAAAGTGAATTTGTCGGTGCTTTATACAGGGCCTGCTAACCATAAAATCTTGAAATCAGGATTGGGTCTGAAAATTTTCGCCTATGCTTATGGTATATAATCTTTCCTAATTTCATGACTGAGTAGCACTACGAGAAAAAATGGGTATTTTGGGCGCATGCGCACAACAAAGGCCTATTTCACAAACGCAATCTGATTGGGACCTTTGTTGTCCACAAGCGAATTTATCAGAGTTTTGTGAAAGATCCTGTATTCAGTGATTGTGACATTTTCTGGGTCTCTCCATAGTAATTTCCGACCTATTTAGTAGAAATGGGTTTTCGTTGTTTGGGTGCGCTTTACGTCTCCATTTCTTTGGCGTCGCTCAAGTTTCTGCTTAAAATGATTAGATAAAATTGTAATTTCCATTCGTTTTTCAGGAGGGACACTTTTATGACTTTCTCTTTGCTTGTCTTCACGCCAACTCCTTTTTGAAAAGGGTCTAACCTGCAAGGAAAGAATTCTTTCCCAAGGGGAGCAAATTCTTTTTCTTGCAGGCTGGACTCTTATTTAGAAAGGAGGCAAAACAGTTTTGTCCTCCATGAAATTTATCCGTCCATCTAAGTAACAAGTTAGCCAGCATGTAGCCATACGTGAAGAGATGAATCAGGGGCATCACCTGTGAAGTTCAAATATTGTAAGTGTGCAAATAGCGAAGTCTCTGTCAGACCACACGCACCTGTTCGTCCGTGGTCCCACCATTAGCTCACGGCACAAAGATGGTGTTTTTATGATGTACAACACACAGAAAGAGTACAGCATTATCTTATGGGTATTCGTCGTAGACCAATTTTCTCCATTAAATAAATTCCCGTCACCAACACCGTACACTAAATTCTTCATTTTACATGCTCTTCTTTCTTATTTTCTGAGATAAGCTAAGTTTAGTTCTTTTGTTGTAGCGAATTATGAACTGCGTGTAAACGATAATAATATCTCCAGGGAACTTCTGGCGAATGAAGTACTATTATAAAACGGCATATACTAAAACCTGGAGTGGTGTCAGGTTTTGGTGTGGAGTGACTTTTTGGGGTGACTTTTATAACATATCCAATCACTGTTGGCGAAAGACAAAGATCATAAATTGAAGCAAGAGTATACAGATAACTATCACAAACACAATCGTTGCCATAAGGTCGTAAACTAAACCGACATCTGGATAAGAAGCCTGACCAGGTGGGACAGTCGACAGAAGGTTATAAGTATCGTTCATTTCTCTTATGAGATTACAATAAATTATGTCTAACATTTAAATCCGAAACCATTTTCAAAAGTACTTGCAAAACATTTCAATTCCAGTTCATGTCAAGGGATTAATAAAATCCTTAAAACCATCAAACATAAGGACTAAGAATAATATGATTCTATGTTATTTGGTCTTTTTCCGAGATGATTTATGTTATGACTGTGTAACGTATTCTTTGTTGTGCAATCCAGTTTTAGTTATTTCACTCTTAGAATGAACCTACACCTCTCTCAAATGTATTCGTTATGTTGAACAATCCAATCTGAGCTCTTTCACACTCAGAATGGACATTAAATCCATTAAATATAAGGACCAAGAAGACTATGATTCTATGTTATTTGATCTCTTTCCGAAATGATTTTATATTATGACTCTGTGTAACGTATTCGTTATGTTAAACAATCCAGTTTGAGTTCTTTCACACACAGGATGACCATTAAATCCATCAAACATAAGGTCCAAGAAGACTATGATTGTATTATATTTAATCTCTTTCCGAGACAATTTTATGTTTTGACTCTGTCAAACGTATTTGTTATGTTGAACAATCCCGTTTGAGTTCTTTCACATTTAGAATGAACCGATGCCTCGATCAAATGTATTCGTTATGTTGAACAATCCAGTTTGACTTCTTTCACACTCAGAATGAACCTTAAATCCACCAAACATAGGGGCCAAGAAGACTATAATTCTATGTTATTTGATCTCTTTCCGAAATGATTTTATGTTATGACTCTGTCAAACGTATTCGCTATGTTGAACAATCCAATTTAATGTTTTTCACACACACACACACAATGAAACTATAATATTGTCAAATGTATTCTTATGTTGAACAATCCAGTTTGAGTTCTTTCACACACAGAATGAGCTGTAAATCCATCAAACACAAGATCCAAGAAGATCTATGTTATTTGGTCTCTTTCCGAAATTATTTTATGTTATGACTCTTTCAAACGTATTTGTCAAACGTATTCATTGTGTTGAACTAGCCCATTCGAGTTCTTCACACTTAGAATGAACCTACATCTCTGACAAACGTATTCGTTATGTTGAACAATCCAGTTTGAGCTCTTTCACACTTAGAATGAACCTTAAATCCATCAAACATAAGGACCAAGAAGACTAGGATCGTATGTTATTTGGTCTCTTTCCGAAATGATATTATGTTGTGACTCTGTCAAACGTATTTGTCAAAACGTATTCGTTGTGTTGAACTATCCCGTTCGAGTTCTTTCACACTTTGAATGAACCTAAACCTTTGTCAAACGTATTCGCTGTGTTGAACTATCCCGTTCGAGTTCTTTCACACTTAGAATGAACCTATATCTCTGTCAAACGTATTCGTTATGTTGAACAATCCAGTTTGAGTTCTTTCATACTTAGAATGAACCTTAAATCCACCATACATAAGGTCCAAGAAGATTCATTGTTACATCGCGAGAACATACCTATATAATTTTGACCCCCTTAAACCCCACTTTTATATAGTAAAACTGGGGTTTACAGGGGTATACATTATTTGTCTTATTTCTGCTCAAAAACATAGATTGTGGGTACTCGTAAGAACCGCCTCGGCGAGGCGGTTCTAACGAGTACCCACAATATATGTTTTGAGCAGAAATACGAAAAACATCAGAATTTTTATTTGAAAATTTTTCAGTTTTTGGCGGTGAAATTTATATATATTTGAATAGGCGTGTTTTCGTAATGTTTGATCTCTTTCCGAAATGATTTTATGTTATGACTGTCAAACGTATTCGTTATGTTGAATAATCCAGTTTGTCATAATTAGAATGAACCTTAAATCCATTTAAAAGTAAGGACCAAAAAGACTATGACTGAATGTTATTTGATCTTATTCCGAGATGTTTTTTTTTTTTTTTTTTTTTTTTTTTTTTGTTCTGCCTCTATCAAACGTATTTGTTATGTTGAATATTCCAGTTGGAGCTCTTTCACACTCAGAATGAATCTTAAATCCAAAAGAACAAGAAGTAGTATTTTATTTGATCTTATTCCTGGCTGATTTAAATGTTTTGACTCTGTCAAACGTGTTTCTTATATTGAATATTCCAATGTGAGCTCTTTCACACTCAAAAATTCTTGAATCCGTTAAGTGTGTTCTGTACTTTGAAGAGATTGTTTTTATATGATTCGTTCTTTGTCTGGCGCCATAGTCAAATTAAGCCAGCGCACGACAAAACCTACAATAAGATTTGTGAGACCAGCAAAGACCCAGATCAGCCTGTACATCCACCAAGTACGGCAAGGGTTCTCGTTCATCCCTCTTTGGTTAGTCCGGAGGCGGTAGACGGCACATGCGATCAGCGAAGTCTCTGATCAGACTGCGCGATGCGCAGGCTGATCCGAGTCTACGGAGGTCGCACAAGTCTTATTGTAGGTTTTGGCGTGCGCTGGCTCAGTTTATTTCTTGTATTACGCTTTATGCTTAGAAGTACGTCATACAGTTTCAGTTCACATTTGAATTTAGTCCTTCAATCCATGAAACATTAATATACTTTAAAGAATACACTTTAAGGGCCTTCGCTACACTTAGTAGACTATTTGCCTTTTTTTTACAAGGGAGATAACCGTTGTGACTTCTGTTTGCTTTCTGCACACAAGTCCCTTCTGAAAAGGAATCTACATTAAAAGGAAAGACTTTGTTCCCAGGGGGAGCATTTTTTTTTCTTTTAGGGCAGGCCCCTTTTCAGAAGGGAGACAAGCCAATTTAAAGATCTGCCTCCCTTGAAAATGTATCCATTCTCTTGAATCTCCGCATTCAAGAAACACTTTAGACTCTAATGATATTTTTACTCCAAATATGATGAATTGTAAATGACTTTCACTGTTGATCAACTTAAGGAAAACATCCTTTCTATCTCAGATGGCCTGTCCTTATAAAGGTCTGCAAATGCATAAAAGTAGATTCCCTCTCCGGTTTTAAACGGAATTTAATATATCAATTTTATCAAAATAGTCTTCAGTTATTGACTCTAGACATGCAAGTATATATGAGCCAAAACGCAGAACACGTACCTTCGAACGTGTGCGCCCACTGAAGATTCAGATCAGCCTGTTCGTTCGCGCAGTCCGATCGGACTCTTAAATGTGCGCATTTTGGATAGCCAAGGGTGCAAAATTTCTTAATGTGGACAACGAAGACTCTGATCAGACTGCGCGGATGCGCAGGCTGATTTGAGTCTTCGTTGGGTGCACATGTCCGAAGGTACATTTTCCGACGAAGTGGCTCAATGTGGAATGAACAAAAAAATAGATTAACACCTACATGAAAAAAAAAAAATAAATAAATAAAATAAATTTCACAGCGTAGGAAGATGCGTCGAAGCGGTTATTGTATCTTAACATCGTTCCTCTAATACTTCGACAGCAGACGAACAACACTACACTGAATGCATCCTAAAATATCACGTTTTATTCCAATATAGTTTTCTGCTTCAAATCACGCTAATCAAACGAATTCGTTGTCAACCGAAAAGTTCTAGAAAATAGTTCCCATCACCGAATAAACACCACACAGTTACTACGTATTTTTCCCTGTGTATTATAGTGAACCCTTCTTACAACGACAGCATTTGTTCCCTAAGATGTTGCAATTAAAAAAAAATGCTGTTGTAAAGAACCCTTAATGGGCAGAGTATGTAAGAAAGGTTTTTTTTATTTCCTGACAAAACAAATATTTTGGATATTTGTTAGAATCGCCTCTGTGAGGCGATTCTAACAAATATTCAAACATGTTTCTTGAAGTATTAAATAGGTTCTTGCATAATTTCTGATTAAATGTCATATCTTGAACGAAAGTTTTGTGACAGTCAAATTATCATCATTACGAATTTTGTTGTTGTATCGAGTGTCGGTGTAAAGAGGGTTGACTGTACTTCCATTTTTTTTTTATCCAAACTGAAACGTATCCACTGACACAGTCAAATTGTTGTAGTTATCTCTATATTACGAGCCGGAAAATATTCCTAGTGTATGTTTAAAAATGGAACCTCTCGTACTTTATCGTCCCGTGTACAAAATGCGACTGTTATTTAAACAAGACAGAATAGCAACACGGATACCACAGCGAATCATTATAACTTTGCTATGTTCACAGAATACGAAACAAAAACACAAGCTCCTCTTCTGCTACCAGCAAAAGCATCCTGATACTGTTGCGGTGAAAATCATGTGTTTTCCATATGAATAACAGCTTAAGAAAAAATCCCTTATGCCAAATGTGAACAATAAAGACCTAGATCAGAATATGCATCAGCGCAGTCTGATAGGGCCTTAGTTGTTCGCTAACAGAATCATTGATTACAATATACCGTATCGATGAATAGAGAATGCCCGGATCTGGCAGTCTGACCTGGACCCTTCGCTAATTACAAGCGTAATCGGATCCGTTTCACACGCTTTGCATCATTTGTTTACGTGAAAGATCCAATCCAGCTTGTGCTTCAGCAGTGTCTTGTCTTCTTCTGTTCACCGGAAATATGGACCTTGCCAATGAAACTGTGTCTTCACATGCAACTGTGGACAGCGAAGGCCCAGATCAGACTGCGCTGATGCGCAGTCTGATCAGGGCCTTCACTGCCCACTTTCAAAATAGATTGTATTGAGAACAAAATCTCAGATGTGAACAAACTAAAGAGATGATCTGAATCTGCTAATTTTGATTATCGTGGAAGACACATTTTTGATTGACGTGGCTCGTGTAGTCTATGGTTCGCTCGACGAACAGCAAGGTACACTGATCCGCGCCCTAACTGTACGCGTGCACTAGAAACTGTAAGATTTACTGCGTTAAATCCCATAATCACTGAATGTCACATCGAACTGAGTTAGTCTAAGCTATAAAGTTGCCTAGTGTCTATCAGCTCTGTAGCCAAGATACGCAATCAATTCTATCATAAACTAATATCTCCACGAAGGCAGTAAGAACACTTGGGTGGCGTCAAGAGAAACGGAGCCTTTTAACACAGAAGAACAGTGAAAATGATTTAGAGAGCTGCATTGTTCTTTAATGGTTTAATGTCTCCCCGTACTTTTTTGTTTATTTCCTTTGGGATCGTTGAGTCCATTCTGGTTACTTTGAATGAAAATGGAATACCGCGTAAGCCGGTGCTAGTGGGCGTGTACAGCAGCTGTATATGAAGTGATTTAATCAAACCGACTCTCCGACGTTCGTTCTTTTGTGTGTTCTTTATTTCCAAAGACAACCTTTTAGATTTTTGTTTCTGCTTATCATTCCAAGGCGGCTCTTTTCGGGTCTGTTGTTTACAATCGATCCTAAGTATACATACACGAAAATTTCCTTAAGGTTGTTGTCCACGTGATTATCATTGAACAAAGAAATCAAACCGCGCGTTTGTACGAAATCCAGGTGACGGTTATTTATAGCCGCGCTATTCTTGTCACTGTGACCTCAGTGTCGTGTAAAGAGAGTTATCTGTAAAACCTGGACTGGGACATTGGCAACAGTGCAGACCCAGATCAGACGCCGCAGAACGCGGCGTCTGATCAGGGTCTGCACTGTTTGCTTAAATTACAGGAAGTTAAGGGTTAAATGAAACAATCTTAAGTCCCCTTTCATGACCATTTTCTCAGTCTTCACTCAGAGACAATTTCGACCCATTAGTGCTGTCAGTGCTTTGATTTGTTTGTTTGTCGGTTAGTACAGTTTGTCTTTATTTGTTCCTCATCTCTACTTCCTTCTTTGCCTCGGGAGGGCTGCTCTTCGTGAGTGTCCTTTCCTGGTAACTGCATTTTTATATGTTAACCCATTAATGGCGAGTGGACTCTTCTACCTGAACTATTTGGGTCCATTTTCAAAAGAAGGGTTCACCCGTCCGGTTAGTTTTGATTATTACCATGTTTTATAGAAAAATCTCTGTATTAAATGGAAACAATGTAGATCCCGATCAGACACCGCAGAACGCGGCGTCTGATCCGGGTCTACCCTGCTTACTAATGTCCCTTTTGCAGGGCGCTAGGTATAAATGGGATAAGAAAAAAAAAAGACATAGCCCGGTCCATAAGTATAGTCAGCTGATCAGCATTCTTGAGAGGCGGTGATTCGGGCGGTGACTGTAGCACACTGTTGCTCGTCTTACCAGAATCTTGAATGTTTGCTCTGAAGCTGAATGGCTACACCTTGGAAGAATTTGAACTTTTACCCCTTTTCGACTGAATGGACTCCCCAACAGTATATATTGGTGAGTTCAATTTCATTTTTAGGTGTATCAGGCTATGTGATTTAGATATTCCTAAACAAAAATGTCTAGACTATTGCAAACATCGGCGACTCTGATCAGACGACACATTATGTATTGTTTGCCAGTTACCCTTTTAGGGGTCTCCAGATTAAAAGGGGATAAAGGGAATTAATACACTTGATTGATTCTTCTTGCTTTTTTTTTACCCTTAAACTGCCTAACACAACTATTGTCGTCTGCTTTGTCATCTGCTTGTGATTTTAAAAGTCATTTTTGCAAACAGTGAGCAGTCTGATCTGGGTCCACACTGTTTGCCTGTATTCAAAAATAGGTTTGAAAAGTCTGCAAGAATATTCAGCAGACGACATAAACAGGCGACATTTTCAGATGCAGTTTTTCTTGGCGCTTTAAGGGTTAAAAGGAGATTATTCCCCTTCTAAAAAGTGATCTACTTCCCTTTATTTGTTTATTTATTTACTTTCCTTTACGATTTCATGGTGGTTAACTGTAAATAAATACCAGGACTATTTTGTGACACAGTTTTGAAATGGGTATACACACGTGGGCCCGTGTGTACGCAAAACGATTGAACACATACTATAAATGACCAAAATAAATTACTGTTGACTTCCATGTTTATAAGAAATTAATTAATAAAACGACTGTTTGCCACTATGTAATAAATTGGATTTAAAATAAATAAAACGACTGTTTGCCACATTGTAATAAATTGGATGTAAAATAAATAATATATACATAGGAATAAGCAGAAACTCTTTAAAATGACTGATTTTGTCAAATTTGGCGACCTCGCCACAGAGGTCAGGGGAAAATGATTTGAGGCGGGACGCAGCATTTCCTACAATTTGCATCTGCACCCAGCAAAGACTCAATCAGCCTGCTCAGGCTGATCAGAGTCTTCGATGTCCGCATGGAGTCGCTTTGGATCCTCTCCTACGCACAGCCCAGTAAGCATTCTACATTAATCTATAGCGGGCCGTTATCGGCCCGTCAGGGTAGCTGACGGGCCGATAACGGCCCGCTATAGATTTATAAAGAATGCTACCTGGAAGATCTGATTTGAATTTTTGCAGGGCACCCTGTGGGTAGCCAAGGAATGCGGACAGCGAAGACTCTGATCAACCTGCGAGGATGCACAGGCTGATCTGAGTCTTCGTTGAGCGCACATGCAATCTTGTAGGTGAAGCTGTGCACCGGCTCACATGATTTCGCCGATAATGTTTGATTTCGCCGATAATTTGCTTCTCAGTTAGAAGATCAACACCAATCAATAGTGAAGTATTGCAGAAATGACACGATCAGTTATAGTGAATGAACAAATCAAACTGCACGCAGTTTTGTAATTAGAATAAATAATAAAGTCTTAACACTTACCATGGGCAAATTCAGGAGACGACAAATTGATACTTTTTTTTTTCAAGAAAATAAGATCTGACACTTCCTAGGGAGATAATTTGCATGAAATGTCAAATCCTACTTTCTAGGGAAAAAAATCAAAATGTCTGCTGAAATTTTTATCCAGCATGCAAATTGTTAAGGAAATTCTGAGAAAATTTATCAAAACATCTTTCTTATTCTTTTTCGAGTTATTTCCCCTGATAGCCGAGGCACAAGTGAGGCAAGAAAACCTTACTGAACTTAAAACTGGTTTAATTAACCCTTGTCCTGCTGAATAAATTAAGATGCCACGCCCAATTCTAATTTTCAGCCAGTCAGGTTACTTGTTCCACATTGTTGCTATAAATTTGCATACTTGATGGCAAACAGTGCAGATCCAGATCAGTTGGCTTCTGAAGAAGCCAACTGATCTGGAGCTACTCTGTTTGCAAAACAGGGTATACCCGGGTTCAGCAGGACAAGGGTTAATTAAGACCCCAGTAATTTTTTTACTGTCCGTTCCAAGGCTGTGCATGTGTTCCAGTTCTTCTTTGTCTGTGCGTCGACCTGTGTTTTGTTATTATTTGTTCCTCATCTTCCTTTTTTTGTGCTGCCTCGGGAAGATTATGCTTCGTAACTGTGGTATTTCCTGAGATCTTCACTTATATTTTCTCTTTCAGTTTTACATGATGTACCATTCACCAAGTGATCCTGAGTTTTCAGAGGGGTTCGGTTTCGTCTATCCTTTGAGGACGCCGTTAGGGATACTGCTGTGTGGGATGGGGGTGTGGTGTGTGTGTGTGGAGGGGGGAGGGGGGCGGGGGCGGTGGGGTGTGGGGTGAGAGTGCTTGGCACACAAGGCAAATGTTGCCTCGAAGAAATTCTGCGGACGTCATGTTCGGCTTGTCGGCGGCTTTCGTTGGGGGAATATGTGGTGGCACGTACTTTTTTCAGCTTTGTATACTGTTACAGGGTACCTGGCCCGCCTTCTGTTGTTATAGTTCATGGTTTCGTAAGTTCGCCTTGCCAGTTTTACCCACCTGGCGGCGCTTGGGTTTGAATTTGCGGTTGCTGATCCAATTTGCTTGTACCGCTATACAGGTTAATATCTATACAACAGGCTTTTAATACGTGATGAATATTTAGACTAAAACAAGATAATTGTTGATACGACGAAAAATGATACCCCTACAAAAATGATACCCTGTACGCCAACCTTTAATTATTTTGATCTTTTTTGCATTAATTTTATGATAAGAAAACATATATCCGGACTTATCTGTAAAGTTAGCTGTTTTTGTATTTAATTTTAGTAAGTAAGTAAGTAAGTAAGTAAGTAAGTAAGTAAGTAAGTAAGTAAATACTTTATTTAAAGAGAGTAACAACATTTTGCATACAACGCGTCTTCCATGAAGCCCTCAGAGTTAGAAAACATATATTTACATAAAATATACAGAAAAGTCAAACTGATGGTTTAAAAACAGACACAATGTCTCTGGACACTACACAGCATGGGACTGCCATATTCAACATTCACTGGTGCATCGGTCAGCAAGAATTCACTAAAATATACATTATTAATACAGTCGACTCTCGTTATCTCGAACTCGCTTATCTCGAATAACCGCTTATCTCGAAGTGAAAATCTGGTCCCTGTTTTAACACAGAGATCTACTAACAGGCAACAAAATATTGTGGAAAAGAGGAGAAATTAGGAGCAATTTCTTCTCTTTTCCACAATATTTTCAATATATCTCTAACTTGAGAGTCAAATTAAAGATTCATTCTGTTAACGGTGGTTGTTAGATTAATTGTTTTCCTCAGTTCCGCAAATCTGATATGTCAAAGTTCGGATATCTCGAAGTGTTTCAAAGAGTCCCTGGATTTCGAGATAACGAGAGTCGACTGTACATATGAAGAGTCAGATATAGCAGGTAATAAGGAAAAATAAAATCTGGCACCAGATAAGATTTAAGTATGGACTGTTTACCTACCTCTCCACAGGAATTCAACAAATATTGTAGTGCCTATCTGACTCACCATGATCAGGTAACTGACAGACTGCCCATGGAAAAATAAGAAAATATATTTGTCCAGTGGCCCTTTTATATAATGCCATCAAGCATCATGCAGATAACTAAATGTCAACATGCATTCTGAAGCATTTTGTTTTAGATGAAGAGTAACAACACATACTTATTTCAGATACAGTCGACTCCCGTTATCTCGACTTCGCTTATCTCGAATAACGGTTTATCTCAAAGTGAAAATCTGGTCCTAGCTTTAACAAGGAAATCTAACAACAGGTAACAAAATATTGTGGAAAAGAGGAGAAATTGCTCCTAAGCAGCAATTTCTCCTCTTTCCTACAATATTTTCAATATATCTCTAATTTCAGGAAGCAAATTACATATTCATTTGTGAAATGTGGTTGTTTATTTTGTTTTGTTTCAGAGAGTCCCTTGGACTTCGAAATATATGAATACTGTAACATTTTCCTAGCCAATAAACCTTTCCATATTCACTGATTTTGGTAGTTATGACCTTATAAAAAGTACAGACAACCTTCTTTACACCGACACTCGAACATCGACAGAATTCGTTATAATGACAATTTGACTTTTACGAAACCTTCGCTTAAGAGGTAACAATTAGTCACAAATCATGCAAGAATATTGTATTTAATACTTTAAAGAAACTTATGTTTTCGATGTTTGTTAGAATCGCCTCAGCGAGGCGATTCTAACATATATCCAAAAACATATGTTCTAAGAGGAAATAACAATAAAAACAAGACTTTTCTTGCATATTAACCTGCTCATTAAGTATTCTGTACAACAGCAAATTCATTTTAATGGCATCAGCTTTGGGAACAAATGCTGTCGTTGTAACGAGGGTTCACTGTATATGTGAAAATACTCAGGAAAGGCTACAATCAAGAAGTACAGCCTTCCTGAGACAGAGATGAGGAACAAACACTGCATCACGAAAACACGCCCATGTAATTTTGACCCCATTAAACCCCATTTTATATAGTAAAGCAGGGGTTTACAGGGGTATACATTATTTTTCTTATTTTGCTAAAAATATAGATTGTGGGTACTCATTAGAACCGCCTCGCCGAGGCGGTTCTAACGAGTACCCACAATCTATGTTTTGAGCAAGAATATGAAAAAAAAAATCAGATTGTTTTTTATCTGAATATTTTAACTTTTTGGTTGTAAAATTTTCAATATATTTGAATAGGCGTGTTTTCGTAATGACAAAACAATTGTCGTATTTGAAATACCACCGACACACAAAGAAAGAAGAACTGTAACAAAAGAACCGCCTTGGAATGGTCAGTAGAAAAATCTGGAGAGAGAGAGAGAGAGAGAGAGAGAGAGAGAGAGAGAGAGAGAGAGAGAGAGAGAGAGAGAGAGAGAGGTGGGGCACTTAAATCAGGTTTACAAATTAGAAACATATGCTCAGTTTATAGAGGGGACCTCTACCTCAACAATGAAACATCACAGTGGCACACAGTCTCCGGGATTTTGCTTGAGATACAATGCCTTTTCATCAAATTCTGAAATTGCAACAATGATTCTACAGCCTACTAAAGATGACCGGTACAGTTTACGATCGATAAGTGGGAAAGTGCTATTCGATTCTTTTCTGGAAGATTTGTGGGCGACAAAGTGAGGACAAATGCAATACTTTTGCAATCTCTTGATTGATGTAGCTTGAAAATTTAGATTCTGTAAGCATGAAATCGACATCTAAATTAAGGGGGACGAATGTACCTTCAAAGCAGATAATTCTTTCAAATCGTTTAGAATTGTTTTTCTTCCCGTCTGAAAAGTGTCTACACTAAAAGGAAAGAATTTGCTCCCCACATGGGCAAATTGTTTCCTTTGAGAGTAGACCTATTTTAGAAGGGATCTGCTGTGTAGAAAAGAAAACAGGAAGTCACAAAAATTGTCTCCCTTTTAAAAATGGAGTAAAACCTACCAAGAGTGTCAAGTTTCCTTAACAGATGGGTATAGATTTTGTAAAGACAATATTAAGAAGCAGAAGAAAGGTAGACGCTTCAGAACAGTGCATCAATTATCAATGCGTTTTGATGGAAAAATCAGTAAAAGTCCAGACTGGTTAACTCGCTTGACCAAATGTTTCTGGTCTTTTACACAGTATTTGATTTGTAAAGGAAAACCAGTCTACATTTATCGCATGGTTTAGATGGGCACACGTCATGGGAAAATAGTCGTAATAGCATTATTATGCGGACAGCAAACCCAGCTAGCATTCTACGTAAATCTACATCGGGCCGACATCGACCCGTCAGCTACCCTGACGGGCCGATGACGGCCCAATATAGATTTACGTAGAATGCTGACTGGGAAGGTTCAAGCGAGTCTGCGCACCCACACAGTCTTGCCAGAACATATGCTGTTCGCTCATGCAATCATGTAATTGGTAGGCCAAGGGGAAACTTTAGTCAAAGAACTAGGTCGGGCATGCGCACTGAAAGATTGATTCAACGGAAAGTCCGAAAAGCCTTTTCTCGCTGCGAGACACAAAAGATAGTATGATAACAAATATATGGAGATAGCTTGGAAATATCAAATTTACTGAATATAACCTTCCCAAAGCACCTAGTAAGGTAAACGCTTAGCACTCTGGGTAAATGTTCAGTAGACGACATATTGAAATATTTTTCTTATTTTTCCCAGAAAACAGGTTTTGATATTTCATGCAAATTGTATCCAATGTGGGCAATCTGCATGAAATGTCGAATCCTGTCTTCTGGAAAAAAAATAAGAAAAATATCACCAATTTTCCTTCTGCTGAATCAATCCAGAGAGTGGTAAATATGCCAAGTTATTTTACTATTTATTATGCAAAATAGACATCTTATATATTATATCAGATAACTTATATAGGATGTAAAATATCTAATATAGGATAAAAGATATCTGATGGCCTTATTCAGGTATCTTATATCCTATATTTGATATCTTATCTCCTATATAATATATCTGATATGATATATGGTATCTTATTTAATTCCACAATAAGATATCTTATTTACCATGTTAGATATCTTATTTGTTAAAAATATCTTAGATACGAAAATATAGATATTTGATATACTAAATAATATATCTGATATACCAAATGCGATATCTTATTTAATTAAATAAATGGGATATACTTTTCAGTAAAAAAAGATATCTTATATCCTATATAAGATATATTATATAACATATCAGATGTCTTATATAGCATATTAGATATCTTATATGTCAATTAAGATATCTTATATAGCATATTTGATATATTATATAGCATATAAGATATCTTTATTGACATATACGATATTTTATTTATATTAGATATGTAATATATCGGATAGTCTGATATATTATATCAGATATCTGATATTTAGAATAAATACCAAAATAGATATCATATATAATATCAGATATCTTATAAAGGATATAAAATATCTAATATAGGATATAATATATCTTAATTGGTATATCATATATCTTGTATCCTATGTTAGATAGCTTATATCCTATGTAAGATATCTGATAAATCACATTAGATACCTTATTTAATTCCACATATAAGATATATACCATATAAGACATCTTATTTCTTATATAAGATACCTTATATATTAATATAGATATCTGATATACTAAATAGGATTTGATAAATGGAATAAAATATTAAATTGAATAAATGAGATATCTTCTTTAGTTAATAAGATATTTTATATCTTAAAGATATCTTAGATTGCATAGCATATAAAATATCTAATATGTCAATTTAGATATCTTACATAGCATATAAGATATCTTAATTGACATATAAGATATCTTATTTGTATAAGATATCTTATATAATATATCAGATATCTTACATACTATATAATTTATCTGATATATTTAATCAGATATCTAATTTATAGAATTAATAGTAAAACGGCTTGCCATAGGTAAAGGCTAAAATGGCATGAAATGAACCACAGACCAGCACATCTGCGGAAACAGAACGAATCAAACAAAGAAGAACTGCAACAGAAATGCGAGGGAGACAACTTTTGTGACTACTTGTTTGCTTCCCTGCACATCAAGACCCTTCTGAAAAAAGGGTCTACTCTCAAAGGAAAGAATTTGCTCCCAGTGGAAGCAAATTCATTTCTTTGAGAGTAGATCCCTTTTTTCAGAAGGGAGACAAAACAGGTTTGACAGTAGAAGCGCATCCAATCACATTAAATTGTCTAGACCTAGCCATAGGCTGTTGATTTCAATAATTGCTTCTGTCATTGGTACGGCACGCATTAAGTAAGACAATTCCAAGGCCAGGAAGATAAAAAAAGAATCTATAATATGTATTTCAATTATACATAAAAAACATATTATTTAATGAACAATGGAATCTCTGGAAGTTTAATATGTTTTGTCTTTGTTTATTTTCCCCCACTTCTTTCTTTAGATGCCTTGGGAGGGCTGTGCTCCTGATTTTGTCATTTCCTGGACCTCTTAACTAATATTTTTATTAACTGTAAAACGAGATCTTTTGTAAACAAAGAACCCACAGAAATGAAATAGTAGACTCGACTGCACTGAGTCTGCTCATGCACAGTACTAGGTTACGCGACGCTGCACTCGTCGTCATGCTCGAGTAAAGCAGACTAATGATATATTCTGTTTATTCAGGTCTATTCTGTTCTGTAAAGATGGTGTGAAACAGTTTAAGATTATTGAAATTATTTTCTTTATTCTTCTTTCTAAATTTTAGCTTCTTTTAGAGGTATCCTAAAACGAATATCATGAATTAGTTTTGACCGCAAAAGTGTATAATGTTGATTTGTGTTATAAATTTACCAGTAAACCAAATTGGGCAAATTTTACTTAATTGACCGGCGCGCGAATCGCGCCGGTCTCTTAATATAGGTTTGGATTTTTACATATGGTAGGCTATTCGATTAGCTCACTAAGGACGTTTTCTATTTGCCGGGACGTCGGTTTGTGACGATCCCGGCAAATATATATATATATATATATATATATATATATATATATATATATATATATATATATATATATATATATATATATATATATATATATATATATATATATATATATATAACAACAACAAAAACCAAAAAAAAAAAAAAAAAAAAAAAAAAAAAAACCTGTGTTATAAATACATTAATGTCTATTTTATTTTCATTTCTATCAAAAAAATTCATAAAGCTTAATAAAAGCAAACATTAACTCTTTTGGTGCCAAATCTCAGACGACATATGCCGTCTGCTTTTCTTTTTTAACAAATTATCGCTTGAAAAGAAGTTTATAAATAAAGTTGAAAGACTGAATGTCAAACAGCCTAGATCCAGATGAGATGTCTCATCATGAGCCGTCTCATCTGGATCTATGCTGTTTGCAAAAGCGTATTATTATCGCCTGTGGCAGTGAAAGTTAAAGAATCATATTGCTGTTCGAGTTTACCTGTGACATTGATAATTTATTAAACTTTAGTGTACCCTTGCCCTATATCTCTAAGTAAACATGAACAAAACTTGCGCCGGTACTTAGACGTTTACGTCTAAATAGTTTGTCTTGTTCTTACGATAATAGATCTGAGACTTGGATATACTGGACAAAGCCAAAGCCTTTTCTATGGTTAAAATGGTCATTTTGCCAATCCAAGAGGCGATTAGCAATTTTCTCTGCTGTTTTTCTGGTACAGCTCTCCCAGCCAGCAATCTGCTTAAAGCTATATCGGACCGATAACTGTCCGATATAGATTTAATCAGAATACTATCTGGACTCTTATATAAGCATAACCGATGATCTTTTTTGTGTGTGTTTAGCTAGTAAGGACAATTTCAATTACAGTCGAACCTCGTTATCTCGACTCGCTTATTTCGAATTACCCTTATCTCGAAGTTAAAATCTGGTCCCTGTTTTAACATGAAACTATGACAACAGGTAACAAAATAATGTGGAAAAAGAGGAGAAATTGCTCTTAAGGAGCAATTTCTCCTCTTTTCCACATTATATATATATATATATATATATATATATATATATATATATATTTCTAACTTCAGGAGTCAAATTCCATATTCATTTGTTAAATGTGGTTGTTCAATTTATTGTTTTCCTCACTCTCTCAACTCTGATATGTCGAAGTACGGATATCTCGAAGTGCTTCAGTGAGTCCCTTGGAATTCGAGATAACGAGAGTCGAGTGTATTTGGTGCAAATAATTGTCAAAAACATGTAAACTGCATAGAAAAAGAATTATCCAGTGACGTGAGTCCAGCAAAAGAAAAGAAATTGTCATTCAGTGCTCTAGATAACAAAAAATGGTACAATGAGTAGTTTATCCCTGCTTTCAAATTTAATGCTGAAATGTCCATTTTCAAAGCTCAAACATAGCCTGCCTAAAGCTAGTATTCGCCCAACCACGTTGAATCGACGTTGTTTCAACATAACGGCACACAACGTTGAAACAACGTCGATTCAACTTTGTGAGCAATAAGTCTTGGAAAAGAGACGTTTTATATCTGTATTATGGAAGCATGACTCCCCATTCCGTATTGACAAATGGTCAGCAAAATCATGTGACATAACGCTTCTCTTTACCATTATTGTACTGTAGACAGTCATAACTAAAAGTAACCTTTTCTCCCCTTTTTCTTAGAATTTATTTACCTTGGGGTTAAGCGCAATGTACAAACACCATACAATGTCTCCTGCACTTCTTCATAGAGTAGTTATAAGTTCTGGTCTTTTAGAATCCAAGGCCTCCTTTTGGAATGACTCGAAGTACTATTTAGAGTATCTTTCAAATCGGTGCTAGGAGGAGTGAGCAGTGTTGAAAACATCATTTCTGTTTTAACCCTTCTCTTGCTGAACACGACACGCCCTGTCTTAGCAAACAGTGTAGATCCAGATCAGTTGGCTTCTGAAGAAGCCAACTGATCTGGATCTGCACTGTTTGTCATTGAATATGTGAATTTCTTTCAAAATCCCGGATCAAGAAATCTGACTGGCTGGAAATTAGAAGTGGGCGTGGCATCTTAATTTATTCAGCATGACAAGGGTTAAAACCGAATCTGCAGTTTCCGTTTTCTTGAGTGTGCTTTTTGTTTTCAAAGGACCCTTTTTCACAGAATTTATTTAGAAAATTTTTGAAATGTTGTTTTAAGCGCTTTTTGAGTTTTAGTTGGGGTTTTATGGCCCAGTAAACGCTGTAAAGATCATGTCGAGCCGATCAGTTAATCTGTACTTACTTTTCCTATATAGACAGACTAAGTCCTCTAAGAGGTTATGACAACTGCCATTCCTTAATCAGTGGGAGAGAATGATCGTAGATATGGCCGAGCTTGGATTCGAACTAGCGAACCCAGGATCTGCAGTTAAGCAATAGAACTTTTCATTATCTGATGCATGCGACTGTTTCCCTGACAAGCTCACTATAAGTTTCAAATGTGTAGATCTGACTTTACCATGTGATTGATTGATCATATCAATGGGCGGTGAAAAAGTGGTAATCCACTTAATCGTTGTATTAGATTACGGGTGCGTCAGATACGGAGGATTTTGTACACAATCAAGAACAACTACCGGCTTTTATTTCGTTTATCTTGTGAGCCGGATACAAGTTCTATTTATATACAGTTATAGATCAAAGTTTATCTAAAACAAAATGTATAGGTTTAAACAGATTCTATATTTACAGTTACTTTGGTTAAATTGTATCGTAAAAGTGTTCTTAATTACCTTCCGCGAAGTTTACCATTTATTTTTTCCAAAATATAAAGCTATATCGGATGAAATAGTTTTGATCACAGGAGGGGGTCGTGGCATAGGAAGAAGATTGGCTCTGGACTTTGCTGGTTACCGGCCGAAACACGTATGGATTGACTTTTACCACTCTTTGGGCAAATTCAGCAGACGCCGAATTTATTATTTGTTTTTCGTTTTCCCCAGAAAATAGGCTTTGCCATTTCATATAAAATGTCTCCGAGACAATTTACATGAAATATCAAAGCCTATTTTGTAGGAAAAATAAACAGTATTTCAAAATGTTGTCTGCTGTATATTTTACCCCGTATACTAAGCGTTAACCGGGCCGCCTCGGCTCGGCCATGCTAAAAGGGTGTCTGAGGGATATCCGAACAGCGAATGCCCAGACCAGCCTGCGTATCGGCTTGCAGTTTCGGGGATTTCGTTGTAAATCGATACAACATTAGTCTGCGGTACACAATGTTTCTTAAAAGGAGAGCAAAGACACTGATCACGTTAGCTTGCATACTAATCTTGGCCCGCGTTTTCACATTGTTTGATAGGTATGAGAACTGACACGCACGCATGCAGGCAGACAGGCACGCACATAGACACAGAAAATCGCGTTAGCTGCGTGTTTAAGTCTTTTTGACCAGACTGATACGAATGCAAGTTAGACTATACTTTTTAATTCGGGAAACGCCAAGAAGAAAGAAAAAAGCAACAACAACAACAACAACAAAAAACAAACAAAACAAAACAAAACAAAAAACAAAACAACAAAAAACAAAAATAACGCCCCCCTCCCCCCAAAAAAAAACAAAACACACACAAAAAAAACAAAAAAAAAACTGTTCGAATCATTGCAGCCTGCGCATCAGCGGAGTCAGATCAGCGCATTCGCTGTTCACTTACATAATTAATTGGTAATGTAAAATATATCCGCAGAGAGCAAGGAAATGCTGTGGTGAGACTGACAAATGTGCACAACAGTTCAGTTTCAGTTTTCAGATTTTTAACGCTGCCAGGCAACTGAGTCACATAGAGGCACTAATCTTGATTAGTTTTTGCTGGACTACTGGGTTGGCTTGAAACGGTGCCTAGTTATAATTCATAACTAGGTCACCTCGCCCAGACACGGAGTGCTTGCGCTTCCAGACCTCGTGCGTGTCCAGACCTCGTGCGAGAGTAGTAGTCCAGTCTGTGAGTTGCAGAATTTTGACGATCGGTCGAAAAGTTTGAGCTCTTAATCTCGTACCTAATGCGTGTCAATTCCGACTGCGTAGTGCATTAGGAACTCAGCTCGAGTCGTGCGAAAGTTTCAGACACTAGCCACATGTCAGTCGATCGGACGCCGGAAAAGGGTGCAAGGTGGGTGTCCTCATCCAGGAGCCGAGAGGGTATTCAGGAGCAGAGGGGTGTCCTCACCCAGGTGCAGTGTCCTCACTCAGAGAGCCGTGAGGGTGTCCTCACCCTAGGACCTATTGAGTGTCCTCTCAACCAGGTCCGCGTGCCGCCAGTTGACCTACTTAGAGTAAGTCATGCCAAAGTAGCTTGGCGGCACGAGCCGAAGTAGTGGTGGTCCTCCACCATCCCCTAAGGGATCTCTACAAGATTCTTCCAGGACATCATACCAATACGCCGTGTTTTTCTGTTGTACACTATTTGCCTCAATCAGCATCTCGATGTTGGTGTACCAAGGATCATCGTAGAACTTGCTGGTGGGCCCTTTGACGAGTAGCCAGTGCTTGTTCTCTCGCTGATAGACGAAGTAAGCAGGAAGATCTATATTGATTTCCTCGTCTTCTCTGGGCTGTCTTGATGCTTTCACGATGACCTTGTGGGTGGTGGCGTAGATGTCCTGGAGATCATACTTCTCATGCAGAGGGTATTCTTCCTCTATGTCGACATGGAAATATTCCTTTGGCTGTCTTGTAGTCTTCGGTGACTTGGTCCTTGGCTTCTTTGGAGGCGGCGATTCTGGAGAAGGAGGCGGTGTTATTGGTCGCATGATGATCGGTGATGGTGTGATCTCTGCTGTCTGTGGCTTGCGCTGATGTCTGCTGGTGGAGAGTGTTGTTGTCTGCAGTGTCTGGACGGCTGGTGGTGGTGTCTCCTTCTCCATAGTCGGCTGTCGGCGAGCAGGCGCCGATCTGGTCGTCGGAGGTCTTCTCGCAGCTGTGGGCTGGCGAGGCCACTCGCCAGCAAAGGGTGCAGGCTGCCTCCTGCTTTTGGCCCTCCTCTTGTCGTATCTTGGAGTTGGTTGATTCTTGTGAAAGGTTAGTTCGACGCGAACTAAATCCTTTCCGTCGGATAATCTCCATAGTGGAGCTCCAACAAAGTTGAATTATTTCAATGCATTCAACAAAACAGACGGAATCATGGTTATTCGTTGGTTAGTTGTTGACACTTCAGAGGTCGAAGGTCGAATGTGTCTCGGTCCGGGGATGTGCACAACAATCTAAATCTGCACATTTTGTATGTTTGTTTTGACACGCTTGAGTTAAGAGGAACTGACACACTTTCAGGGAAGGGCGTAACTCTGTCAAAATTATTTTACCCGCCTTTTGAAAAGGGATCTACTCTACAAGGAAAGAATCTGGTCCAGTTGGAGTAGATTGCTTCCTTGTAGAGTAGACTCCTTTTCAGAATGCGCCAGGTATGGTAAAAAGAGATCAGGAAATCACGAAAGGTGTCGCTTGTAAAGAATGGCAGAAAGTTTGCCAAATGTTTCTTGTTCCCTAAAACTTTATCGGTATATTCTTGTCAATGCACCGTACAACAGTCCAGGATCTTCATCAAGTTGGCCGTATACAATGTCATTCGATACTCTAGAATATATCGATGAAGAGAAGACATTCTGATCAGACTGCGCGGATGCGCATGCTGATCTTGGACTTTGCTACTCGCATTTTGAATCACACGTTTCATGGTTCAGTCCATAGATTACTGTATATTTCGTCTGATCATGGTGTCATAAATATCACAGTGTTCCGCGTGCTAGCGTTTTATTTATTTATCTTTTATATATACGTGGCAAAAGAAGTTAGGGATATTCGTATGTACGGTGAAATAAAAGGAAACTAAGACATATCTGAAATCTGAAATTGATATATTTGATTACATCATTTCATTTACAGACAAAAATCCATCCGTTGGAGTTTGTAGCACTAGATACGAATGAGAAAATTTGTATGGAAGATCACTAGGGTCACCAATAAAACCTCACAAATCTGTCAATATCGCGTATGTCCACCTGTTGCATCTATGCAGGCCACACAACAACGCATACTCCTGATGAGTCTGGCAATCTGTAGCTGGGATATCCTCCTCCACTCCTCCTGCAAGGCTGCGCCCAAAGCTTGGAGCGTTCTTGGTCGTGGAACTCTCTGTCGTACACGCTGGCCGAGAATGTCCCAAACATGCTCGATTGGCGACAAGTCAGGGGATCGAGCAGGCCAATCGAGATGATCCACATTGTTCTGCTGCAGGAACTGCTGTACTATCCTCGTCCGATGAGGTCTTGCATTGTCATCCTGCAGCACTACGTGGTGTTGTTGAACAAAAGGCAGAACAACCGGCTGTAGCACTTCATTGATGTAGCGATGGCCTGTCAGAGTTCCGTTAAGCACAACCAGCTCTGTACGGGGATGAACAGATATGCCGCCCCATACCATAAGACTTCCTCCTCCATACCGTTCATGTTCAACAATGGCGCAGTTCGCGTACCTCTCACCTCTGCGACGCCAAACGCGACGTCGTCTGTCAAGCATATCCAATAGAAACCGTGACTCGTCGGTAAAGAGTACAGTCGCCCATTGTTGGTTAGTCCATCGACGATGCTGCCTTGTCCATGCTAGCCTGGCTTGTCTATGTCTCTGGGAAAGTGGCACCCCGACGTAAGGTCGCCGAGCTCTAAGTCCAGCGCTGTGAAGTCGATTCTGCACGGTTTGAACAGACACTCTTGTTCCAGTTCTTGAGAGACGTTCGCGCAGTTGTTTGGCGCTTACTGATCGTGATCTCAAGGCTGACGTACGCAGGAACCGATCCTGGGCTTGCGACGTAGACCTCGGGCGCCCACTTCGACGTCGATCTAACGTGCTGTTGGTTTGTGCCAACCGAGTTCGTAGGCGGCTGATCACACTCTGTGAAACACCCAAACGTCTAGCAACTTCGACTTGCCTCATGCATTCGAGCATTGTTCACTTTTGAAAGGATTAGCGCTCAAATTCAGGTGATGAGCAAAGCTCACCGGTGAAAATTGAGCATTGTGTATTTGTGACATTTTTCACTCAACCCTACTGTTGTATTGTGCATTTTTTTTTTTTTTTCTGTACAAGAAAGTGAACTGATTTCAGTTCTACAAAATTTATTGTTATTGAATAAACTTTATTATTACACCATAATACACCATAATATAATAGATTGGAGTAATACCTGTTATACATTTCACTCAAGAATAAAAATATCCCTAACTTTTTTTGCCATGTATATATATAAAACTCCATGATTATCTTACTTTATATCTGACCTGGAAACGCTTGAGGTGTCAGCTTGAACTACTAATATATGCTTTTAAATAAGTTCTCTTTGAGTTTCATTAAAATGATTTTTTTCCATAGCTCCAGATAAGGTGATTTTTATACACCAAAACGTATTTATATTTGTCTCATTTCTCCATGAAAACATCTTTCGTAGGTACCCAGTAAGGATTCTTTATAAATCTATAGCGGGCCGTTATCGGCCCGTCAGGGTAGCTGACGGGCCGATAACGGCCCGCTATAGATTTATAAAGAATGCTACCTGGGTACTCATTAGCCGGGCTCATTAGAAGCGCCTCGCCTAGGTGCTTCTAATGAGTACCAACTGCATATGTTCCTTAGAGAAATGAGAATAAACATATGATACGCAGTGCACGAAAAGGGCCCTTATGTTTACGGAATCAATAGATACTGTATTATATGTCGAAGAACAGACAATGCTCAAATCAGACTGCACGAACGCGCAGGCTGAGCTTGACCTGCAGTGTTCGCAAATTGTATAAGAGCCTTTTTCGTGTGCTGCGCATTATATTATCTGGATACTCTTATGATTTTATTTTTTGTTTATATTTAACGTGGCCGGTATGTCAATTTACATCACGTTCCAACTTTTTGTGACACCACCCTCTAAATATTAGCACGCTGGGTTTTTATTTCAGCAGACAAAAATTTGAAATATTTTTTTCTTATTTTTCCAAGAAAATAGACTTTAACAGGTCATGCAAATTGCATGAAATGTCAAAGTCTGTTTTACATTACGAAAACACGCCTATTCAAATATATAGAAAATTTCACCTTCAAAAACTGAAAAATATCAGATAAAAAAACTCAGATGTTTTTTATATTTCTGCTCAAAATATAGATTGTGGATACGCGTTAGAACCGCCTCGACGAGGCGGTTCTAACGAGTACCCACAATCTATGTTTTTGAGCAGAAATAAGAAAATTAATTTATATCCCTGTAAACCCCAGTTTTACTACATAAGTGGGGTTTAAGGGGGTCAAAATTATATAGGCATGTTTTCGTGATGATGGGAAAAATATCAATTTGTCGTTTGCTGAATCTGCTGCTTAAAGAGAGTGATAAAGGTTAAGAAAAAAAGATTGTTCTAACTTGTTTACTCGTTTCCTGATTTCAGATTATTTTATGGGGAAGGAGTGAAGACTGGCTGAAGAAAACACAGACGGATATAACTGACAAGGGTGTAAAATGTTCCTATTTTGTATGTGATGTGAGTTCGAGAGATCAAATTTATTCGACGGTAAGGAAGCCGAATAAAGTACCTTAAAAGGCCTTCGGCCAAAGTTTGAACAACGCAGGCTCAGTTTAGCTTGCACATCCATTGATTAATAATTCTAACTCAGCAGGCTTACATTAATTCAATTTGTTCAGAGCAAATTCAAAACAGCATTTATACTTCGATAAATGCCACGGGGCTGGAATCTAGAACTATTTTCTTTGCGTAGGTTTCTAAAATATGCTATATTTATCTCGCTTTTTCAACACACACACACACACACACACACACACACACACACACACACACACACACACACACACACACACACACACACACACACACACACACACACACACACACACACACACACACACACACACACACACACACACACACACACACATAACCGAGTTGGAATTATAAGATTTTTTTTCATGAATTTCATCGATGTGTAAACGCTGGCTTTCACCCGCAATCTTAAGAAAAAGTCATTCGGACTTTATTCAGTTGGGAGTAATTCGCCCGCGTTTACACATTGATAAATCACACACACACACACACACACACACACACACACACACACACACACACACACACACACACACACACAAAAGAAATGAAATTAATTTCTATAAAGATCTGAGCTCCTCCAAACTGAAAACGATTTAGACAAATGTGACCAGCATACATTTAGATCAGCTGCTGATCAGTGCTGTCAGTCTTAATATACATTGGTTGCTTGCATAATGCTTGTATCCTCAAAATCCTGTCAGCGAACAGTGTAGACCTTAATTGACAGTGTGGATGCGCAGGCTGAACAGGCTCTTTACTGATCTGGCCCCGAGGTTATAAAACTCTTTTCATGCTTAACTCAGCTGAGCATGAAATTTTCTCTGCTAATAAATATGAAAATGCCAACGATAGTTACCATTTTCATATTTATTAGCAGAGAAATTTTCATGTTCAGATAAGTTTAGCAGGAAAGAATTTGCAATTGTTAGTAATTTGAGATTTATTAGTAAAACAAATTTCATGCTCAGCTGAGTTGAGCATGAAAAACGTTTTATAACCTCGGGACCTGGTAGCATATGCCATAAGATGTTTTTCTACTCGGAGAGGCTGACTTATGATTAATGCATTAATAGCCGTGTGCCTGAAGTCTGGCTGATGAGTTGAGAAAGCCCATGCCGAATACAAAAAAAAAAAAAAAAAAAAAATTCTAAATTTCAATGTTATCTTGGTGAAGTGTTCAAATCAGCATTACAGCGAATATTTCAGAGGGGATGGATATAACTTCAGGAGTCAACACTTTCATAACTGTTTTGCCCCCTTTCTGTACCTAGCGCCCGTTAAAAGGGACTTTAACAAACAGCGTAGACCCAGATCAGACGCCGCTTATGCGGCGTCTGATCAGAGTCTACACTGTTTGCGTTAAATACAGGAGTTTCAATATAACATGGTAATGAAAAAGTATCCAGACACCCTTCTATTAGAAATGGACCAGTCTAAATAGTTAAGGCAGAAAAGTCAACTCGGCACAAATAGATCAAAGGAAAAAAAATTGTCTCTTGTGTAAGCCAGCAAACACACAATGTGGCGTTGCACGGCGACGTCGAAACAACGTAGTTGCCACTGTGTGTTTACTAAAAAGACTTGAGGAGAATGGATACAAACTCAGGGTCTACTGTCATAATTTTATTCTAGGGAGACAGTTACACAAGTCTATCGACTTCCTTTTGAATCCCTTTTTTGTTTAAAAGGTCTTAACATTCAGCCTTCATTTGTAATGCAGAAATGGTCACTTAGGCGTAACTCATCAGTTCTTTTACTTCAATACTTTTTCTGGCTGTGTAAACCACCAGACACAAGATGTGGAATTGGGACTATGGCGAGAAATCTTAATGTGGATGGATACACTTTCACGGAGAGACAACTATCAACGACCCAGCAGGCACACAACGTTAAAATGACGTCGTATCAACGTCGATGCGACGTGATCACGTCGCATCGACGTTGATACGACGTCATTTTGGTGTTGTGTGCCTGCTGGGGAGGTCTTTGTATCCTGTGGATACAGGGTTACAACAGTCTTTTGACTTTCTTCTGAATCCCTTTTGTATAAAATGTCTTAACATTCAACCGTGGCTATGTCACGTGGTTTTTTGGAAGGGTGCGCACTTCTTTGAAAGCTCGATTTAAGGTAAGGAAATTGACTTTTCTCAGGTTATATCCAACCAATTTTCGTAAAACATGCATCGCATTTGCGAATATGAGCCATTTTTTCATAAACACAGAGCTTATGTGAATCCTACGTGCAAATGTTAATGTGAACACTTCCAACATTTCCGTCGCGAAAATTACATTTGCTTCAAATGTTTGCAAATACTGCATGCAGAATATGAATACGCTGTATGTGTATGAATAGTGCTCATGTTCGAATATGCATGTACTTTGTTTTATGAAAATCGATTGGGTATATCCTGAGAAAAGAGCATTTTCCTTACCTTGAATCGAGCGATTTTAACGTTAAAAAAGTGTGCACCATTCCAAAAGAACCACGTGACATAGCTATCGAGCGATTTTAACGTTAGAAAAGTGTGCACCCTTCCAAAAGAACCACGTGACATAGCCACCTTGATGCAGGAAACAAACAAAAAAGTCACAAAATTTGTCTCCACTGTACATCTAGCAGAAACTCAAGTATGTCCAGCCCCCTTAACGCTTTGCACTCAAGGTAAAATTTTCAGCAGACGACATATTGAAATATTTTTCTTATTTTTCCCAGAAAACAGGATTTGATATTTCATGCAAATTGTCCTAATGGAGTCGGAGACAATTTGCATGGAATGCAAAACCTGTTTTCTGAAAAAAAAAAAAAAAATAAAATAAATAAGAGAAATGTTTCATTGGAGACAACTTGCATGAAATGTCGAATCCTGTTTTCTGGGAAAAATCAGAAAAAAAATAGTTCAGTATGTCGTCTGCGGAAAATTTTACCCAAAGTGCTAAGCGTTAAGTTCTATGATTGTTTTCTCATTATAGGCTGAAGCGGTGAGACAAAGGGTTGGAGATGTTACCATCTTGGTAAACAATGCGGGGACAGTGCATGGACAAAATGTCATAGACATGCGTGGTGAGGATTTCGAGCAGAGTCTCAAAGTTAATACTCTAGCACATATATGGGTGAGATTGTAGTACACTTCATCAACGTGTGTGTGCGCGCGTGCGTGCGTGCGTGCTTTTATGTGTGTGTTGATGTCTTGATATGATAATGTGGAATTACTAGTATTTGTTTTTGTATTCTTTTATCACTGAATTCGCTTTCCAATCCTACTCACACCAGTGGATGAAAAGACAATCTGTTTGACGGCATGATGTTATATCTTTGTTCGGACCCTCCGTAGTTCAACTAATGGTTTTCTTTTGCTTTTGCTATAAGTAACTGACGTGTTTACCACGAGCCCGCATCCTTGTCTTATATCACAGTAGTTTAATTTGATAACATTACGAAAACAAGCCTATTCAAATATACTGAAAATTTTACCACCAAAAAATGGAATTTTCAGATAAAAATTCTGATTTTTTTTCATATTTCTGCTCAATACATAGATTGTGGGTACTCATTAGAACCGCCTCAGTGAGGCGGTTCTAACGAGTACCCACAATCTATGTTTTTGAGCAGAAATAATAAAAATAATGTATACCCCTGTAAACCGCAGTTTTACTATATGAAAGTGGGGTTTAAGGGGGTCAACATTATATAGGTATGTTTTCATGATGACATGTCTCTCTGTGATGTTTCAGTGATTGAGTTAAGGCGAACAAATATTTGGTATTTTTACAACATTTGAAACTAAGATGAAGAGTTGGTACCAGTAAAATCGATTTAACCCCACGGTAGTTTTTGAGTCGATTGTTTACAATCGTGCCGTGGTATACAAACGCCAAAATTTCCTTAAGGTAGTTGTCCATGTGATTATTATTAACCAATGTAATCAAACCGCGCGTTAATCGAAATCCAGGTAAAGGTTATTTATACCGCACTGCGCTATTCTTGTCACTGTGACGTCAGAGTACAGTGTAAAGAGCGTTATCTGTAAAGCCTGGACTGGGGCATTGACAAACAGTGCAGACATTTTTTTTTCACTACATTTGATTTTATTTATTCTACACGACTCGTTTATTCAGCACACTAAACCAGAGACACGAGCAGAGAATACGTAAACTGGTCCAAAGATAACCTCTGCCGTAGCCTAGTGTCCTAAGGAAAGGATGCTGTCAAATAGTGTTCATCCAGATCGGAGAATGCCGCATCTGATCTGAAAGAGTATTAAAAATTTTTTTGCTATGATCTTTTATACAGAGTCAAGACAGTTTCTATACAATACCCTTTCAGCTAATAACACTCGCTGGGTTAATTCAACAGGAGGCAAATTAAAGGGAAAGTCAGTGTTGATATACAGTTTATCTGAAATAAAAGATCTTGAAAAATCTTGCATTTTGGTGAAATTTGATCGAAATCCGATGGAAAATAAGAAAATGATTGGGATTTGAAGACGTCAAAATTTCTTTTATGGGCGCTCCATTTTGAATACCGTATTCGATCTAATTACCGCACATACCCCTATAAGCGCACAGTCAAGAAATTCCGTAGTCTGCAGATTACAGCCAGTGTAATTTTTCTTTACTTCTTTTTAAAAGCATATGTTGTGGGTACTCATTTGAATTGCATCGACTTGTCAATGCAATTCAAATGAGTGCCCACAACATATGCCTTTATAAAGAAAATCAGAAACAATCACATAATCATCATCAAATAAGTCCTTTTTCTGATCTTTTTTATAGTGTATCCTTAGTAGGTAGATACATATTTTACTACAAATGAGTGTTCCCAGTAATTTTGAAAAATCTAAGCACACAGTGCGGTAATTAGGTCGAATACGGTATTTAATGAGAATTTATGCCACACCATAAAGCCTTAATTATAAATGTAAAACCTAAACTAATATTATTAGTAGCACTATGTTAACTCTGTATGTGTATATAACTTCTGTCGACTTGTGTATTGATTTTATATGAAAAATGCACATTTTTCTGTTGTTTGGAAGATTCCATTTAATATTTTAACCATTGTCCTGCTGAACCCGGATATATCCTGCCTTTGCAAACAGCGTAGATCCAGATCAGAAGAAGCCAACTGATCTGGATCTGCACTGTTTGCCATTCAGTATGTGAATTTATATCGACAACCTTGATCAAGTAATCTGATTGGCTGAAAATTGGAAGTGGGCGTGGTATCTTAATTTATTCAGCATGGCAAGGGATAAACATATAGAACATCATTAAATATTCAAAATGGCGACGCACTTGACATTGATTTTGAAATAAAAAGACATTCTGCATAAAATGTCAAGACCTATTTACTGGATAACAAAGTCAGGAAGATTTTTCAAAATGTCATCTGCTGAAGTTCTTATCCAGTATGCCTAGCACTAAACAGCTATCGGACCCTGGGAGTGTTAATTATATATTCAGTAATGTGTATTGTATTTTTATTTCTTTCAGACAATTAAAGCATTTCTTCCTTCAATGATAGCAGTCAACCATGGCCATATTGTGTGCATGTGTTCAACGTTAGGTCTGTTGGGGCTCAAGGGAACGGCTGATTATACGTCCTCTAAATCTGCTCTTACAGGTAGATTCCACCATCCCATTGCCGTGACACATACAAGGGAGAGTACTCGTACCTTGATCTGAAGATGTTTTCTCCTCCTTTCTCATAGAAGAGTTACTCTTAAAGTGAAGAATTTGCTCCCCATAGGGAGTAACTCTTCTATCTTTTATGGGAAACGAGAGGCAGAAAGTTTCAATTTTGAGTGCTCTCTCTTTAATGTGTACACGTTTACAGTAATTCCACCTATCTTACCCGAGTGTTTGTCATAAACATATAACAGTATATATTACGACTGGGATTTGTTTAAAACTAAACGGGATATTCAGTTGTTCGTGGCAGATTCCACTGGGCATATTTGCTTACATTTCAACTGGTGAACTGCGCATGATCTGGTGTGGGCATGCGCAGTTTGCATATTCCCATTTTTTCATACACGGCTCGTGCACATTAATGGACCGGATACATATGGTGGATTTTTCATCATTGTTACAAGAAGTACACCTTGTGTAGCTTCCTCTTTGCTTTCTGAATACTAAATCCCTTCTGTAAATGGGTTTACTCTAAATAGGGGAGCAGCTTCTTCCATTTTGTAGTGGACCCATTTTCTGAAGAGAAGCAAAAGCAATTTTGATCCCGGAATACGAGTGTTGCCTGTCCTGAAAGTGAATCCATTACCTCTAAGATATATCTTTCTTAATGGCGCGCAACGTAAGAAAATTGCCCTCATGAATTATGCGAACAACGACGACCCGGATCAGCCTACATAGCGACGCAGTCCGATCTTCGTTTTTTTCATAAATTTTACGGTACCAAGTTACGCCGTAAACGGACAGGACTTCCGCAATCCGATCTGGGTCTATTATGTTCGCTAGATGACATATGAACCTGTTCTTACTTTACAGGGTTGATGGAGTCATTGTCTTGGGAAGTGGAAAACTACAACGGGATCAAAACTACCATAATATATCCTTACCAAGTAAATAACGATATGTTTTCTGGATGCCAGGTCAGGTGAGACATACTGGTACGATAAAGACCATTACGAAAACACGCCTATTCAAATATATAGAAAATTTCACCTCCAAAAACGGAAAATTTTCAGATAAAAAACTCTTGATATTTTTCATATTTCTGCTCAAAACATAGATTGTAGGTACTCGATAGAACCGCCTCGGCGAGGCGGTTCTATCGAGTACCCACAATCTATGTTTTTGAGCAGAAATAAGAAAAATAATGTTTACCCATGTAAAGCCCAGTTTTACTATATAAAAGTGGGGTTTATGGGGGTCAAAATTATATAGGTATGTTTTCACGATGAAAGTGACTTTAGATTGTAGCCTCACGGGCCATATTAGCTTATTAAATCATGCAGTAAAGTATCTATATCTGATAGCTGTGTGCCGATTAATCGGTTCCATCGATCATCGGTCATTTAGTTTACTTTTGTTTAAATCGATCACGTTTATCTTTACCGAGTTATCATTTTCATATCTGTATACATGATTGAATTACTAAAGGTTGCATTTTGTTGCTTAGTTTTCAGTTTGTTTGGCATGCATTAATTTGAGACAATAAGATTATCTTCTGATATTACATCATAATTCACGAAGAACTTTGTAATACAAGTAATAAAAAAGTAAATCCTGAAAATAGGTCCCAAACAAGGAATGCAGTATTCATGAACAGACTTGGGTAATCTCTCATTCGGTAATATTTCACTTACGATAGATCATCAATAGATAGAAATGACCGATGATCAATTGAACAGCGATGATCGGTCGCATTCATCTACTGATGATCGAAAATAAATTTTCATTCGAGTCCGCCTATCAATATATAAGCCAAAAAATCTGATAAATCTGCAGGTTTCCAAGATTGTTTCCCCAACTTACGGAAGAAAAGGTTTCAAAAGGAAGCTTAGCAGCTATTCTCACAAACAGAAAGAAAATTGTTATGCCATGGTATTTTTATCTAGTCGTTGCTATGAAAAGGTAAGTTTCATTATGCTCTGTTGTATGCTAGCCTAGATCGGTGTATCATGTTTTGGCATTTGAATAGTGTGTGTAAAGGGGTGTACTCTAAATGCGAAGAACTTGCATATCTTGGGAACAAATTCTTTCCCCTTTTCAGACAGGACTCAGGGTGCATCAAAGCCAACCGA